>CM031872.1:2364680-2400857 GCA_018697195.1 Certhia americana
CAGTCCGTGTCCCTCAGGGAAGCAGGGACCGTCGGGGGACAGGGACTCTCCGTGTCCCTTGAGCGTTGCAAAATACGGAATATATAAAATTTTTTATTGGAAAAAGAATGTTCTTTGGTGTTTGATTCCATCCGCGAAACAGAGAGCAGCCAACAAGCTCCGAGTGTTAGAAAAGCGCTCGTCACTCAAGTGGCCGCACAGAAAAACAGGTTGCCCAGAGCGGGTGCGGAGTTTCCCTCACCGGAGATATTCCAGAGCCATCGGGACACAATCCTGTGCCATGTGCTCTGGGATAACTTGGACCTTGTGCTCCATGACCCACTGTGGTCCTTTCCAGTCTTACCCATTCTGGACACCTTGGTGGCCAAATTTATGTGGCAATTGGTACAGAAAGAGACGTTTTAACTTCACAGATCTCCTCGCTGAGCTGAGATGAAAGCAGGGCAGGCTTTGGGTCGAGAGCTCTTTGATCCCAAAGTACCTCTCTCGGCAGGGAAGAGCCGTCTCCTCAAACTGCAGCTCCAATAAAGGCTGTGCGGAGGCAGTTTGATAGAAACTCTGTCCTTTCCATAAATTCAGGATGTGCGCTAATAATGGAGTTTAGCACCTTTTATAGCTCTGGCCCAGTATGGAAGTTTCCTTTAATTTCTAAATACGGGCTCAAGAATTTTCATTACGTTAATGAGAAGCAGAAACCCAACAGCGTCCCCAGAGAAGGGTTTCAGAGGGGTTTAAAACTCAGATACTGAAAGATTGAGGTCTCTGAAAAGATAATTCTTGCTTCTGTTACTCACAAACACTTCTTTTAATCCTTGAAGAACAAGTAAGGAACAAAGAGGTTCAAATTCTTTATTCAGGCCCATCGGGGGAGTTCAGGGTTAGAACTTGATTTATCATTGCTCGTGGCCTGCCACACACAAACAGTACAAGAGTTAAATTTTGCCACCTTCGCCTTTTCCTGACCCTTTCTTTTATTTGACCATTAAATCTAAAGATGCTCAGACATCTTTTGATCCATATCCGCAGCTACAACCTAAATGGTTTCTCATATCACATCCCAGCTTTGGGATTTTCTGTCTATTTTTCCTGGATACAGCAGGCAACAAAATAGATGGTTAGAACAGCAGAGCCCAGCAGCTTCCAAGAATTGAAAAACATTGTAGCAGCTGCTAATTAGGATTTTAAAAATCCGCAGTGCCTAAGATATTGTAGAGCACATTTTATTCAGAAGAATTGTTAAATGTATGAAGATGAAAGAGATGGATTACAGGAGAATTAAATGTAGGGTTTAACTGAGAAATAATCATTTCCTATGAAAGATAATGACTCCTCTTGAGGCTAGTATCAAGATTTATTGACCCAGGAGGTTAATATTGATCAAACCCAAGGCAAACAAAATATTAGACCTTGAAGGAGAGTAATCTTGATATTGAAGCCTTGCCACTGAGTGAACAGGTCAATATATCTGGGTGCCAGAATCTCAGGTTTTGAACACAGAATGGTGGGGGATATTAAACATGTCTGACATGTTCTGTGTACACACTTTTTATTCTCATCAGCAGGAGCTACTTTATAGCTGTGTCCTTCCCTGCAGAGCACTGGGATGAGGGTTCAGGCTTCACCCATAACCCTCATTGCAAACCTTATGAGTCTCTGCCTTAGGTGCAACGTCAGGCTAAAATCAAACAAATCCTTCAGCTATTTATTCATATATAAAGTGATTTTTAAAATAGATTTCATTCCATGCACAAGGATCCCGCTGCTGCAAAAGCAGAGTGAGAATAAACTGAAAAACCAGAGTGCTGCAATGTATAGATTTGTCATTGTATCTAACGCTCTGTGTCCAGGAGGAAAAAAAATTGAGTTAAATTCTGCTATAAACTGACAAGAAGAAAACAAGTAACTTACATGGATTAACTAATCAATGAGGATAAAGTCAGAGGCAAGGAAATGTACCACTAGAGACATGAAAATAGCTTATAGGAGAAGATCACCAGTTAAGGTGCTGAGGGCAGAACTTGCCTTTTTATTTCTGTTCATATGGCAACAAGCAGGGAGAGTTTAATGTGCCCAGCAAAATAAAACAAGTGCAGCCATTCACTGCTGAGAAGAGCAGAGTGTACAGGATAATCTGTAATTCTAATTGATTTCAGTGAAAATAAATAAACAAAATAAGCCAGGTGGATCTTACTTTATTTAGAAAACAAGTACAAAAACAATTAAGGCAACAGTATTTAAAAATACAAACAGAAATATTCCTGTTCCCCCAACCAGATATTAGGTATTGTATTTTTAAATCTTAAGTTTACATATAATTTATCTTTATTGATCTCGATTTTAATTTTATTTGAAAGACACTTCAAATGAATAGGACAGGAAAAAATCTGATCTCTTTACAATCAGTTATTCAATAATTAACAGCTTCTGAATGCCAGTAAGAAATATTTGCACAGTAGTTATTTTAAAAAACAAACAAAAAAATTATTTTCTCCATACAAAATAGGTGGGAAGACAGCAATTAGCATAGTGAACAATTACCATGCTGAGGAAATGCTTCTATTTCCTTGTCAAAACCTTGATTTTTCCAGTTTTGCCAAAACAAAAGGAAAATTGATTTCCCCTCTTTTGTCTATTAGAGTACATTCTCAGCACCCCACATTCGGAGGTTGCAAAAATTCAATGGGCTCCTGTGAATTGCATGATAAATAACCCAATTACAGGCACATATCTAATTGTTAGGAATTGAAGGTGCTGAGAGAAAAGTCTCCAATTTAAAGTGCATCACATCAGTATTTGCTTCGTTTGCATAAAATTATAGACGTTGAACCTGAATTTCTGGCTCCAGGTCCTGCCATTCCCTGTGCCATCTCTCTGAATCCATCTCCAAGCTCCTTTTAAGCAGTTCCACAGTGTATTAAAAGAAAAAAGATGGTGCACAGGCGCCTTCACAACAAGCTTTTTTTCAGATAAATCTTATTAAGAACTCTGATTGTATCAAGGATCAAGCTATCAAATATGGCTTCAGTCATCCTCATCTTCACTGTTAATTCATCATCACCATAGGAAGCCCACTGAGATTCTTCTTTGTGGAGCTCCTGGATCTAAAAATACAACATGGAAATTAATTTTTACTGCAAAAATAGGAGCTTCACAAAAGTACTGAGACACTGCACTTATTCCAGCAACTTTACATCTGCATTATTGATTTTTTTTTTTAATTTAAACCATTCACAAAAACTGGAAATACTGGATTATTAATTCAATTTTTAAAAAGGCAGTAATTTGAAGTTCTGAAGTAAATGTGATCCCCACAAAAGGATGAGAATTTCTAGTTTTAATCTAGAGGAAATAAACAAATCCCCATTGGAAATGCTGCTTACCAGGATAAGGTCCACTCTGTCTCTCTTACAGTTTCCATACTTGGTCATATTTAGGATTTTTCTTTTCATTTCTAAGTCATTCTTTTCCAGGTTCATTATTTTAATAATTTCACTTTGAACAAACGTCTACAAAATAAAGAAGGATGAAAAGAACTCTCCTCATAACAATTCTGGTGCTGTGAAGGTTCCAGATGAGTGACAGGTACCAGTGTGAAGATGCAGCTTTAAGTCCAGAAACATCCCAAAGTTTAGGGGACTGATCTAGAGATCAATACTGGCCAACCAACACATTTTAATCATAGTATTACTTTAGAGGTTACACACAAAATAGTCATAATTGGAGAGTTTAAAGCCCATTCCCATTCTTAACTCCATCCATATGGAATATTTTGACTAATCAGCTCTGTCTGTAGTTACTCAGACATTTCAGAGTAATACTGTTTCTTCTCCCATCATCTCAGTTACACTGCCATAATCCTGACAAATGTCACATTTCTTTTTGCCATTGCAGTATCTGCTCTTTCCACTTTTTCTCCTGTACTTTACGTTGCCAGAACGTACCTTGACATCACTGACATCTGTCCTTCTGCAGAGATGCCTGGAGCTGTGAGATCCCACTTTTTTTTTCATCCATGGGAACGTACTTGGCTTGGCAGTCACTTGATACTCTGCACACAGCAACTCATGGCTCAAATCAAATATAACCTGTAACAAACTCAGCAGGACACTGGAGTCAGGAGAACTGGATTCCAGTCCCCAGCTTTCCATGGAACTTGGCTTTTCCTGAACAAGTTTGGAACAAAGTTCCTTTGCCAAGCCAGACACTGGGTCAGGTGCCCAAGGTCTTATGGTAAAACTCTGACAAAACTCTGGATTCTCTGCAAGGACATTTATTCTACTGGAATTATTCTGCAGCAAATTGCAAAATACTCCTGGTAGTAACTTTTAGCATCCCTTTAGTTATATTTAATGTTAGAAACTGGAATAATATTAAATATTAGCTAATATGATTCAGCCTCTAGAACACTACAAAAGTTAATTATCAGTTAGTATTTTAAAAATACCTGATTATACATCCTCTTGCTTTCTGCTTCCAAATCATTCCCTGGGAGATCATTATATTCCAAGTCCTTTGGCATGTTGATGTTCCTGAAATTTGAATTGATGTTCTCTGGGGTCCATAATTCTTCTACAGCATAGGCAGACAAAGTTTTCACGTAAGAACTGTTATGTGGTATCACAAGAGGAACTTCCACAGTTTTATTCCAAGGAGCTGAGTGCCACTGGTCTAATTTGTACAAGTATTGCTTTTGTGTCTGTCTTACCAGCATGTTTTGGTCAGAATTAGACTGATCAAAATCTTCAGAGCTTCCAAAAACACCAGCATCAAGGATTTTTGAAAGGAGCTTCAAGAGACAAAAGAAAGGACAGATGATACATTCCATATTTTCAGAGGTATTGAGATTATAAGCAGATGATCAAGGTTACACTTAAAACCATCTTATTCATGGGCTCAAAGAAAGGCTTGCTGATGTATTATTAAAAATCCCAAACCTATTTTAACTGTATTTACCAGAATTCAGAATTAAAATAATAGTTGTGGAGTTCCATGAAAATTTTTGACATTTAGCAACATTTTTGTTCCAAATGTGAAACTGCTCTCCCCACTACCACCCTCAAAGCAATTTTCTCACAGCCAGGAGCTGGAAAAGAGTCAGGCAGATGAGCTGACAAGTGTCCAGGTTTGCTCTGAAGTTAATAAAAATTGACATTTATACTGATTTGTCACTTTTGACAACTGACAAATTCCAGTAAAGAAGTCACATTTTCTTTGTTTGGACCATACACGTGCTATCCAGTGGATACAGGATAATTCCTTAAAGAATGGGTCACATGAAGTGAGAAATCTGGTTCCTAACATTGATATAATTTTTATGGATGATGAAACACTGAACCACACAAATTCTTGCCTCTATAGACCCAGCTTCAGGGCCAGCACTTGAAATAAAAACTTTCTCCCTGTACTTACAGGCAAAGTGGTTGAAGAAGTCTCTGAAGATAAATGAAGTGCCTTGTCTGCTTTTGATCTGTGTTTTCTTTTAATCTTCTTATATTCTTTAACTGCATCATCTATAAATTTAGTTACAATTCTGTCTGTTACTGTGTGACAACCGTGAGTGCAAAGCATATCAAAATCACCCAGTAAAACATCAGAAACCTTTGCTGATGGTTCAGATAAGGCAGCAACTGAATTTTCTTTGAGAAATGGTTTCTGATTGTCTTCTTGCCTTAGGCCTTTGCCATAATTCATCATGTCTTTTTCAAAGGCACTTTCATATTTGTGTTGAGCTGTTTCAGAAAACGCAATTAAAATGTCAAACAGAAGTTTTTTACTGAGTTCACTTGCAATATCATCAGCAAGTTTAATTCTTTTCTGATCCTCTACCAAGCAACAAATATTTTTGCTTGTGTTTACCTCATCTGTCTTGCTTTTCTTTGGAAGAGCATCTGCAAATATAGTTTGTTTTATTTGTGCCAGTTCTGTTTTTTCTTTATCTGATCCCAAGCACATTAAGTTCTTTTGACAGAGGAATTCATTGCAGTTACTCTGGTTGGAATAGGGAAACTTTTGCCCTTTTCCAGACAGCAAGGCACTGTGTAACCCAGACTGGTTTTCTTTCACTTCTGAACCTCCTGCACTGTTTGTGTCTTCTGCTTTCTCCTCTGCAAACCCCACTCTTTGCTCATCCTCAGAATATTTGCAGTCTCCTTTGAGGAAGTCCTCATCACCACAGAAAGAGTGAGAGTCTTCATTCCCCATGTAACTGGAACTATTTTTGTTAACCCCCAACAGGTGTGAAATCTCATCAGGTCTGACAAAGACCCCACAGAACTGAGCACACTCAAAATACTTCACCCCTTCAGAAGTTCCAGCATTGTCACCTTCAGCTTTGTTCAGTGCAACACCAGCCCAATGGCCACTGCCAAAATGAGTCTGGCCCTTAAATATCAGAGTTCCAGTCTGGCTCTGCCTTACCAACACTCTGTCCCCAATTTCAAATGATGACAATGGGTCATCACCGTCCTCCTCAGTGTTGGGCAGCTTTTCATACATTTTGCATTGTTTTATTGGGAATTCAGGACTTTTACTTCCACCAGAAGAATCTATATTTGACACAGGCAGAAACTCCAAATGCTGCAAAGGCATCTCCTGTTCTCCATGCTGGCTTTCTGATAAACAGCTGGAAAGAGCTGTAAATTGAGATTGTTCTGGGAGATGACCATCCTGAGCTGAAAAAGCACCACTTGTCTCTGTACAGAGCAGGGGAAATGCTTCAGGCCTGGTGTTATCAGGTAATGGGGGTAATGCATCCATTTCCAGTGATATATCTTCATCCATGCCCTGACTAGACTCCGAGCCTGTCATTTGTTCCGGTGGAGATGGGAAATCATCTGAGCTGGAGGCAGGATCACCATTTTTCATTGCATCTGCACCTAAAGGGGGAGGAGGAAGATCTTCACTTGCAAGTGACAAATAGTTTTTGTTCGAGGATGGCAAGTCAGCACTTCCAGAGAACAATACTTCATCCACAGGACACAGCATTTCCCACAAGGTACCCTCATCAGTTGGAGGGAGACCCTTATCACTACTGGAGGTTGCATCAGTGCATGAAGGGCTGGCAGCTGCATCATTCCCCATTGCTGGGATCTCCTGAGAAGAGGGTTTGTTACTACTGCAGCTTTGTGAGGCACCCAGGTGTGGCTCTTCCACTCCCTCAGCAGAGTTTTCAGACTGGGAGGGATGAGCTGACTCCATTCTGGAGGCATTTGCTTTGTCTGCTGGAATGAAAGAAAGCAGTTCATCAGTGCAGCCACCATTCAATGCATCTCTGGGGTATTTCTGGGAGAGGGATGAAGTCTCAGCTCTGTGATTTTCAGGCAGCTCACATTCATTGTGTTTGTCACTAGGCGAGGTTTCCTTTCCATTGTTAATTGCTATGGGCATCTCTTTTGAGAGATTAGCAAACACATCACCATTGTCACAGACAAACTCTTCTGAGGCACTCTCATCTGTGTCCTCTCCAGGTTTCAGCTCTAATTCCAGGTCTGAAATGGAGCTTTTCGAGATGTTGGTCCAAACTGCAGACACTTTCTGAAATCCTAAGTGAGAAGAGTCTGATTTGGCACTTTCACTTTTCAAAAAGAAGTTGTTCGACTTGGATGATGATTTGTTAGAAGTTAATCCTTCAGAAAATTCTTTTAAATTTAGTTCATTGGAAGCTTCATGAGAAATGTGGTCCAAATGCTTCAGACATTGACTGGCATCCACCTGATGGATCTCAGAAGGGACAGGCACTTCCACTTCATTAACTGGAACATTTAAAAATTCTGTTTTTAAAATCAGCATTAAAAAAAATTATAGAAGAGCTTGCTGATAGATCACTTAGGATACACAAATCTATTGTACTCCTCACTATGATATCTAGGAGTAAATTAGAGGTTGGGCTTTATGATCCTTGTGGGTCCCTTCCAAATCAGGATATTCTATGATTCTATGAAACACAGAAAGATGGTTCATTAGAAAAATGACAGAAATAGGAAATATTGCCACAATATGTAAATATTTATATTACAGAGATTATGCATACCCAGAACGATGTAAATGATATAACTGACTCATATATAAATAGACAGTTTTATTTTTTACCTGTCTTACTAAGAGTAAGAAATATGAACTGAGGATAAAACCTGGAAGCAAAAATAACTCCAGCATGTCCTAAGTCTACCTTCAACTGATCTATGTTCTTTTAAAAAGAACAGCCTTAAATTCTTGAAAAACTGTTTCAAAAGAGAGCAAATTGTTAATGACACAATCAGAGTAAGTTATGATTTTGTTCTGGGGAAGAAGTATAATCATATTTCTTAACAAACCTCTGAGAGATCCCCACCATCTTGCCCAGCAATGATTTATACATTGGCTATAGTGAGCAAGACATTTGGTAATAAATGAGAAGATTGTCTCTCTTTCTGTCTGGATTAAAATTTGATTGAAGTAGTTGAGACAGATTGGACATAATAGCATTAAATATGATTGACCTGTTCCTTCAAGAGTATTTTCTGCCTGAACCAAGCATAAGTTACTCCAAGTAGGAAGCATCCCCAAGCCTTTCACTGGGTGCTTTCTGCCACATGGATTAAGATCTTCATTATCTTTAGGATCAGGGTTTGAAAGAAGTGCCTTTTCCTCCAGCACAGATTCCTAGAAAGTAAATATTTAGGAGACAGAGTTAATGTCTTGAAGAAAAAGTGCACCTAACCAAAACACTTATTTTGATTTCATGTTCCTAAGTGCCAAATGAGTCCTGTGATGGTTCTATTTTAAGAAATATAATCTGGGACACCCTTTCTTTAGGCATTAATGGAATTCCAGAGGTAGTTCTTACCAGAAATATGCACTTTTGGCCTTTTCTTGTAATGAGTGCGGCTATTGGTTCCATTCCAGCTGAATTTTTAGGTTCCAGAGGTAAGAAAACATTATCATGAGCATTAAGGAACTGCTCCAAACATGGGAACTCCTCCACCTGTTTCTGGTGTTGTACTAGAGATTCCTTGTTCTCAGTGGGAAAGCTGTAAAGAGTTAGACATGGAATGCTTCATTCCTGGTCAGTATAAAATATGAACATACTCTTGCAGGTGGATAAATAGCATAATCATCACTCTGCACTCCTACACAGGACAGAGATCTATGGACAATCAGCAAGAATTTGGGTGCATTTGAGTTCCACCAGCCCCTGGCTGCTCCAGACTGACACCAATATTCACTGTTCTCCTATGAGCAGCCTTGTCAGAAATAAGAAGTGAAAGCACAGCCAAGAAACCTTTTAAAGATTTCTCTGACTTGTAATCAATAACACCATGAATTATAGATCAGTTCCATGCAGGGATTTATTTGAAAGCCTTCCCCTGTGGGGACTTAAGTAAATGCACAAACCTGACTCACCACTCTGCTAAAGCTCTGAATGAAAGGGGAGTTTAATTCATATAGATAAATATATGTCTTTAACTGCTTTTTCTCTTCCTGAAGCAAACAAGATTTTTGTTCTGAGCAGTGTGAATGCTGGGGGGTTCTCATTCACACTGCTCAGCTCCTCCAGCCCAGTGGGAAGCAGACAGGGATGCAGGGGATACAGCTCCTGGGGAACAGCAGGATGGGGATTTCTCAGTCTGACTAAACTCCTAAATTATATCTCACTGTAGGATTTTACATGACACCTCTGTGCTTCAGTTTAAGCCTAAAATTTAGCCCCATGAATCACAAAATCCTTTTGTAGTTAAAATCCTCAGTGAAGCACAGAGCAGCTCTGAGAGGCTGAGTGATACAGAGGCTCAGAGCCAGAGGGTGACAAAGGAGTGAATTTCACCAATTAAATCAATACATTCCTACTCATTCCATATGGGTACTGCGAAGCCTAATTAAGATATAGTTGCAAAGTGCTTTGGGTTTGTAGTTAAAAGCCACCATGAAAACATGAACTCTCATTAGCAGTTGTGTGGCACCATTAAAGGTGCCCTGAGGAACTCCCCATTTGGGACAGAATGACAAGCAGTGGTCTTGATTTATCAATTGCCTGAACACAGAAATTTTTAAAATTTATCATCATAAACTCTCTTTGGAGTATCTAAAGCTCACAGAATTATCTGGGACATACCTGTCTCCATCTTCTCCACTGTATTTGGCCTTACCTTCAGCAATCACTGAGAAAGATTTTACTTACCCCTCACATTTCTTGCTCTTTTTATGCTTTAGCTGGACACAATTGTCTTTACTCCCTGACTTCATAACCTCCTGCTTTCCAGCCAAACTGGGCAGCTTTTCCTGGAGTTGTGCTGTTGAATGCTGCAGCATTAAGATTTCTCTCTGCTGCTTTAATAAAAGCTTCCTTTCTTGATGGGCTGCCCTGTGGATGTTCTGCAGGTGCTGGATTTCTGCCTACACAAAGCAGAGAAAGAAAGGAGCATAACAAAGTGAAGATAACAAAGAGCTATACTTAAAAATATATATGTTTCTTGACATAGGGCATTTTTAATCCCAAAACACCCTGGAAATTCAATATGTAGGCTATTTCCTTTTTTTTATAAAAAGATTTGCACTTTTATTTTTCAACAGAGGTTTCACCTGTGAAAACCAATGACAGGTAAAGGGATGTTTGGGTGGGGTGTCAAGTGATGAGACCTTTAAAAATTAATTGTCTTCAGATCACTCAAAACTACAGGGTGGTTGTGGTTTGCACTAGGAATTCCTGTACTTAGATGAGAGGCTTGCATTATGAAAGGAGCAGGACAGAAATTTTCTGACTACCAAGTGTAATTATGAACCCTGGATAGTGGGATAACAGACTATAAAATTAGCTGTCAGATTAATATATTTCAACATCACAAGCATAAATCAGTGGAAACCTACATTATATGACCCATTTGTTATGGCATAAATAGAAAAATCCACAATAACAGTGAGGTAGCAGAAGAGAAAAAAAAAGATGCTTTCTTTTATCCAAGATTTACAGACTGCTGACTTTGGCACAAAACCCACCTCGCTGTGAATATGTAGGAAACATTCAGAATAATGGATTCAAAGTAATTATTTTCTTTTTTTAAACACAAACTCTACTTGCTCCAGCAACTCCAAACACCTCCCTGTGCTGCATCCTCCCTGTGGATATGAGTCCCAGTTTCTCTCACTGCAGCCTTACCTGCTCCCGTTTCAGCTCCATCAGGATTTTGAGCTGCTCTGCTGCCACGGCAGAGGCTCCAGGACTATCCTGCAGGTTTTCCAGAACACTGGAGATCACAAGGATGAGAATCAGAGATCATTAAATGACTTGAATTTATGGATGGGATGGGAGCAAAGCTCCACTCAAAGCAGCTGTAGGTATGGAAGGCTCTGCAGAAAGTTCTGGTGCACTTGAAAGACATCTCTGCAGCCTGGGGATGTGGTGGCTGGACCTCTCCTGAAGCAACTGGAGTCTCCTGAGCACTGGGGGTTTCCTCACAGTGTCTCAGCCTGGTCAGCTCTAAGTGACATCTCACCATCCATCCCTGAGAGCTCCTCATCCCGGTCAGTGCTGAGGGACATCCCTCACCGTCCATCCCTCAGGGCTCCTTGTCCCTGACAGACATCCCTCACCGTCCATCCCTGAAGGCTCCTCATCCCTGAGGGACGTTCCTGTCCCTCACCGTCCATCCCTCAGGGCTCCTCGACCCCGCTGGTACCTCACACCACCACAGAGGAGGCTGCAATAGAAGCTCAACTCTGTTCTGGAGACACTAAAACCACACAGGCTCCTTTCCTCTCCTCATGCTTTACTTGCTACGTGCTTTCTGAGAAGATTTTACATTCATTGTGTTTGCCTGAAAGGAGAAAAACCAGTCCTTGCCTAGTAGGTCTGCAGCAGTGCCCCCCGTGCCCCTCACCGTCTCCGGTGGCCCAGCCAGGCCAGCTCAGCCCTGGCCCTCTCCTGCAGAGCCTTTCTCCGGAGCTGCAGGAGCACTGCCTGGTGCTGAGCCCGCAGCTTCTCTGCCCTCAGGCACTGCTTCACCACGGCCAGGCTGGAACCACGCAAGGTGCTGGACCCTCCAAAGCGTGGAATGGTCACGCTCCACTGGGGACAGAGCAGAGTATCGGCATCATCAGGTGAACAGTTTGATAGAGGGACTAAAACCAAAAAAACCAACCAACCCAGAGAAAGAAACACCAGGTGTTACCTGGCTGTCAGAGCTGGCCTGGCCACTGATCTCTCCAGAGTTGTCCCTGGTCACCCGATGGGACAGATTCACCCAAGGTGACAACAGATTCAAGGTGTGATGGCTGTGCAGTGACTGCCCGTGATCTGCTGGCAAAGATTCCAAGGCAAAGTATTAACGTCACCAAAAAAGATATCTGAAAGAAAGGGAAAAAAAGAGACCCAAAACCCGACTCCCACATCCATTCCTGAACTCAAGGTGTGTTTGGCAAACACTTGTCAGCCGAGCCCATGCACTGCCCTTAGCAGGAGCTGGGGGAGTCATCCCTCCGCTGATCACTTCCAGGAGCAAGGTATGGATATCAACCTCCCTTACAAGTGAAATCATGGTAAACAGGTAAAAATTTAAAAAGGGGCCCATCAATAGGGTAAATAACTCTCAGCTCCCAACACGACTGTCTTAGGAGGGCCAGGAGTACAAAGGAAGATGGCCATAGTTTAAATATGCACAATGAACATAAATATTTAGGTCAAGATTTTCAAAATGAGTTAGAAAATTGTGCTCCAGGCCAGGTTGAATGGGGAATTTTCACAATACCACTAAATCCTTTAACTTCACATTCACCTCCTTGAAGCACTGAGCAATATGAACCTCTTCCTCCTACAGGTTTTCTTTCTCCCAATATTTTGGGATCCACTGGACTGGGATCTCTTTCTATCTTCAGTGCAGAGTGTCTCAGTGAACCCATCTCTTGATTACTGAAGGTAAGAAAGAGGAAATATTTTCTTATTGCTGTCAGAGATATTATTTCAATTCCTTGCTTTCACAGCCAAGTCCTCTGTGGAGATTGAATCTTTTCAAACTAGAATGCTGCTCATTTTTATGTGACACTGAAAGTTTTACCTGTGCAAAGGTGCCTTTCTGGTAATTGCATCCATAAGACCCTGGAAGCAATTCTCAAGTCTTTATGCCACTTTAAAAGAACATAAAAAAGTGCACATGCAATATTCTAATTTACATCAGGGGTAAGATAGTAAAGCCAAATGAAGAAAATGATACTTTTCACACAAGCTTCAGAATAAAAAAGAGAGGTTTCTATTTTTTTAAAAGTGCAAGATCTCCCACAACATTGGAAAGGTGGCAACGCCGTAACTTGGGCATAAATCAGAGCAAAAAAGACTATATAACAATTTACTTTAGTGCCCCGAAATAGTAATACACTCAAACCACAGGCCAAAACCTTGGAGTACCTCACTGTATCCTGCCTTCTGTACCTGCCAGCAGCAAGGTCACCTTCCAGCCAGTGTCCTCTCTGAGTCTGCTCTGTGTGGTACAGTCTTGTCACAGGAGGATCACTGCCTTGGAAATTCCTGCTGTCCTGCACACACAGAAATTGTCACACACCTCAATGATCTATCTGAAAAGTAAAACATTTAAACCTTTTTTTCCTCATCTTCTTTGGAAAGCTTTTGGTTAGATAATGCTTTTCCTATGCCAACGATTCCTAGAGTTGATTAATTAATGGGCTGGGAGAAAACTCTGTGGGATATGAGGGTAAGGTGGTACAGCAGCTCACAAATTACTGTGTATTTAGAACTGGTTTTGTGAGAGTTGGGGCCTAAAGGTGTTAATCCAGGATTTGAAATCATAACTTACCTGTGAACTAGGCTGCATCAGGTCCCTCAAATACCTGTGGCTTTCCTCAACCTCTTGCTTTGCTTTCTCCCTCAGCACCATAAGCTGCTGTTTCTGCTGTTCCTGCTGGAGCTGTGTTAGGAAATGACACATTATAAATGGTATCTTTAACCAGGTGACACAACACCTGAGAGCTGGGGGGCAAAGGGCAGGACAAATGTGGCTCCTGCCCTGGACAAGCAGCACAAATGCTGTTTTGGCTGCAGCACAGCAGCATCTTCTCACCCACCAGAGCTAAACTAAGGCCTCCAAACAGCAAATGAGGGCTGGCACCTCTCTTTTGTAGTCCATGGGGTTTACAAACCTGACTTGGATCAGCTGATGCCAACTGATTTTGGCCTAAGCACACATGAACCAAGGGATAGGGAGCATCTTTCCACCTGCGACAGCAGAACTGGAATTCCCTTTTCTTTTTACAGGTTTCCCACTGACCTTCAGTTTGTGAGCCAGTAGTAGGGAGGTTTGCCTCAAAATATCCAGGTGGCTCCTGTGTTTGTCTTCCAGCTCTGTGCTGCCAAAATCTCCCTCACCTGCAAAAGTTTAGGAGACCATCACAAGGAGAATGTGTACATTGTTCCAAATGCATTTTCCTTTTGAATCCTCCCTGGGCCTATTTTTGGAAGCCTCCCAAATCTGACATCTGCTTTTATTCCTGAAATAACTTCTCTGCATACATTTACTTTTTCTACCATAACTGTAGAAGGAAAATGTCAGTACCTATATCCTGTCAAGAAATGTGTGAGCATAAAGCCCTGCAAGTATTGGGAACTGGCAGGACCTGAGGGTTTATGCCAGGAGAGAACGAGGAACAATTCCTGTTCTAAGCCTGAATTTCAGAGTGGGGGTTATTGTCACTCTTGGTCCCACTGTTCCTTTGCTGCACCAACAGGATCAGAGCCACTGGGTACAAAAGAAAAACTTCCCAACCTTGTGACAAAGTTTCCTGAGTGACAAAAGGTCACTTCTTTGGGAACTTGAGCAATGTCCTGCACGTCCCTTCCATCTGTAATGGGATGCAGGCTGGTTTGTCTCTTTTGTCACAGGGGTACAACAAATCCCTGGACATAAGCTTTCATTTTAAAGGGGGGAAGTTTTTCCTCTTGCTCCAGGCACACTTTTTCACTGCTGCTTCCTTATTGCACCTCCCCTGCCTGTGTGTGACAGTGCAGCTGATGTTATGTTTACCAGAGAAATGTTCTTGGCTGCTTGAGCTGCTCAGATGAATTGCTCAGCTTATGCAAACAGGTTGTGTGTTTATTCTGTGCTGTGCCACTGTCACAGCAACCAGAGTCATAAAAGAATTGAAGTGTGGATCATAAATAGAAATAGGTTTGACTTGGAAACTTCAGATATAATCTCTGTCTCTATCCAGGTCACCTGAATCCAAATTACCCCATGGTGCAGGATAAGCCCATGATATGCAGAGTTTGTTTTTGCTTTACAGACTGAAGGGTCTATAGCACAGAAGGAACAGAGATGTAGGCTTGTTTGCATGCCAGGATGGGTTTTGTGTTTATGTGGGTGTGAGTGAAATAAAATATTAAATCTTTGAGCCTGGTGCAGATTTTCTATTAGAACGCTGCTCTGTTTTTTATAAACAGCTTGATTGCAGATTTCACTTTCCTCCTACAGTGGTACTATACAAGGCTTCTCTTAACCCCCTCCTTTTCAGAGTCAACAGACTGAATGAAAATCTTATGCTTTATTTTAGTAATGGGCCTTTCCTGGCTTTGGGGTTGGTTTGAAAAGGCAAAATCATACTAAGTGATCTAGACATGCCAAATTAAGAGTTCATCTTTTTAGAAAGAATTTTCATTTTAGCCGATCTTTCTAATTTTGAGGACTGAGTCAGACTCTTTATTGCTGACAGTTAACTAGAGATGATTTTTATGCAATGACCTATTTAGGAAAATGGAGTGGATGAAAAAGCTGGGGTTTGTACAGGGAAGTTTTATTAGTGGTTTTAAGCAATGCAATAGAAAAAAAGACAAGTGAACAATTCCACAGACAGCACTTTCAAAAGCTCCTTCGATATTAACAAACAAGGTCATTCCATTAAAAAAAGTTACAAGCTATATTTATTGATGGTAAGTTGTTTGAGTAGATTGTAATACTAATATCTGTGCCAGTCAGAAATATGATCATCTATCAGGATTTAAAACCTGACAATTATTTTCAACTTGTGCCTCGAACTGAACAATGCTCTTGTTCTGACCAAAGCCCAACCAGTGGTATTGACCTCAAAGTGATTAAAAAGTTTGCTCTGATCTCTTTTCCCTCCTTTTGAATGTAATTTTCCTAATTGTGGCTATTTCCAGATGCATTTCTTGTGTTGCAACATCCTGCATTAAAGAAAATACCATCTGGCTAAACTTCATGTCCTCTTAGGTGATGATGAATGGCATTTACTGCCTACCCAGATAGCTTCAATGTGCATACACTCAGCCTTGTGAAAAAAATGCTATTTATTAAATCACTTTCCGCTGCACCTGCAGAATCTCAGCAAAGCCCTGTAGAATCTCCCTGACATATAATTAAAAAAGCCAGGCTAAAAGTCCCATTTTTCTAATCACTTGAAGCAAGGCAGAAGCATTTACTGCTGCTTTACTCAAGGACAGCTTTTTCTCTTTTTGCCCATGTCAGCAATCAGACCAACCCAGTTATTATAAAAAGGCATACTTGCAACTTTAGCTGTAAGCATGACTTTGGCTGCATTATTGCCTGGAGGTGTAGGAATATGGGGTCTAAAGTGTCCTGAAATGCTGCAGTGGAGTGGAGCAGCAGATCCAGAAGGAATTGCCCCATTTGGCTCCATTTGGGCAGTCCTTCCCCTCTCCAAAATTACAGTGTTGGCTCAATTGCTTTATTATTTCAGGATGCTCTCCAGGTAAAGTGAAATACCACTCAGATTTCAGCACTCTGTGCAGGAAAGGAGCTGCAGTGATGACAGGAAAAAGGGCTGGAAGAAAAGAGGTCTGGTAACTCCTGATCACAGCTGAGAAACACAGCTCAGACAATTTGGCCCTTCAGCAAGATCTGTGAGCCACGAGCAACCCCCAAGCAAGAGACTCCAAACATGAAGGCTCTGCCTGTTCCCTCAGGAAATCCATGGGCTGGGCTACACTTTGGAGTACCTTGGAGAATCTGTATTTCCACAGCTGCTGAATCAGGTCCTTCTCTCCTCTCTAAACACGTCTGGTATCCTGCTTGTCACTGAAGAGTGGCTGCTTACCAAACAAGGGGATTAATGTGGCCTGTGCTGCTCCTGCATGTTTTGTGTTTATATCTAAATCCTCTGGTGTGGAGGGCTGGCCTCAGTTCAGCTCCCAGCCAGATGTTGCAGCACATGGCAGTGCCTCACCCTGCTGCTTCCCCTTCTCACACGGAGCTGTAGGGCAGCTCTTGGCTCAGGATAGCAACAGAGCTGGACCTAACCAGAATCCTGAATTCCCCTGGAATGGTCCTTCTGTTCCTCATCAGTTATTCTAAACTCTCTCAGTCAATGACAACATCATTGCAGACAACTCCAGAGGTGCTGAAGGCAGGGCAGGAGCTCACTGGAACAGTGGGAAATACAAAACACAGCCTAGGATTTGGGAGGGAACACGGAAGAGCTGCCTTAGCTCAATGCTCTCCATCAGAGCACAATTAGCTGAAACCATGCTGATACATTTCTGTGCTTATTCCACTAATTTAATAATTTCTCCCTCTTCTAGAAGCAAGAAGGCAGCTCCCTCTAGTGATACAAGAAAGTATGTCAATCAGCAGTTTAGGAGAAAGGTGATACATATATTTTCCTTCTAGTTCAGGTTAAAATTCTGCATTTCAAGAACAATGGAAAAAAATCCATTTGGTTTCCTAATGCAAATTAAAGCAGTAGCCATGATTAAGCTTCAACATTTAGAAAATACTTTTTAAACAATTAGTTTTAGCTTAAATGTTGTTATCTCTCAAATACAAAAAAAAAAAAAGGAAACAAAAAGTTTGGTCTGATGAAATGAGATTTCTGGCTCATTCAGTCCAGTCTGGCTCAAAGGCCATTCCCTGGACTGTAGGAAGGGGCACAGGCAAAATGTCAGGGTTTTTAAAAATCATATAGTTCTCTTATTTAATAGAAATACAGGAATTTGGATACTGTGGGTTGTATTCAGAGGACATGCTGGACTAGCAAGGAAGGTACAGCTCATCTCCTCATCTCCCTGTGGGAGAGCCCTGGTGGTTTGGCAGGAATGACAGAAAGATTTTACATGGAGTGGTGTAATATGCAAAGCCCTTCCTTATCAGCTCATTGCTTATACCAAGATTTGTGCCTAAACTGTTGAGAAATTCATGTAAGTGCAATGTGAAATACTTCTCAACGCTACCTGTGGAGACAATTTTTGTTCACCACAGCATGACCTTATAGGATTTGCAATTCTGGGTTTTATGCTGGTCGTGTTTAAAAAGAAAACACAACAATTCAGGACAAGTTCACTGTCTTTCCTCAGGTAGCAAACAAATATTTTGTGAATATCTTCTACCCTCTGCTTGAAGATGTTTGAAATGAAATTTGTTATTTTGCCAAGTGTGTTTACTCTAAAATCTTTCTTTGGCACAGCAGTGGGTGGTCAGGTGACGTGTGTCCCTCTGAAAGGTAAATATGTGCATTTGGCAGCAGTTGTAGAATTACACCTCATTATGTTGCGTGTGCACGGTGACTTCTGTGTCCTGTGAAAGGACAGAGCCAACTGCTGGGCGATGCCTCCGAGCAGACAATGCAGCCTCGAGTCTGAATGCCCTGTCCCTGCTCAGGGTGCTGACAGAGCCACTTGTGACACATATTTCAAACCCACATTATGTTGAGCACGACAATTCTGTGCCTCCTGTGCAGCAGCACGGCCATGGTGGGAGTGCTGCTTCCCAGTCCAGCCCTGGGCTCCAGCTCCTGCAAAATGCTCGGGGAAGGGGAAGGTTTCTCCTGGCAGAGACACGAGGCAGCAGCTCCTATTGTTCCTGTGGTGAATAGTGGATGGCTGGGCCTTGCAGAATTGGGGCCCTCAGTTATTAATAGTAAATAAATAGGTTGTGTTTCGCTTAGGGTAAAACACTGCAGACAACGGCCTTGCTGCCCAATCGTCTAAGATGCCCTCCTGGTCCCTGGGGGGGGAGGGAGAAGCACAGTAAACAATGCTGGCTTCCCCACCACCCCAAAATCCAATATGATGTATAAAATGTTGTGAGGAAAACAATGAAGAATCCTTAATAAGAGCAAAGGCTTTTTGTAAGTACCCTCTTTGAGGAAAGGTTATCTGATCTTGTTCTTTTGTCTCGGAAAAGCCCTTAAAACAATGCACCATCTGCTCCTGTTTGGTGGGAGCAGGCAGAGATCTCTTCAGACAGAGAGGTCTGCACGCTACTGGTCGGCTTTTAACCCTTTCGGCCACAAACTTTCCCTAGTTTGGTCCCTAGTGCAAACCTTTGCTCCGGGCAGAAGTGGCTGTGCCCTGCACCCCTGGCCAGCATGTCCCTCCATTCCCCCTACACTCTGGATGTCTCTTGCTGTCCAAGCAGGACAATATCCCACACTGCTTGGATGGGGTCATTATGAAGAGTTAATTGTAAGGATCCCAGAGACCTTCAGAAGAAGCTTCAAGGTGCTGGAAATGTCTCTGAGCTAAATGGGGCTGGTTGCATCTGTAGCTGTCACTGTGAGCTGAATTCACACCTGTGACAGCACAGCATGGAGAAGGCAAAGAGCTTCTATTGCATTTTATGCAGTTTTAATAATTCCATATAATCTCTTAGATTGTGCATGAATGTTGAGAAGACAATTTTTCATGCACCCCTTTTTCACCTTCGAAATCTGGAAGAGAACCATCTATGTGAAATTCCCCCTCACCCCAGAAGATTTTCCAGCCCTAGCCAGAACCATCAGCAAGAATTCTGTGGCAGTGAGGGACTGTTCATTCTTTTCCCACAACACAAGAAATACTCTGGGAGGGGACTGAGTGACCCTCTGGGAGATGCCACCTTACCCAAGTCCTGCTCAAAGCTGTCAGTGCTCAGAGTGGCAGAGGGTTGGAAGCTCAGGCTGTCCCACATCCTCAGGCTCTCTCCAGGAGATGGGTTGGCCATTTCCTCTTGGTTCTGAACTTTTAAAACACTCTCACATCCACATTGATCCCTCCGTGCCATGAGTTCTCCCTGAGGGCTGAGTCAAGGGAACAACAATAATTACTAAGTTTTTGAGATGTGTATAAAGCAATATTCTGAACTTAAAAAAAAAAAAAAAAGGTTATTTAATTTAAACAGAACTATTACATTTTGTCAAATGGAAACAAAAGGCTCCTTGAGAAGTCATACCTGGCAACAAACAAAATCTCTGTCCTGTACCTTGATGTTGTCAGGAAAGCTAACAACACTCATTTTTACCTACTCTAATTACTGCTCTGAAAGAGCTGGGTATTTTTCAACCTGGTGGCAAATACAACAACAACCTTGCAGTGTGGAAGCTTAATTTATGAGGGCTGCATTGTACAATCCGTGCCATTGTTGGGACTTGGTTGCACAATCCAGCTCTGAACCTTGGCAAAGAAATCTGTTTAGAAACACAAAGTCCTGAACTCTGTTCCAGTGTGTCTGGGACTTGTGCTGAGCATGGCTCCGGCCCAACTAAGATCTGGGGGTGATACATATACTTTAATATTTCAAAACAATGTCAGCACAGATGAAGCATTGATTCAGCTAACTGATTTTACACTGTTTTGGTCTGTAACTATCTGAGCTTAACTAAAAAGATTAAGAAAGAAGGTGTGAAAATGGGCATTTATTGATCAAGCCTCAGCTGAACCACACGCAGGGACACTGAGACACTGAAATGGTGACAGATGTTTTCTTTTTTATACAAAAAAATGAATGTGGAATTTTTTTTTGTTTTATTGGCAATCAGCTTAGGGAAATCTTATTTCATTTTTCTCGTTAATAAGCTTTTCTTTGTTTTTCATGACCCAGAAACTGCTAAAACGATTAGTACAGCTTCCACTAACGCGTCTTGGATGTAGTCTTCGAAAAGTGGGAGCAAAGGTGGATGAGAGAGAAAGAATAGAGGAAACAGGGATTTCTTACAAAGCAGTTCTGATATTAATTGGTTAAATGTGCTGAGTTTTATCTCTGCAATTGTATTGTGATGGTTTTTTAGGCACCGTTTTCTTTGGCTCTTGGGAAATGCCTACTCTGCTTGGGGAGACTGATGCCAAGGTTTGTGTCCTGGGAATGGCATCAGTGGAAATCAATGCAGATTCTACAGAAAATACTTGGTTTCCACAGGAGTGGCCAGCCCTCCAGACACAGCCAGCTCTGCATAAACCATCACAACTCCCAGAGGAGGCTCTTTGGTTTGCACTAAAGCCTTGCTGAGTCCCCAGGAGGAAGCAGAGCTGTCACCCAACAGGTGACTCTCCTGCCACCACCCTCTGTCCCGGCCCCTGAAGTCACTCAGAGCACTTTTACATCTGAACTTACAGCAAAAACAGCACCATTTTTTTGACTCTCGAGAATGTAGCCACTTATAGAGGCAGCTGAAACAATATAAGATGGAATTGCCCACACATTTTCTGACAGTTTGGAGAATTCCCATCGGTGAGTTATTTGCATTAACAACAAAACTCCACCAGCCCCCACTGTGAACAGGGGAGCAGTGGGGCATGAAATGGGAACATTTCTTATGGAAACAGGCACGTTGCAGGATTTCGTGCATGAACACGAGCTGCTGTTTTCAGAGCTATAATTAAACATGTAAACAGCAAATTGCTGTTGAAACTGGCTGTGGAGAAGGTCATGCTCAAGAGTGCTGGGTTTGGAGTGCTGGATGTTTTGTATTTGTGAACGAGGCCAGCACACACACAGTCAGGTTTAACAGGTGGCTTTGTTCAGATGACCTGTTGGAGAGAGAGAACTCGGTCTGTTGTAGCCAAATGTGGACTCCTGAGCAGTGGAAGTCAGAGCACAGACACAAATCAACTGCTTTTACCATCACATTTCCTAACCCTCTAGCTACATCAATGAGAGCTCTATAGAAACAGGTTTACAAGACCAAGAACACAGCACTGACCCCTCCTGTTAGCACAGCCTGTGAACTTCTGTGTGCAAGTTAAGAGACAGACTCCCTTCACTGCCTGCTGACACTCCCCACCGAGAGTTCATGCACTCAAAGTACAAAAGTTCCTGGAGCAGGAGAAATTACAGCCCTGCAAAGTTCCTTAGTCACCTCCTTAGAGCACACTGGTGCTCCTTTTTGTCTGATTTGATCTGCAGAGAATCAGTTGATACCAGAGCAACTTCAGGAATAACTTGAGCACGAGAGCCTCACTCTCTGTGCCAAAGGACTCATCCACTTTTGCTTCCTGTGAGCGTGCAGACTTCAGGAGAGGTACAAAATCAGACTCTGGATTATATACAAATAAAAGCTGAGGACAAAAGACAGGCTTTTACTCTGAGCCTTTGTGTTAATTATGTACTTTACCAGTAGCTAAGGAAGGGTTAGGCATGGGGTGGTCTTTCTTTTATATTGTCCCCTCACTGTCACTGCTACTGTATCACAGGGAGCCCTCAGCCCACCAGGAGATGAGTCTGGAGTCATTCACAATACAGCCACACTTTCCACTTCTAATCTCTAAACACAGCGATATTTTATCTGCAACTAGCTCTCCTCATCTTTTGAAGCAACCCTTGCAAGAGGGTTGTGATTTATTGTTTGAGAGGTTTTACTGGTGTTTTTTTCGGTGATGCTCTGAGGACTTTTTGACTCTGACTGCTTTGCTTTCTCAGTAATTGCACTGTTCAGCAGATCGGTGCAATCTGTCATTTTTCCTTGGTTTGATGCTTGTCCCTTACAGCTGGGGGGCTGTTCCTGTTGGGCCCAGGGGGGTCCAGCACCTACCACAATTCCTGTGAATTTGGGTGGTGTCAGGACAAGAGTGATGGAGCCCACGGCTGCTGGGCTGTGCTCCCCAAGGTGCAGTGCAGACACAGCTCTGACTCTCTCCACTGCACACGCTGAGTGCCCGCTGCTCATGTTTTATACATTTACCATCTTCTGTAACAGAACTGTTCCATAAGCCTTGCAACTGATCTCTCGGAGCAGAAATCAGCCCAACCTTGGTGAGTGTGGTGGTTGTGCACAAAGTATAGGAGTTTAACTCTTGGTAATTCCAGCAATTACTCCTCATAACTTTGGTAAGCTAATCTGTCTGGACTTATCTCTCCAATTTTCATTTTCCTCCTGTTTACTTTGCACTGTAAAGCTGTAAAAAATCTTCTTGAAAAGAATGCTGGGCCTTATGTCCCTCCTTCAATTAAAAAGAGAAAAAACACTCTTTTTCCCTCTAGAGAAGTTTAGCTGCAGGTAGTTTGGCCCAGCCAGCTCCTTCCCAGGCACCCTCAGAGTGCCCCTGGAGCAGATCCGGGCCATTCCTGCCTGTGCAGGATCCCACAGCACCAATTCCTTGTCCTTGTCTCTGAACGGGACACCGGGGACGCGGTGGCCAGTTTGCTGCACATATGTCCTTTCTTTGGTAATGCCTGTCCAGGTCATATTTAATCTTCCAGGGCTCAGGGGATTTATTCTCTTCTTTGCAGAGTCGTGTGGCCTCTGTGGGAACTCTGGCTTTGTCCTTCTCCGTGGCTGGGCAGGGACACGCTCTGACCTGCAGTTAATGATTGTCCCTTCACAGTCTCCCCTGTCACCAGAGAGGACCCAATGGGGCAGTTTGCTCTCTAAGACAGGCCAAATTCAAGGGATTTATCTCACCTACTGTCTACATTTAATATTTAATTACCGTAGGCTGACAGCAACCTACATTAATGTAATCCTTTTTCCTACACTTTCTGCTACCAAACCAATTTTCCACCATAATCACACGTGTGCTGTCCAAGGAAAGGTGCTGTGTGAGAGCAGGTGTTGCTCACACCAGCCGCACTGGTGGGAATCTGTCACCAGATTTTAGAGAAAAACGAGTGACAATAATCACTAGAAATTAATTTTGTCATTAATCCCCGCCCGGAGGAGGCCGGGGCTGCTTTACCCAGGGGCTCGCTCCGTCCCGCGGCTGCGGCGCCCTCCGGTGGCGAGACAGCGTCATGGCAGCGCGGCCGGAATCCATCGGGACCGGGATCCATCGGGACCGGGATCCATCGGGACCGGGATCCATCGGGACCGGGATCCCCAGGAACCGGGATCCCCCGGGACCGGGATCCACCGGAGCCAGGATCCACCGGAGCCGGGATCCACCGGGACCGGGATCCACAGGAACCGGGATCCACCAGAACCAGGATCCACAGGGACCGGGATCCACAGGGATCGGGATCCACAGGAATCGGGATCCACAGGGACCGGGATCCACCGGAGCCGAGATCCACCGGATCCAGGATCCCCCAGGACCGGGATCCCCCGGAACCGGGATCCACAGGAACCGGGATCCACAGGAACTGGGATCCACCGGGACCGGGATCCACAGGAACCGGGATCCACAGGAACCGGGATCCACCGGGACCAGGATCCACAGGAACCGGGATCCACAGGAACCAAGATCCACAGGAACTGGGATCCACAGGAACCGGGATCCACAGGAACCAGGATCCACCCACCGGAGTTGGGGATCCACTGGAGCTGGGATCCATCAGGACCGGGATCCACAGGAACCGGGATCCACAGGAACCAGGATCCACCCACCGGAGTTGGGGATCCACTGGAGCCGGGATCCACCCACGGGACTCAGGATCCCCCGGAGCCAGGGTCCCCTGGAGCCAGGGATCAACTGGAACTGGGATCCACACACTGGACCCGGGGATCCACCCACCGGAGCCGGGATTCACTGACCAAAGGTGGGGATCCGCTGCTCCTGGGATCCACCATTCCCAGGGAAACCACTGCTCCTAAAATCCCCACCAGCCCCAGGGAACTCGCCATCCCCGCTATTTATGTTAAGACTGTGTGGCACATTCAGCAGAGGATAATAATACATCCAGCTTTGTTAGCCCCAGCTTTCCAGCTACATGGGGTCGGGTTTATATTTCCTTTCTTCTGGGGAAGCATAGGCAGCAAAACCAGAAGTGACGTGTCCAAAATCAGTGGCAAAGCCACAGATAAAATTATGAAATGTCATTTCACAGATGAAATGAGAGGAAAGTGAAGCCTAGAATTCTGACTCCCTGCCCCGAGTTTTGCTCCCTGCTGAATTGGTGCTCCTTATTTTAAGTACATGCAAGGCACATTTAGCAGAGAATAAAAAAATCCAGCTTTGTTTACCTTCTAGTGAGGAATCTGTGAGCTGGAGAGGCTGGGCTGGTTATTGGCTTTTCATGCCATAGACTTATGTCCACCTTGGAGCCCTTATTCACAGGGAAACCTTTTAAAAAGACAAATTAAGACGTTTAATAAATATGTTCTTCGTAGAAATGAAATGGCCCAAGCCTTGGCATCTATTCACTCCCTGCTTACGTGTGAGCACTTCAGTTCCATACAGCTCTTCTTATCCACAGGTTTTTAACTACATGGGCTTAGGTTTATAATTCATTTACGTCTGGGAGACCCTAGGCACCAGAAGGTGATATGTCTAAAACTGGTGGCAAAGCCACAGAAAAAATTATGAGATGTAGTTTCACAGGTGCAAGGAGAGGCAAGGAAGGCAAAACCTAGGAGAGCCACTACTCAGCCATTTTCCAAGGCACAACATTTGCAATAAATAGCCAAGGGGAGATGAAGCTTAACCCCTGCTCGTAGCTTTGAAAGATCTTGGCAGTGGCACCTGAGCATCCTTTTTGTCATTTCGAAAGGATTTACCTTGCGATGCAATGGCTCCTGCAGAGCTGAGCTGACTCTGTCCTGCACTGTGAGTGATCCAGGGCAATTCTCCCCTCTCAGCATTCCCACCAGACAAAGGTGCTGGCATTTCCTTCTGTCTGTCCAGGGCTGTTGCTCCCTCAGTGCTGCCCACCAGGCCAGCCCTGCCCAGTCCATGACATTCCCTACTGGATGTCATTTGAAGCACACCAGGATCTGTGTCCAGAAGCATTTGTGCAGTCATTATCCTCTCTTGCCTGTCCCTGGAAGTCTCAGGTTCTGGGAGAGGAGGAGGATCACTGTAAAGGTCCAGAGTTGTCTCTGCTGATTTTTTGTCAGCAGAGGCTTTAACCCAGCTGGTTGCACTCAGCCTCTTCCTTGCCACGTCAATCTTTTCTGCCAGTTCCCTGGACAGACTATGAATGGCTCTCACTCGATCCTGTTTGCTTCTGTGTGGAGAAAGTCCAAAAGATGAGTCCTTGGAGGAAGGTTTTATGTCTTTTTGAGGAACAGAAAAGCTCAGAGGAGGTGAATGCAGAGCTGGGGGAGAGCAGTCCCTCAAGTCTTCACATTTCAGAGGACTGAGAAACCAGCATTCAGATTCCAGTGGTGCTGGAGGATCTGATGCCTCTCCTTTTTTAGATGATTGAGCTATTTCTAGGAGTTGATTCCTGTTACAAAAAAGAGAGAGATGTCTGCAGTGTGATCTGAGAAAGAGGCTTTCTAGGATGTCTTTTATGTCTGAGTACCTGCCTCTGTGATCTTCAGGTGACAGAGGAGAGGATTTTTCATCCACCCAGGCCATGAAATTCCTTTCCAGTACTCCCCCACTGGTTTGCCCCTGAAAGAGAAGAGCCCAGCAGTGTAAGCACTCAACAGCTGGCAACAGAAAAGTAATATTTGGCTTTTATTCCACCTAAAAATTTGCTCATGTAACTGAAAAAATGCTCACACCACACAGCAAACCTTCCTTTAGCTCAGGCAGTGGAGATTTCCAGGTTTTTGGCCTGAAGTCAAGGGTTCCAGCCCCACTAATGAGCCCAGCAGTTTATGCCATAATTATAAGCTAACTGCTCTGTTTTTCTAGATAAAACTTTTTCTCCTTGGCACTTCAAAGCTTTTGCATAAAGTGTTTCATGTCCTACATGGTGCTGCACTGATCAAGATTGGAGGGGTTTCAATCTACCACTCCTTAGGACTTACTTGCTCTAATTCACACTGAGGATTTCCTTTGGCAGAACCCGTTTTCCCAGTGGGTTTCTGCATCTCATCAGGACAAGATTTCTTCCCAACAGCTTCTTTTTGTTTCCTGTACACTTCTTGCAACCTCTTCTTCCTCCTTTCTGCAGCCTCGGCCAAACACCTTTTCTCTTCAAGGAGTTTTTTCTTTCTTTCTGCCTTTTTTCGATGCATAAATTCCTGAACGCTTTCAGGGCTGTAGGGGTGAGGTTTTTTAAGGTTTACCCTCCTCTTTGAAGGTTGCTTAAGGTTTTCTTTCTCAGACTTTTTCTGTCTCTGAGGAGATGTACTTTTTCCTCTGCTGCAGCTTCCTGAGGTGCTGGGCTTGGCTCCATCTTTTGTTAATGAAAGTCCAGGTGAAGGAGAATGGATCCCTTGGGATTGGTGTTTCACAGTCTCTCTGGGGAGCCTGATGTATCTGTGTTCCTCACAGGCCTGGCTTTGCAAGAGAAGGTTCCTGAGTGCTTGGTTTGCATCCTCTGTGGGTGCATTGCTGCCCCTTTCAGCCTTGCTGGGAGCGACCACAACGCTTTGGGCTCCAGGGCTCTTCCCCACAGATTCATTTCCTCTCACTCTGGAGCTGTTCTCCATCACTGGCATTGCCTCAAGTCCTTGACCTCCATCCAAAGGTTCTGGGGGAAAGATTTGGAAACGACAGTGAGGTAATTATTTCAGAGAGTAACAATTCCTTTACCTATAGTGTGCATCTCCCAACCTGCTTCCCACCACAGCTCTGAGGACTATTGGCATGTGTCTGTTGTAAAATCTGTGAGATTCAAGGGAAAAGATAAATCTATAAAGGTGAAATTTGAAGTTGCAGTGGCCAATTGTTTTTGCTAGAGCCATTAAAGCAAGGTGCTCAGAGGGGCCAGGGAAGCTTTTGTTTCAATTAGGTTTAATAACCCTTTTTTTTTTTAAATTTTGGGTGTGCCAAAATAACCAGTGCTAAGGGACAGCTGTACCAAAGGTCTTTGCTATGCTCTGCTCTGCAGTTCTGCTCCTCAAATGTGGAAGTGGAGGGGGTGGACCCAGCAGCCTTCTAGCCAACTTCTGACCTTCTCTCCATGCAGAAACACCAGCTAGATTCACACCTGAAACAGAGAGTTTGTATTTAATTATTAAAGCCCCACATGTTCTTTGAAAGACTGTTGTAACTCTCTTATTCAAGTCTATTTAACAGTGATTCCCAGGAATCACAGTCAAGGTGTGGGGAGATCTAAAAAAGTTTCAGTCAGAGCATGTTTAAAATAAAAAAAGTTGGTGCTACTTAGATAACAAAAGGTTTTTAAAGTGCTCAAACTTTGGAGGCTGCTAGAGTCATGAATCAGATGAGTTCATGAGTGTAAAATGTGAAGGTTCAGTGCTTTCCTAAGGCTTTACCATCAGCAATTACATCATTTAACACTTGCAGCGTGTTCACACAGTTCTTACAAGTTTTTACTCAGAAATCACTGACTCCCAGAGGCCTCGAGGACACTGAGGAAAGGTCAGGACTTCCTGGGTACCAGCACATTTCAGAACTGCAGGGAAGGGGATTATTCTTTTCCTTGTGATTACTTCAAACTCACCAGAGGAAACTAATTCATTTTTAAACTGGTGAGAATCAGCAGGATGTGGTGTGGAAGAATCAATGGAGGATACAGGACGAGGGACAATGTCTAATGCAGAAATAAACAGTGCAGAAAGCAGCACAAACAAATTACTCTTGCTTAATAGGTGGTGTCACATAATAGACAACATTTATCACTGTTTTACTTCATAATTTCAGATTTCATTCACAGCATGCCAATACTTGCACAATCATGTATTTATTGCAAGCACTACTCCAGCACAAGGTGGCTGAACAGGTATTTAGTTGGGTTTTGTATGGAAATTCTACTCCCTAAATTCTCCCTCAAAATACTCAAGAGGTTTTTGGTTTTTTTTATAGGAAAGATTTTACTCTGAAATCAGCAGCAGCCTCAGCTCATGTGGTTCAGTGCTCAGAAATGGGCTGAGTCAGGCTTTTCAAGCTGCTGCTCATAACTTGTCTGTGTGCTGAGCTGTGGGCAGGGAAGTCTTCCCAAAAACTCACTGCTTGGTGGGACTGCCCCGAAATTCCCCTGTGCTTTGGGAACATCTCCTCCTCTGTACCACGGCCACTGAAGGGATGACAGCCAACAAGTTTTATTTCTTCATTTGCAGCAGCCTCTGAGATGCTCTGCAGGCTCACGTGAATCATGTCACAGGGGGAATGATGTTTTTCAGACAAGGAAGAGCTGCACTCCCTGTGGGGCTGAAGTCACTTCCTATAATCCCACGGACTTCCTTTGGAAGGAATTATCACCAGATCTGTGCCTGGTGTTCACAGCAGGAACACAGAGGGAATTGCCAGAATCTGCTGGGCTCAGGAAAGCTGGGATCCATCCATGTCTTTAAGGAAACACCTTGCTGTGTTTCACTTTGTTTTGTTTTCAGCAGTACTAAAAATGCATTTATTTTGTACCCTGTCCTAGCTCCTCTGAATGCACCAGACAAATTAATATGTGGATCTAAAAATCTTTGCCTCACCATGTTGTTTATTTCAATTAAATCTTCCTTTTATTTGCATCTTGTTCATTGACTACAGCAACTATGATGCTAAAGTTCAAGAGCAGCCTGCATTCCTGATGAGAACAGTTGATAGAAGAAACTCTTGATTTAAATATTCTCCTGGGTTTTTTCCCTACCTACAAACAGATGAATATTTTATAGCTGTGGTGACTTAATTTTTTGTTAACTACAGCAAATTCATAATTCATCAAATTCCTGAGTACTCTGGCTCTGACCCCTGCCCCTCATTTATCTCTTTGTAGCCCTGCCTTGGCTCTTTCAGTGACAGAAACTAATAGCCAATAAAGACACCATGACACTGGCAGTTACAATGATGAATGCTTCACGTGGCATGGTCTTATTATGACCCACTCTCAGAGGAAGAGCAAGCCATTTTTCAAGCAATCCATTAAAACAAAAAAAAAAAAAACAAAAAAACCACAAAAAAAAAAAAAAAAAAAAAGACAAAAAAAAAAAAAAAGGGAGAAGGAAATTATTACATATTTCATGCATTTTAAATCATACTTAGGGACTGTAGAATGCTATGCTGATGATTCCATCTGGATTAGAGAGATTGGATTTTTTTTATTCCTGCTTCACAGAAGTTACTTGGGAACTTGGCTGGTGTAAAGAGCAACCCACAGCACTTTCACTTCCCCACAGCATCTGAATGCAAAGCTATAGCATTAAATGTTTTAAATAACACCAGGAATTCAAACCTGCCCTTAGAAATACCTGTCAAATAACCAGCAATTGAGACTTGGATAATTCATCTGACTTTTCACTGCCTGGATTTGGTCTCTGCTTGGCAGGCCAGGAAATCCCTGCCTTTGGTGGCACCCTTAATTCATTAGGGAAACAGAACGGAATAGGTGACAGACAGCTCTTCCCACCAAGGATGTGTGGCTTATTTTTCATTTCTGATGATTTTTAATCCTGGCAGGTCTGGAATTCAACTGCTGCAGGCAGTTCTGTGCATCAGTCTTTCTAATTTCTCATGGTTTTCAGCCTTACCTTTCCCTGCCACTGCTCTCTCCAGAACACAGGGCTTGGATGAAAGCTGCCTCTGGTGTTCTGTTTGAATTTTCCATGCTGAGCTCCTCTCTCTTTGGTCTTTAATCAAGAGGTGAAAATAAAACACAGAAAAGAATTAGTGTAGCTAAAATTAAACTTCCAACAATCCAATCCCAGCCCCATTCCCTTGGAATGCAAAAGCAGAAGTCTTTTAATTGAAAATGGTCACCAAACATGCAGGACTCCTTCTTTATTCTATTTTTGTTGTATAGATGTCCCAGCTATGGACAGGAAGCAATGGCCTGGATCCATCCCTGAGGCTCTATCCATGATCCTGTCTATCCATCCCACAATAAACAGCCCTTCCCCAACTGCTGCATGCCATGGGTGATCCAGGAGATCCAGGCCAACCTCTCCATGCAGAGAAAACACTGAATACTTTCATGAGTTCCCAATTATGATACTTCATTGCTAACCTGGGATCTTTGGGGTTTTTTATAATCCCTTCCTCATCCAGGGACGGTAAATCCTTCTCTGCCTGGTATTCTTCATCAGGCAAGGAGAGAATAGAGTTGTGTTCAGAAAAAACTAAAAAACTAAAACCCAGAAAAACAAACGTTTGAGAGCCATTAAGCTACAAGGAGCTGTGCAGATGTTGGTATTTAACAGCTAAGCTCTTGCATGTGTGGAAAGCAGCACTGGGCTCCCAAAGCTGGGCTGCAGGTGTCTGACAGAAGGAATGCTTGGCAAAGCAGCTGGGACACACTTCTTTCAGTAGGAGAGTACAGGCAGACAAAGTGAACAAGATGCAGCTGAGCTGAGTGTCTGGAGCTGCTAATCCCCAGCCTCAGAGTCGGTGTCTGTCCCACAAGTGGAACAGTTTGTCTGGCAGTTCCCTCACTCAGTTACCTAAAATGGGTTAAAAACAAACTACACGAGCCTTCCCTTGGGAATGTCCCAAGGAGGCTCAGATTGGATTGTGGCTCTGCTTCTGGCTTTAGGAGAAAGCTATTTTGGTGGTAATCAGGCACTGGTGGCAGAAAGTGCTGCCTGATGCAGCTGGAAAAGGACACGTGGCTGCCACAGACCAACATCCCAAAATCCCTGCAAAAGGTGGCAGGGAGCAAACCCAAGGGAAACGCCCCTGGGAGCTGGCAGGGTGTGGCAGGGAGCAAACCCAAGGGAAACGCCCCTGGGAGCTGGCAGGGTGTGGCAGGGAGCAAACCCAAGGGAAAAGCCCCTGGGAGCTGGCAGGGTGTGGCAGGGAGCAAACCCAAGGGAAACGCTCCTGGAAGCTGGCAGGGTGTGCCAGGGATGCCAGTGCCCAGTGAATTAACACTAATGCTATTACAGCAATGAGATTTATTACGTGCAGCTTTTCAGCTCGGCTCCTCCAGTCCCGTATTCCCGCAGTAATCCCCCTCGGCTGAGGCTGCAGGGCTGGCCCCGGGGCAACTCCCGACTCCACGCTTTGCTCCCAGCAATCCGAGATCTTGAACCACACTAAACTAAAGTGACAGCTGTAGATGGATGGTTCTTCAGCCCCAAATTTAGCAGCAAAGCAGGATAAGAAGGTCTAATAATATTTGCTTTCAGATCCACTTTCCAGTTCCACTGAATGAACTGTTAAATCCCCTGTAATGCCTCTGAACTACACAATTCCTGCTTTAAATACCTGTGGTGCCTTTCCTCACTACTGTACTGCCAACTCCTATTCCATGTTTTATATGTGGCAAGAGGAAGGATGTGGGAGGAAAGAGGAGAAAAAATGGATTTGCAGCAAATTCTTTACTATTTCGAGGAAATTTATGAATTTGTGTGCGCTGGGGAGTAAATCTGGTGGGGAAGTGAACTCAGGGAGCAAGGTGGGATGTAGAGCACAGGGAGGTTTGGACCTGCAGAATAATATCCAGTTCCAGCCTTTCTCCATAGATACCAAACCAACACTGACCTCTGTGAGCTGGAGCAGAAGGAGCAGAGGTCACTCTGCAAACCTTTCTTTTTAAGGCTCTCTTTGGTAGGGGTTCTTTAGCAAAAATCAGGCACTTCTGCTCCCAAGCTGCTGCTTGCTGCTTTTTCTTCTGTTCTTGGATCCTCCTCTTGAGCTGCTCCAACTTATTTTGGGGTGATTTTCTCCACAGCTCTTCCAGCTTCTGATCTCTGGCCTTGCTGGCTGCTGAAAGGTGGGATGTGGGAGGCAGGAGAGCCGTGGGCATGGGAATGTTGCGACCACATGGGACAGAGAAGGAGCTGCTCCCTGCAGAGCAGTGAAGTGGGCAGTGCAGGGAGCAGGGAGATTTTTCCTTCTGTGTTGGGAATCCTCTTGAATCTCCCAGCTCCCTGAAATTGTCTCTTCTTGGGTTGTCCAGGTTCTTTGCAGGTGCCCATGTCCCAGCTAAGCCTTTTCCATCCACAGCCCAATTCCTGGCAGAGCTGCAGCATCCTGAGGCTGCCCTGGGGGACAGAGGGGACATTCTGGATGGGCCAGAGATCACAGCAGGGTTCTCAGGCAAACAGGTCTGTGAGCTAGCACGGGAGAGAACAGCAGAGCTTCTTCCTCTTCAGAAAAAGAGAAACAAGGGTCAGTATGTAGATTAAAAATTATTAAATTGGTCAGTAGACTGACATGAGTGACTGCTGAGTTTGCACATGTTCTGATGGTGACCTCAGCATCTCCAGAATGCTGGTCAGAATTAAAAACAGAATCAGCATTTTGCCAGTATTTTACCAGCAGTCTGGCAAATGAAGATAATATTAGGGAATCACAGTGCAAATTGTGATCTGATAGGAGAAATTATGAGCATGGGCAGAGAACTGATATCAGGCACTGCTTTCCTCCACTGCCTTGCTGGTCACAGCTGAGAGAGAAATTGTTTCTGACTCTTTTGTTCCTTTTTTTTCCTAATTAACATTAAGGTGCTAAACTCTTTCTGAAGTCCTGCATCCCAGAATTTTAAGTCCCTTTACGTGTGCCTTCACCAGCTCACCCCTCAAATGCTGTACACTCAGGTTATTATTTACCTATGGGCTGGAGCAATCTTACTGCTCTTCTTCTCTCTCAAAGCTGTTTCATCTTTGTTCTTCTCACCATCTACAGCCCATCAAAATCATGTCAGTGTCAAAATGTCAAAAATATTCCTTAACAATTAAATTCAAAGAGCAACTTTGGGGACCATCCCCTCAAAAACCCTGGCCCATAAATATTAAATAAATATTAAAGACTGGCAGCTGAAACTGTTCCCAGCCAATAAATCGCCTCAGAAACAAATATTTAACAGATGTAAAAATAACAAGTGAAGTCTGTTCTTGTCATTAGTTTTTAAGAACATTCTGGAATTGGGTTAAATTTCCTGATTTTTTTTTTTTTCTCCTCCCACTTCATCTTTTAGAAACTATTTTAAACACATTATGCCAAAGTTAGCAAACAAAATGCTGCATTTACATCTCTTCAGTTTATCTCTAGGGAAGAAACTCCCAGAGGAGAAGCACGGGGAGCTTTTCCTGTGCTGTAGCTGGTGGGTGTTGATGCTGCAGTTTTTGCTTGAGCTCTCCCCAGTAAGGTGTGACTTCCTGTGCATTGTGATATTTTGCTGGGAATACAACAGAAAGCTGATGAAAATACACACTCGCCTCAGTAAAGAGGGGTTTTCACTATCTCCTGTCACCTTCCCTTCCCTCCAGCACCAAAGCAGTCCCATCTCAGCAGTTTCCCAGTAACTCAGGACTCACCAAAGCTTTTTTCGTGCCAAAGCTTTCTTCTGGCTGCCTGTGATTTGGCACAGCTCCACGTTTGATGATAAAATTTGTTTTCAATCCTTTGTAGCTGTGAAAAAGCAGATTTTTCGTTTGAAGGGAGACATATGTTTTGGGTTTTTTTCTGGAGTAGCTTTTTGCTGGCATCCACTGCTTCTCTGATTAGTTTTGCAGCTCCTAGTTACTGTGTAAATACTGGCTTGTCTGAGCATGTTCCTTGTGCTATTTCCTACAGTTGGAAAGAATGCAATTGACTGGGAAGATAAGAGGTGAAATCGCCTCTCTCCTTTATTTACCCTTTGTATTTGTGCCTAAGAATTTTACTGATGTTTTTAAAAACAGCTTAAGCTGGAGGTGACCCCAGCCAAGAGCAACTTCAGCAGTGGGATTTTGCTGTCAGGCCTTTGCTGTGCAAGCAACACCCTGTGGATTTGGATAATATTCTGCATTTATCCAAGGAATGTCAGTTGTGATGGCATCTGCTGTGCTCACAACTCCATCATGGTCCCATCTAAGAGGCTGATAAGACAGGGAGAATCTAGAGGATGTCCCAGCTGTTGTTCTGCTCAGAGCTTCAAACACAAGCAAGGCAAAGCTTAAACAAAGTCTACTCTTGTCATTAACTTTGTGAGTGTTGCGAAATTAGGAAAAAATTCCTTGCTTTTCCCCTTGTCCTCTCTTTGTTATTTAGCAAATAAGGAGGTGATGTGTTTACTGGGAAAAAAAGAAACCAAGTGGAAGGTTTACATTGCTTTCAATTACAATATTTCCATGGAATTCAGCCATGGAGGTGATGCACAGGCAGCTGACAGAAAGAGATAAAGGTGTGTGACAGCAAGTGTTCCCTGAACTGCACATACCACTGCTTTGGCTTCCTGGAGACTCTTCCAAGCCAAGGCCACAGCTGTGGAATCAAGAGATGAAAGATATTTAAGCATCTCTTTATTATTAACAGTTTCCCCTCATGCCCAAGCCAGAATAGAAACAAATATTGTTTCTGAAATACAGAACTGCTCCTGGCAAATTGTGTCTGGGCTGCTTTTGTATCTCAGTGTGTGCTGAGTTCCATCAGCTCTCTGGGCTGTGTTAAGTGCTTGTTCAGCAAAATCCTTGATGATATTAGCACTCAGTTAAAAAACGACTGAGCTGAATTTCCCAGTTCGGTCCTATTTGTAGCAGTTGCTTAAAAAAACCCCCAAAACCACACAGGATTAATCGTCAAAGAATGGCTCATGTCTTTTTATGGGGAAAAAAATAAGCAACACATCAGATACAGAGAAGCTCCTGCTGTGAACTCATTGAATACACATGACAGAAACTGAGCTGTGATGCTTTCAGGCTGAGGAGGTTCACAGAACAGGTTACTCTAGAAAGCAGCAGGAAATGGGGGGTTGGGGTTGCTGTAAGGGCTGTGAATAGTTTCAAAACTTCCCAGAGCTCTCCAAACTTCAAAATATTGTGCCTGAAGTCACACAACCCAGATTAAACTAAGCATTAAAGTTTTTCCACAAGTGATAAATCCCAGGTTTAAAATGAAATTACCCAAGTCTCTGCTATGACTGTGCAGAGGGAAGTGGAAGCTCATTATCCACATACCAGTTAGAGGATCCAATTCTGCAGAGGCAAAGCTGTTCTCCATCTTTCAACTCTGCTACAGCTCTGCTTACTTGGTCTCCATGTCTGAAACAGCCATGCAAAAGGACAGGTCACTGCTGCCCTCTGAGAATAGCCCAGGGCATTTATGTGCTGACATAAATATAAATTTTCTCATCTCTTATTGCTGACTGCCCATAAAGAGCCTCAGCATTTACATTTTTGTGGTGTTTGCAAATGTTACCTGCTATTATTAATTTTCTCAGCCTTGTGAAGGAGTCGTAGGAGAGACAGGGATATGACAGAGCTGGTAAATGTCCTGCTGTGGGTCAGTGCACCTTGCAGAGCTGTCTGGGAGCTCAGGAATGGTCA
>CM031872.1:2400867-2504608 GCA_018697195.1 Certhia americana
TCCATCCATCCATCCATCCATCCATCCATCCATCCATCCATCCATCCCCCTGTTCCTTCAAACGTACCTTTTGAAGCCTCAGGCATGCATGGAACAAAATCTCCACATAGGAGCTGTGTGAAAGCCCTCTGGAGATGATCTGCAGTCTTTCAAGAGTGGCTGATCCCAAAGACACTTCCAAAGGGAGGTGTGAGAGTGATCCCAGCACTGAACTTCCCATCTACAGCTCCTTCCTAGGCTGAGCCAGGCTCCAGCTCCTGATACCAGCTGGGAACGCAAGAGAGACACATCCCAGGTCAGTCCCTGCCCTGCCCGTGATTCCCGGGAGGAGTGGGAGGACCGCAGGAGTCCCACCAATCCCTCCAGGGCTCAGGCATTGCCACACCTTTGTTTGTGCCCCTCTCCGTGCAGGGCGACAGCAGCCACAGCACAGGGAGGGGCTGTTGGGAGCAGTGGAGAAAACAAACAGCAACAAGAGGAGCCTGAATGCTGATCTCAGCCTGCAAACACGTGGCAAGGTGCCAGCAGATTTCGTGACAAGCCCTTGTGTCCTTTCCAGGGCATTTGGCATCCTGGCAGTGCCCCTTGCCAGGGCTGGGTGGCTGCAGAGGACAGGGCAGGGTGACCAGCCTGGGGCCCAGGTGGGAACAGCTCCGCACTTCTGGGATGCCAGAGTAGGGAGAGGGACCAGATCTCCCTGAATCCTCATCCCAGGGCATCTCTCCTCATTGCAGAACAGCTCTTCCCATTCCAGGGCATCTCTCCTCACACTTCCCCCATGGACTCACCCAGCGCTGGAGCCTGCTCTCATTCACACCTGAATCCCTGCTTTCAAGGCAGCAGGGGAATTAATTAATGAGTTCTATTTAGAGGAAGATTAAAAAATAGAAAAATTTCTGATCTTTTTGATTATAAGCAAAAACTTGATAATATAAAAGAAATGTATGTCAAAGTCTCAGGTGAAGCTTTTTCCCCTTTGTGGGTATCATTTATTTTAAACGTCACAATTTTTAAAGCGTAAGTATTTGAAATCTGGGCTGTAAGCATGAAGGTTCTCCAGGTTTTGGGTTATCCGGAGGGAACAGTCTGATAAACCAACAGTAGAGGGCAAACGCAGCCTGCACACTGGAGCTGCAGCACTCGGCGTTAGGAACCTCCCGGTCCAAGTTTCTGCTGGGACAACCCAGGGGAGGGGCAAGTGCCACCTTGGACAAAGACAGCCTGGACTGGGAAGCAGCAGCAAAACTCGCACAACAGCAAGAATTCACTTTCCTTTTTGCTTTCACTCTCTTCGTGGAGCATCTCATGGACTTCAGTGGTCTATGATATCCTGGACTGAGGCTGGACAGTGCATTTCTTACAACACTTCAAAATTCCCTCTGCAAAGCCATAAAACACATTTCTTCTTACCCCACTTACTGCTGTTGTGGGTTGGATTTCAGTGACAACCTCCAAAAAAGGCTCTGTATCATCCTCTCCTACCCCACTACAGAGCAGAGCCAACTGCATGATGTTCCATCAGCATTTTGGTTTATATTGAATCTGACTCCTTTTCCTGGTTTATATCTTCGATTATTCAGTCATTCTTTATAACTCTACGGATTTGTTTCTAGCACCAATGTCAGCATTGTGAGTGTTGGAAAGCACTCAGAGGTTGGGGTGAGACACTGGCACCACATCCTTCCATGCCCATGTCTCTGAGTCTCTGAAGAAGTCCTCTTGAAGAAACAGACTCAGCCTAATCTAATAAATGTCCCTGCTCAGAGCCTGTGCTCAGACACCCCCAGAATTTCAGCTTTTCAAGCCTAACCAAACAAGGAATTCCTGAGCTGCAGACTGGAGTCGCAAAATTCCCGTTTCAAGTTGTTCCAAGCCAACGTTCTGGCCTGATTAGAGGTTTCAGTACTGGGAATGCAGAGCCTGTCCAAGAGGGGAGCCACAGCTATTCCGGGGGCACGAGTGATAAGAGCCCTAACTGCAATCTCAGGAACCTCAAAGAGGGGAGAGAACACAATGTGCAACTTCAGCAGTGGGAGAGCAACGTTTAGGGAAGATTTGGGAAGATGGGAAGCTGTGACAGGAAAGCCCAGGGCTGCTCCCAGCCTGCTGGGATGATGGGAGAGCCAAGTGGAGCAGGGATGTCTGTGCTGTGACAGGCGATGCTTCTGCGGTCCCTCAGGTCCGACTGGCGTCAATTTTGGCTCCGTATTTTCTCAGCAAGCTGTTGGAGCTGACAAGAGCCAGGAGAGTGACAGATTGCCACTGTGTTATGCTGCACATCTTGGAGTGTTAGACCACAAATCTGCTGAGAGATGAAGTGAAACCTATCACTGGGCCAATCCCACTTCTGCAATGTGTGAAACTCCCAAGTCAAGGAGCCGAGTGTGAGCTGAGGCAAAGTGCAGCAAATCCATTAGGATTTGTGTTTTAGGTCTGGATGAGCAAAATGAGGCAGTCTTGTACAGATCTGTCCTGCTGACTCCACAGCTCCTGACTTATGGAACCAAGGCAGGAAGAAGCCCTGAGTTTTCACTCCTATGGCATTTTTGAGGCACCAGCCCCCCAAAATACTGAATTTCCTCTACTGAGCTACTCCAACTACCACCTACTCATTTTAGCAAATCAGACCACAAGCTATGGCCTATCCAGAGGAGGTTTCACAAAGGAATTTTAGGCTTTTTCTGGCAAGGATATTGCAGAGTTTCTCATCTAAGAACCTGCCAAAGGAGGTGCAGCTGACCCCCCATGTGGGATTATCCCACGAGGAGCACATTGTCCGTGTTTGAGGCTTCTTTTTCCCAACCAGCACTTCCCCCTTGCACACACGATGGTGAATGGGGCAAGAAGTGCCCAGCTCTGCCACACTGCAGCACTCAGAGCTCCAGCGTGGATTTCTGGTGTTTTTGCAAGGCAAAGGCAAGTGGCTTTGGTATTTACTCAACCCTGTATGAGGCTGTTTGGCGTCTGAAGGTTTGTTTGATATGGGCTCACCCCCCAGAGGCTTCAGTTTTGCTGCCGTGCACTGTCACTGTTTAGGAAATATTTCACTCAGGAACCCACAAGGTCTAGCAAAATTCAGGAAGTGCAGATGTATGTGAACCAAAACGAGAAATTCCTCCTAAGTCTCAGTGTTTTGAAATTTTTGCACCCTCCAGACATGCTCCAAGAATCTTACGAACAGCCCACAGCTCTGGCAGACACACTCCTTTATTCTCTTGCTGGTTTGCTCCCTGTGCCTGGCTTTGTGGGAGTGTTGTGAGTTCTCTCACTTCTGGGAGACTTGTCCAGCTAAAAGGAAAGAAAATGGTGTTTCTTTGTTGATTTTTTTACAGTGCTTGACTAAGCAATTTGCATGGTAAACCATCTTCACAGCAATTCTCACTTAGCAAACAATCGAAGCCCAAATCTAGACTTCAATTGCAAGCTGGATGTGACATGAATTCTGTAGTGAGCATATGGAGGGAAGAGGCAGCTGATAAAAAAGCCAAGTGCACTGCTCTGAAGTCTGACAGCCCCAGCCCTGCACCCCCCGGAATTTGTGACAAAACACTCCCTGAAGTTAAAAGGGACAAAGATAGAGACACTTAATAAATTGGGATTTGATTTGAACCCGTGAGGAGCTTAGGGGACCAGTGTGCTTTGAAGTCATTCTTAGCAGTAGTTATCATCTCTCAAATCAGCTGCAAAATAAGACTGAGACAAATGGGCTGCCCCACTAATGGTGCCATGTTCATGGTGCCAGGTATCACAGCTCCTGAGATAAGACACAGATTTCTTTCTCCACAGGTAATGTTGTGAGGTATCAGTGTTCATGTAAAACACCCGGAGGAGGAGTCTGAGTTTTGCTGGTGCCACTGATAACATTTCCTCTTTTTTTGTTTTCAGTCCTAGCAGTTGAAATTCCAAACTCCTTCCCACGTTGCTGGGAAGCAGCAGATCCTTTCCCCATGGGTTGTGCCATCCCCTCAGTGACTGAGTGCTGAGAACAGCTCGGATGCAGGTGGGAGGCTGCCACGAGGCTGCCCAAGCTCAGGGAAGGATTTGCTGCAACAGAGACACGCTGCCTTTGCTTGGCTGGCAGCCAGAAACACAAGGGGATATCAAGCTTGTATTTTCCTACTGATGTCCTAAAATAACAGGAGTAATGTGTGTCAGGATAGAACTAGACCTACAGAATATCTGGATTTTATGCTGCCTGCCAAGTGGTGTCTGGCAAAGGGCAAGTGTTCTCTTGATGTGCTAAAATACAGATCCATCATCCAGTTATTGAGGGAAAGCGTGTTAAAATAGGAAATAGCTATCCATGGCCCATTTGGGTTTTTTTCCTATCAATAGGAGACTGTGTGAATGGAATCTGAAGTGAAAAGGGGGGGCTGCCTGCACGGGTGCGGTGGAATGTGAGAGAGCACAGGATTGCCATGGAAACCCGCTGTAGTAAACGGGGCTCTCCAGCTGCAGGAGAGGATTTATAGTGCCAGGCCGGGAGTGGGCAATTTAAATCACCAATCTACAGGTAAAATGGCACATTTCCTTCCACCTTGTCTCCCTGCACTGCAAAGTGAGAAAGGAAGGGTACGTGGGTGGTGAGAATTACGGTAGAGAGTGATGAGGTGTCTTAAAGCCTGACCTAAAACACTCAGGAGCTGATGCAAAGATTCTTGTGGATCTCGGTGGGGGCAGGAGCAGCTCCGTGTTCCCTGTGCCCCAAACCAGAGCAGCAGGCACAATACCTGTATCCAACAACCTCAGAGGGACAAGAACCTCAGAGTGCTTGCATAACTCACAGATTGGAGACCCCACAGCTCAGGGATGCTCTCTATTTGTTCTTTTGGTTTGGAGCTGGGGAAGACTCTGTCTGGTAAATCTCCCAAACCAGCCTGTTACACCTAAAAGTGAGACAAAAATTGCCCTGCTCTGTACCAAGGGATCAGATAAATGGGGAATGATTTACTGCATTCAGATGCCCCCATTTATTGACACTCAAGCACAGTGATCTATGGAGTGCTGTGAGACAGCAACAACATTATTTTTGCTGTGCTGCCTTCATCACCATTTATTACCAGGTCCTGAATGCCTGAGTCCATAATTTCCTGGATCAGACACCACACATCTGTGTGATCCCATTCCCAGCTAAGGGCAGTGGTTAAATCTGACTTATGTGGGACCATCATGGGGCCAGGGTGGGCTTTATCTCCTTTAAGTTTAACAAATTTGCCTTTTTGTCCTATCCTGTAAACCTCAAAATCTCCTGATTTACCATGGCTTAGTGTGACTGGATTGAAATAAGCAGGTTGCTGCACACCTGGGTATATTTGTGTCACTAAATATAAGAAGAAAAATTCCTTTTGAGCTGGAAAATGCAGAGTCCTTGGCGGCAAAGTCCCAAAGATCTGTGCGCTCTGTGAGGGTGTTTTAATGTGCTCCACAACTTTTTCTTCATGTTACTTTCTTCTCCTTCAACCTTTCAACAAGGCATCAAACAGCTACCAAGAATGGCAAGATTTAGCCTGTTCCTTCAACGAGAATGATACGTTCAAAATCCAAACAGTCCAATCAAAATCTGGGAATTGGATCCTCCTGTCCTACCTCTGCTGCTGCCTGTTTTGAGTCCTGCCTACACAGCAGATGCTGCCAGCCAGAGTTCCACTTCCCTGCTGCATTTATTCCTCTCTGGAATGCTCTCCTTGGGCCTTCAGCCTTCAAAATCCCTCCTTCCACCTTTCAGCTCTTTATATCCACTCAGCAATTTGCAGGCCATTTATCCCAGCCCTGGCATCAGAGCTGCTCTGCCCAGTCCCAACTGGGACACCAGCACGACAAGCAGAGGTTATGAGAGCAGAGGAGCTTTATAAATCCCACTTGCTAAGAAAAATCCCTGGGAGTGGCTGACCCTCTGCTCATAAATTCACCTGATTCCCCTTGATTATATTTGTTTCACCACTGAATGCCAATCCAAAAACAGTGTCAGTGGAGAAGCAGCAGGCTAAGCCAACACAACAGGCCGTCTGCTGCCTTGTTACGCTCCGTCAAGTCAGGTTGCCCTCAGATTTGCTGGAGTTTCATTCCTGCTATCCCCTGGGATGCCAAGCAGCACAGTCATTTAACCCAAGATCATTTAGGACTGACTGGAATTTGTTTGTCTGGCCTTATTTTTATTTTTTTTTCCCCTCTCTGTCTCTTCAGATAATCATGCAAACCAACAAATGTATTGCCTTGTTATTGACAAAATGAATCTATATGGAGCTAAGTGCCAAGGAAAATAGATACTGGTGCCTGCCCAGTATCTATTTCCATCTCCAATGGAAAATAAACCCTGCATATGTTGAAGGCTTGATTCCCTGCTGATGTAAAGTGGAGCTCTCCCAGTTTATGTAAGCAGGGAAGCTGACCCTGAGGAGTTTCCATTTGCTTGCAGCAAAGGGTGGGCGTGTTAGAGAAACAGCAGATCCTGGACACCTGGAAATGATGGTTATTTAGAGGGCAAGAGTGTCAGCACTATGCATGAATTTGGTAGGAAAATGTAGGCTCGATTAATTTTTCTGGTAGGAAGGCGTTGAGTTTGTAAAGACCAAGATCCAGGAGAGGGAAATGTGCTGTCCTGTCACAGCCCGGACTGGAAGGGTTCCCACACGCCCCGTTTTGGTTTCTATGACAACATCACTTGGCTCTGGAGTGAAAGTCAAAAGCAGCAGCCAGGAGGGAGAGACGCTGCTCCGAGGAGCCGCTGCCTTCACTGCTTTTGCTCTTCCAAGGAAAAGAGAGATTGGGGATGGAGACTGCAGATGCAGACTAAGGCTGCTGTGCCAGTCCCAAACCTCTCCCTCAGAACCAGGACTGTTCTTTTCCCTGGGGGCTGCAAACAACGAAGGACACAAATGTTTGTTTGATCCCGGTGGCCACTTGGAGCAAACGCTCCCATTCATTTCCCCCCCTGGCCATGCGGGCTGTTCATCACCCATAGGATCGATAGAACACAAACACAGCCCTCGTGTCAGCCACAGCGCTGCGATTTGCCAAGCCAGGGAAAATATCAAATATCTGTAGCTAACCCTGATCAATGGGTAAAACGAGCAAAGTGTTTTCACAGCTAACAGGGCAGATTGGCTAATTAAAGATCTGGTGTAACACAAACACTGGGTGAACGCTGCATCAGCCCCAGAATTTGTGTTTGAGCTGCAGCGTTTTTAGCCACCATTCTTCCAGACACCGCCTAATGCAGGCTGCACTTGGCTCCTGAAAAGTTAATTATGCCACTGTTTAATTACCTACCTCTAAAATTCACCTCTTCTTTCCAGACTGACTGCCTCGCTGCATGGTCTGGAAGTGCCACTTCCTCCTGGACTAAAACACTTTTCTATTCCCAGAAAATTTCTTGTCTATAAAGTTAAGTCTCACCTAAGATTAAGTCAGACTTTAAACGGCATTTATGCAAACAGAACCAATTCACCTGCAAATTTTGCATCACTCCTGTAGGTGATAGTCTTGGCTGCAACGGTGTTTTGATAAACTTTGGATTGATAAAAATGTTGGATAACACTATATCAAGAGTAAATCCTTTTGGACACACTAGAAATTCCTTGATCAGATAATTACTTTTTGATGCATGTTACTAATTTTTCCATCCATTTAAAATAAGCTACATTGATTTTTTTTTTTTTTTTTCTTTTTTTGGAGGTACTATTTTTAACAGAATGTCATGCAAGCTTAAGTCAATTGCTTTGCAGAAGTCTAAATATATTATGTCAGCAGAATTATCTTTATTAACTGAAATTACATGAAAAATTGCTTCTTTGATGAACAGCTTTCTGGAGCAAGGGATTGACATTGCTCAGCCCTTTTGACTGCATCCCATATTAGCACTGCACCAGTATTGGATTAATGAGGCACTTGGGTAATCCCACTTACTTTTTATTCTGAAATATTTAATAAAATCACACAATCACGGATGGGTTTGGGTTGGAAGGGACCTTAAAGCTCATGCAGGGACACCTTCCCCTATCCCAGGTTTCTCCAAGCCCCTTCCAGCCTGGCCTTGGACACTTCCAGGGATCCAGGGACAGCCACAGCTCCTCTGAGTACCCTGTACCAGGGCCATCCTTACAGGGAAGAATTTCCTTGGGGTTTTGAAACTTTCCTTGTGTTCTGTTATTTGCTCAAAAATCAGCATTAATGGTGTCTGCCACTTAGCAGTCCTAAATTGAGAATTATTACTTTTACAAAATGCTGCTTCACGTTGCTAAAATACTGACCAAATATTCGATAGAATGCTTAGAATAGTCTTACCCTCAAATGCAAGAAATGTAGAAAAATGTGGATAAACTGAGCAGAGTTGAGCTGTAAATGATGGTATTTTTGGACTGCTTTTCATTGCTGATTAGAAACTCGATGGGTTCAGACCAGAGCCTGTGGTTTGGTGCAGTTTTGGTGATAACCAGGATGTGTTTCCTGTCATCACGTGCTGGTTTGGGGACTGGAGGGGCTCTGCTGCAGGAGCCTTGGTCACCTTGGGGTGGGTGACAGAGTCATTTCAGCAGCAATTTCTGCTCCGCCTGCCTCTGATTCACAGAATTGTGGGGTTACACAGAAACAAGTTCCACCCTGAGTGTTTGGAAAGCGCTTGCAGAAGCTTGACTAAATAATGCAATTACACTGCAAATATTGACAGTCTGTTCAAAACCAAACCCAAACATACTTGTAATTAATGTCAGTACCAACAGTTATAACTTAAAAGGAAGTAAAGCCCCCTTCAAAGGTGCAAATGTTTATTTCCCCCTCTGGGCTTTCAGTTCTTAATACAAGATTACTCTTTATTTCAGTTAATGCCAACAGGAGGTTTTCCCAGACTTCCAGCAGAAGAAATTGGGATTTTGTCTGTTGACTCTTGGAAATTGAAGTTGGTTAAACAAATCCACTGCCAACATTGTAAATGTTGATCATGACAGAGCGCTGGGATATTTGTGTGAGCAACAGAGCTTTGAAGAGATGCCTCCAAGAAAAGCTCCCTGGTACTGCCATCAAGGCTTCCAAGGCCAGAAAAATCCAGCATATTTCTGGTGAGATCCCACTGGGGTCTTGGTTGAAGCTCTCTCGGAACAGACACCACCAGGCTATTGAATTCTGCTGCAGGACCAGAAGAGCTGCTCCCAGGCAGTGAGAAGGGATGGGAATTTCCCAAGAGATGAGAAAGAAGCAGAAATGTTCCTCGAGCATGCCCAGCTTGCTGCAGACATCACTGGGTGCCAGGGCGAGCTGCTCCAGTGTCCCTGAGGAAACTGCACCCAGAGAGGAGATGGTGGGGCACAGAGGAGGTTGGCATGAGGCAGAACTCTGCCACAGCATCAGTTCCTGTGCTTGAAACTTGTCGAGTTCAAAAGCCTTGCCAGGCACTCTGTAGAGTCATTCTGCTCCGAGGTAAAGAGCAGGATTTCAGTGGGAGGGGAGCTGCTGGGCTGTGGGTACAAGGGATACATCACATTAGCAAAAAGGCATCAGGACAGGCCCCTCTGGCCTTGCCTAAGAAATCCCTATCTCCCCAGCAGGCCCACAGGGTTCCATTTCATCACACTCCCAACGAGGCTGGGAGCAAGGGCATTTTAAGAGTCTCTTGCTATTTATTTAATGAAGCATTTTCAGGCAAGCTTGAAGGCTGAAGGAAGCGGATGAGTTCTGTCGCTTTGTTTGCCTCCTCTGAGGCCCAGAAGAGCATTAATGAAAAGGAAATTCAGGGACATCAGAGACACAGGATGTATAAATATGTACAAAGCAAAGGCCAGATCCTCAGGTGCACCCAAACACGAGGGGATGGAATTTGTGAGAATCATCGAGGTTTTGATGTGTGTTTTCAACGCTGTACCAGCAGAGAGGGTGGGGAAAGAAAGGTAAGAGCCCACTGGCTGTGTCCCTACCCAGGTTCTGAGAAGGGCTTGCATCCAGCTGTACAGGAATCTCATCTCACCCACCCCAAACCGGGCAGCCGAGCTCTCCTGAGCCCCTCCGTGCTCAGCAGTTGTGGCTGGTTCAGGAGTGCCTGCACACAGCTGAATTATTCAGAGGAGCTCGTTACTCAGAGCTTTTCCTGAATGTCTGTGCTCCAAGAGGTTTTTTAAAGAGACAATCACAGTCAGCAAAACAACTCTGCACTTTCAGATGATCTTCTTTATTTCAGGTACGAATAATATTCCTGCCTGTGAGTCTGTATTACAGGTTATCTGCAGATTGTAATAACCTTCTGTGCTTCTACTTTGGAGATAAAATAATGGTTCCTCACTGAGTCCTTCCCTCTGATCAGAGGGGTTTTGTTGCCTTAGGACCAGACTCAGTGGAAAGAAGGATTGTAAAAGCCCTTGAAAACTGTAATTTCTTTCCAGGTCCTGAAAAAACAGCTGTGTGGCACAGCAGTTTTATTTAGACCTGTTCAATCTTTCAGCAGCATGGAGGGTTCTGTTCCCCAAACACAGACACTGAACCTTGTTCTTAATTTGTTGTTTTAACTAAAGGAATAGCTAAGCACTCCTGCTGAAACCCATCCCTGCTCCCTCCCCACTTTCCTGCCTGGCTCTGGGCTGTTCTGAGGAGGATGTTGTTGCAACTCATGTAATTATGCTTTATGAAAAACCCAAAGCCAAGGCAAATGCTGCTGGTTCAGACAGGTCGTGTGTGGCCCTGATTTGCACACCATCCCTCAGACTCTCCAGGGGCATTTTTATTATTCCCTTTTTCTTTCACAAAGCCAATTCCTCTCTAACCCATCTTCACACTGCTGTCAGGCTCATTCAAACTCCTGTGCTCACAGCTCAGTGACACATTAGAGATCTCCAGCCATTGTTCCTGCCCCAGGAGGGATGGGTATTATTTTGTTATCTCCACTTTACAAACTGGCATGAGGCAGTACCAATAGTGATATTCTACAGGAAAGCAGCCCTGGCCAAGGCTGCACATCATCCCTTTCCTTCCATCTCTGTGTGTCTGGGAAGAGATGGATCCAGCTGAAAAATACCCACTATGAGCTCTCATCTCCTGCACACACACTCAAAGTTACATCCACTGGGGTATTTTGTTTTTAAAAAGGTGCAAACTTCTTCCAAGATAAGTTTATCTCCATGTAAATTCACTGCTGTGAATCTAAGTCAAGACAAAGTTTCTCCAGTTTTGCTGTGTGGTTCAGTTTTAGGCTGGTTTAAACCCAGAACTTCCTTCCAGGCTATGTTTAGATGGATTTAGAAAATGGAATTCAGGACAATAGCAAGGTGCTTTTGGAACTTGCCAGCTTGGAAAAAAAAAAAAAAAAGATAGTGCAAAATCTGGTGATTAATCACAGCTGTTGCTAGAAAGGGACGACAATTACAGTGCCACTTCTCTAGTGATTTCAACCGGGGTCTATCAGCCTCGGAGCCTGAATTGCAGAGCTCTTTTTGCACACAAACCCCAGCAGAGGCCCCCAGCAATCCATTCCATGAGCTGCAGGAGAGCTGCCGTGCTAATTAAGATTAATCTTTGTGTTTTGGAGGGAGTGCCTGGCTCTGGTGTGTCTGGGTGATGAAGACATGGAGGCAGTGGAGGGATGTTCCTATGTCCTGGCAATTCTTAACTGATTGGAAAATTTACTGTTGACTTCTCTGTCTCTCTCTCTTCCCTTGAGCTTTCTGTGCCTTCCTGCTCTCAAGGCTGTCTCATCCAAGTGGAAGGAAATGTGGCAGCACTTGGAGCTTTTTCATCTTGTGTTGTGATAGCTTTGGGTACCAATTTATAAAAGAAATGTTAAAAATTGCCTAGGAAGTCTTAAGGATCCTGCAATCCTATTGCTTAGAGCTGTGATTCTTCCTGCTTGTAAGTGAAGGTGTAGAGACTCTCAGGAACTGGGAGGAACAAGATTTTGAGCTTCAAGACTGCAGAAACAAAAGATGCTGGGGGTGCAGGGATGTGTAAGGTGAAAGGAAAATGAACCCTGCATTGCCTTTGGTGGATTCTGGCCCAGCTGGGTTGTACCCTGCCCTGTTTTCCAGGATCCACTCTTCCTTTTTTCCATTCTGCAGTAACCCTTTTAATGTCTACAGATTCCAGCTCCACTTCTTGATCTTATCTGCACCGAACAAATCAATTCTCATGCCTTTCTCTCCTAGGTCACACTTGTCACATTTGTCTGGAGCCTCTCTAATTGTTCCAGGTCCTTCCCAACACATGAAACAATGGGCACACAGTTCACCAGAGGAATTAGTGGCATTTCTGAAGTGCTGGGGTTTCTTTCTCTCTTTTCTCTTATAATTTTCCTGTTTCATTGCAGCTGAGCAGTGGATCTGAGTTGTGGCTGAGGTCCAAGTCCTTGTAGGGAGCTTCTTGGCATGAACGTGTAGGGTTAACCAAACCCAACCCACAGCAAAGTAATCGAATTATTTCATCTAATGAATTCAAATCTATTGTGACCTATTTGCCACTTGTACAACAAGAAAAAGAAGCTGAAATTGTCAGATGATAAATTATCCATTGCAAATTCATGAGTTTTAAGGCCAGAGGGGACCATTACACTCATCTCAGCCTGACCTCCTGCACAACCCAGGCCCTGGAATTTGACCGAGCGATTCCTGTGTCATCACCGTGGGGGTGACCCGCTTGCCCAGAGCTCTGTGGAGCACCACAGATCTGGCTGGAGCCCAAACTGGAAGCTGGCCTCCTCCCTCCTTTCCCCTGCTCTCCTTTCCAGCATTGTTTCTCTGAAGGGCAATTCCTCTGTCTTCCCACACTTGCAAAATGCCAGCCCAGCACTGGGGCCCAGCTCAGCTTGGCATCCTCAGTGCCTGGAGCTGAGGAAGGGCTGCAGCAGCAGCAGCAGCAGCAGCACAGGCTGGGTTTCATCTTTTGCACTCATATCCTTGTCTGGAAAAGGGGGGAGGCATGGACAAACACCCCCTCTGAAGTGCGGTCCCACATTTCCATGGCTTGTGAAAAGCAAGGATGTTTGCTGCTGCCAGTGAAACCACAAAGCTGGGTAAAAACTGGCTGGTGTGAGGCACAGTGTCCCAGCCTGGTCCTTCCAGTGAGGGTTCTCTGGGTGCTTACTCAGGGGTGCAGGAGGATTCCTTTTCTTTTGGGATAAAAAGGTACCCAGGACATCACCACAGCTCTGTGGGTAAGGAGACAGCTCTCAGCAGGATGGTTTCAGCTTTCTCTGCTGTGGTTTATCTCCAGAATTGAGACTATTCCTAAGCTGAGACACAGACACAGGTTTGTTTATGGGGTTTTGTTTCAAATATAAATGTCCAATCAATTAGCTCTTGGGAAAGAGGCTTTTGTGGTTTGCTAGTGGGGTGTTATTGATGTTCTTTCCTGAGCAGGATCTGGGTTTACTCCTGAGAGGGGTTTTGAGCAGATCCCCAGGGTGAAACAGGCAGTAAATAGGCATGGCTCTGGATTCCCACCAACCACAGGGTTCTGTGTGTGCAGAGCAAGCTGCTGGAACCCAGGGAAAGCCACAGTTTAGAGCTGTGCTTGTTTGGGGGTGGCTCTGTGATCATAATGATGTTTAATTTGCTGGGTAAGTGGCCCTAGCTTTCAGCCAGGTTTCTGCTGAGTGACCAACTCCCTGACTTTTCCAGGAGCATCCCAAGCCTTGGAGAACAGAGGGAGCTGGGTGCGCTGTTTGAAGATGACCTGTATCTTTCTCTAGGTGTCTGGGTGGAAATAAATATTTAAGGCGCCAAGTTTCAACAGGACACAGTTAACTGAAAGAAGCTGCTGTGGGCTGGAGGGAAAATCCCTTTTCCTGGGGGATTCCTCCCTACCAAAGAGAGCAGCCAGACTTTGCTCTGCGGCTGTGGCACAGCCCTGCTGACCCAGCACATCAAATGCAGCCCTGCCAGGTCCTGCTTGGTCCCAGCTGCTCATCCCGGCTGCCTCCAGTGCAGACACTTTCGAAGACAAAAGGGCTTTGACCAAGCCAAAACCGCGACTCATTACGGCTTTCAGCAGCTCCACCTGGGCAGAAATCAGAGATGCTCCTCCGCTCTCCCTCGGCGCTAAGGAGCAGGTGTGGTGCCCGCACCCCAGGTGAGCGTTGGCGATGTCCCTGAGGGATGTTCCTTAGGGATGTCCCCGAGGGATGTCCCCGGGGGATGTCCCCGGGGGGACAGCGGGGCTCTGTCCCCGCGGTTCCCGGGGGATGCCGCGCCCGGGGCTGCGCTCCCCGTCCCGCGGCGGGAGGGAGGGAGGCAGGCCGGGTGACATCAGCCGGAGGAGGGGCCTGCCCGCGAGTTTCTTTGCTCGGTGCATCACTTCCCGGCGCTGCCATAGTCCGCTGCCCGCTCCCCGCCGCCCATGGCGAGCCCGCCCGGCGGGGACAGCCCCGGCTCCGCCACCCCGCGCTTCTACTCCAGGTGAGCGAGCCCGGAGCGGGGGGAGCCCAGCCCCGGAGCTGTGCCCAGCAGCGAGCCCGTGGAGCCCCGGGGACAGCCCGGTCCCTGGGGACAGCTCGGTCCTTGGGGACAGCCCGGCCCCGCAGCTGCGCCCATCGCCGAGCCCCGGGAGCGCAGCGGAGGGACGGAAGGAGGGAGCGCTCATCCACGGGAAGCCAGGAGCTGTTGCACGGGGTGGGGATGCAGCCGGAGCGGAGTGAGAGGAGCCGGGAAGGACGCGGCTCTCCCTCCCTGGGGCAGCTCGTGGGTGCTGGGAGCTGGCGATGCTCCGCTGGGTGCTTGGCACTGGCGTGGAGGGAGCGGCTCCTCTGCTGAGGAGGGTGATGCTCAAAGCTCCTCGGTGCTGGGAATTCGCATGGGAGGCTCCTGATCGCACTGCAGAGACTTGGGAGTCTCAGCTTTAAAACTGGGCGCTACAGAAATTCACACATGGCTGAGGGAAAAAAAAAAAAAAAAAAGCTCCAAGCTGTTTGGCGTTTATGGCAATGCCCTTTCTCTTCATTGAGATCAAAACTGGAAAATACTAAACCCTAAGAAGACTAAATGAGTGACTTTGAGGCCTTACAGCGTTGTTCATGCTGTGCACCATCGCTGTGTTTTATTTCTCCTCTAGCAGTGTGAAGTGGAGGTGATGCAGTAGCTGGACTAGAGGGCTAAAAAAGCCCAAGGACGCTTGAAGTGTATGGGATACAGTAGCTTTATCAATTCTCTTTGCATGCTCTGCAATAATTAGCACAGCAGCTAGTGGGTTGTCTGTTTTAATGAGTGTTGGTTCATTAGAGAGGGCAGCAGGTGTTTCTTGCTTATGTTGTACTGTAGAGCAACTCCAGGGAAAAAGGAGGCAGCAGAGTTAATGTCATTGCTCTGCCTACTCTTGGGGAGCTAGAGCTGGGAGAAACCTGCTGAATTTTAACCAGACTTGGGCTTCTTCTTTCTTTCTCTTTGTTTTTCTTGGCAACTTTTTTGGGGACTAGATTTTGGTCGCCTTTGCAAAGGAAATTTTAGCAAGAGGCTGCTTATCCCAAATGTGTGCCTGCACAAAGAACGCTGCTTTCCAGCTGCTGGGGAAGAGAAATGGGGAGCATTTTCCCGTGGCTTATGTGGGTAGTTCTGGCTTTAAAAGTCTCTGCTGTGCCTTTTAGGCCTTGAAAGGACCTGCTGGTGGAGGCTCTGTTCCTACTGCTCTGCGGTAACTTAGTTTCTTCCTTAACTTTGCTTTCATTGCAGGGCTGAAAGTTGAGGGTGGATTCAGCGCCTCCCTCTGGTGTGATGGGTGGAACCTCAGGTGACTGGGACTAAAAATCCAGTAACTGGTACTAAAATCTTCGTTATGTGGGGTTTTCTTTTTGCCTAGGAGCATTAATTAAGGTGTAAGAAATGAGAAGGTCCCTGTGCAGGCAGGGAGTGCCAGACCCCTTATCTGGGGAGCTGGGGGAGGTATTTTCCATCTAGGAAATGGGGGTGGGTGAGGAGAAACATGCCAAAAAGGAAAGTGTTTATTCATTTTTTTACATCCTTTAGTTGTTCCCTAAATTCAACCCCTCCTAAACAATGGCATGTGCTCTGTTGTGCTGGCAGCAAGTAATCCGGGTGCTGACTGGGCCAAAAGAGGCTGGAGTCAAAACTTTTGCTACAGCAGTCATACACCACAAACCAGGGTGCTTCTGCCCCTCTGCAGCTCTGTGTGTCTGCATTTGCTCACCTTTCTGATGCCATTTGCTGCACAGAACTGTGAAGTTTCAGGGAGGACTCGTTGGAAGTCCTGGGTTCTGGAAGTTGTGAGTCTGCAGGACTGGTGTATCTGTGGTGTTGGAGCTGCTGGGACTTGTTGGAATTGTCCAGTGTGTGGTTGTGCTCCTCAAATTTGAGCTGGCCAAGTTCTGTGTGTGCCTGAGTTACTGCTTTACCTTCCATGGGGTTTTGGGCTATTAATTTAAGTGTATTAATTCATCTGTGTGTAACCTCTAAGGACTTTGGACAGAATAGGACAATTTTTGGACAGAATTATGAAATAACTGCTGGTAGCAGGTGTCCTGCACTTCTCCACTGCTGCATGTGCTCTAACTTGCCTTTTTGTGCTGGCTGGCTGATTTTGAAGGTGTAGGAAGCACCAAATCCATTGAATTGTTCCCCTGGACTGTGGAGAGTAACAAACTCATGCTGGGGACAATGCCACCATTGTCCAGAGAGCTTCCCTGGATTCGTCCCCTTGCTTTTAAAAGGCCACTCTGGAGATTTCTGGGTCTGGGAGGGGAGACATGGACATGTCCTGGGGAAACCCTCCCTGGACTGCACTGGCATCGTGGAGATGTTATTGATCCCCCACAGAAAAAACATTAGATAATGCTGTGATCAGTCCAGAAATGCATCACCCTGGCCTGAGAACTCCTATTAAAGCACACCTTGTTCGTCCCTTTCCTTTCCCTTCCCTTGCTCTCTGATCTCCTGCAGTCTGTGTTTTCCAAAGCACTCCTGGCTTTTGTGATGTTTACAAACTTCCCTTGATTGTGTCACAAACAGTCCCCATCTCACTCATTAGTGTCAGCAGAGCGAGGACCTGACCTGAATGTGCATCGGGCAATTAGAGAGTGCTCTGAGAGAGGAGGCTCCTTCCTCCTGTTCTGAGGGAGAAATTGCTGGCCTTCTGACATGGAAGGCAGTGACAGAGGGCACAACTCAGCATGGTGGTTGAGGCAGAGTAAACTGGGGTTTGCAAAGCAAATTGGGGAGAAAATCCACTATTGGGGTGAATCTCTGTCTGGAACAGTTCCTGCTTGTTTTGAGTGTACTCAAGGGATAACAATCCTATGAAATACTTTGGTGTTTTCCCTAGTTCTTGTAAAGTAAACTCACACAACTTTTGAATCTGGACTTTATATAAGGCTAAGAGCTATTTTCTTTCCAAGAGGTGGTGGTTAATTGTATCTGCCTGAGGTGAAAATTAGCACCAGCAGCAGTGCTGGGTTTGGAAAAGGGCAATCAGCTTCCTCTGTGGGATTGGGAAAGGGCTCAGGTGCACTACTAGAAAGCTGGGAATGACCATTTGGTCTCTGTTTACTCTGTAGATTAAACTTGAAATTGCTTATTACATTTCTGAGTGCTGCTTCAGAGGTTTCTGAAAAATTCTGATTTTTCTTCTGTTGGCAGTCTCTGCCAGGCAGAAGGATGTGTAAAACAGGACAAACATTTCTAAAATAGCTGTGCTGCATAATAGCTGGTCTGAGCAAAAATTATATGATAGCTTAGCAGGCAGCACTGGCTTTCTTGACATCTCTCTTGGGTTGTTTTGAACTTCTCACTTGTACTTTCAGCACTGGTGAGTCATGTGGTCATCCCAAAGTGGAACCAAGCAGGACACTGAGTGTCCACCTCAGCAGGGAGAAGCATCCTTCTGAGCAGATTGGGTGCTTTGCAGGTTTCCCCAGGAGTTTGGGCGTTCTTTTTAATTCTTCTGTGTTTCATCTTGTGGGATGTGGGGAGGGAAGCTCTGTCCCTGCTCCCTCTGGCCTCCCATGGGGCAGGGCTGTGCTTTGTGCCTGGGCACAGAGTGATCCTGCTTTGCCTCTGCCCTGTAGGTGCTGCTGCAGTGCAAACACTTCTTGTCCTCAGGGCGTTCATTGGGTTCTGTGCACACGTAAATGGAGCTGAGGTGATGCTCTGCCTTCTCCTTGTGCTGACTTGCACTTCACAGATTCAGGTTCTGTTGGTTGTGCCTCTCCTGGGGTGAGAGCATTCCCTCTGGGTGCTTTACCCCCAAATCCTCTGCCTTGAAGGGGATGTTTGTGCCAAGCAGACAAGAAAGAGAACGTTGTGCCTTGGCCACGTGTTTGTGGTTATTCGACGTTTGCCTCTGAGTCAGCTGAAGCCAAATCAGTTTGTGACTTGCTTGTGGCCTGAGGACACCCCTCAAAGCCAGTTTCCTGCTAAGAAAATCTTAATAATCACACCAGAGCTGGGTCTGGAAGCAGTTGGGACCCTTCCCACCTGGAATGTTTGCTGTGAGGCAGGAGGGAGGTGTGCTACCCAGAGCTCCATGCCCAGCTACTGGGGTGCCTTTTGCCACATGTTGCATTGGTCACTGGATGCTTCTCTCCAGGGAAACTGTCTCAAGGAGCTCATGGCCAGAAGGAGAGGGGGGACATTGGAAAAAGTTCCTGTAAGCAAGAGATTGGTGTTTGGTTCGTGGTAACTAGGTGCAGCAATTTTATTCACTCCATGAGTGGTGGGTCCTGTTCTGGCTCCAGGTCCTGCCAGAGCTCTGGCTGATACCACAGCATGAGCTGCTTATGCCACAGGAAAATCCTTTGTGTGATTAATTTCTGTTTTCCTGAAGGATATGGCCAATTAGGAATCTGCTGCCCCTTATTTTCAAAGTTAGGGGAAGCAGTACCCATTACACCAAAGGATGTAAACGTGTTATGAAAGCTGAGCAATTGATTTGTTATAGAAGAGTGATTTTTAAAATCCTTTTTGGCTCTTCCTCTCTTGAGCAAAATGTAGTTGGACCATGACCACTCTGGTGATTGGGGACAGGAACAGGCTGCACAGCTCCCTTGGCATTCCCCTCCTCCAGCTCAGTGATGAGTGTCCCAGACATTGTATTTTTTCCTGATATATTACATAAACCACGGGGGAAAGCCTTGCCTTGGTGGTGCCTTGAGGATGAGCAAAGTCATAGCCAGAAGTAGAAAGGATTAAAATTGGAAATGCTGATAAAAGTCTGGGGAATCAGCTTCTCACTGATCCAGGCCTCAGGCTTGGAGGGAGCATCTGCAGGAGGCAGATAGGAAGGGATGTTTTTTTTTATGGGCTGGCAGTGATAGAATGGCTTAGTTCGTTAAAGGAACTTTATCAGGATGGAAGATCCTGCCTGGATTCAAACCTGTGGAGTGTGTGTGTGTGTTCCTGTTAAAGCTGGAGGTCTCCAGCTGTGCCCTGAGGGGTGACATTGCCACTTCTGCTTCTCTGTGCTTGTGGCTGCTGGGGGTGGCAGTGCTGGGGTGGGACAAGGGGTCCCTGCAGTGCCACCTGCCCTGAGATGGAGCTGGGGTGAGCCTGGCCTGTGTCCTGGATCCAGCGACTTCCCAGATGTGACTCCCTTACATCTGTGCTGTTCTAACACATCCCCAGGACACAACTTCGTCATTGCTCCCTTTGGTTTGAGCTCTCCACAGAGCAAATGCTGCTCTGTCTCAAGCCTCTTCTCCACAGCTCTCATGTTCCTGTTTTCCCCTCTGTGCTCTCTTGCCTCCCCTCCAGCAGATCAGACTTTCTGTTACTGGAGAACATAAACTATATTTTTGTTGTGGTATGTTGATTTCTTGCTGTCTCATCTTTTTGCACTCCAGGCAGTGTCCAAACTTGCTTGAAGAACAGGTTTGAACTCTGTCAGGTCTTACACTGCAAGAAGCCACGAGCAGCAAGTTTCTGAAGGTGGAGAGTTGGATTTTACTCAACTCTTGATTCTGTTCTGCTTGAAGAGCAGTTTTATCTCCAAATTGCTCTCAGGTGTATCTGGTGCTGTGTCCCATCCCTCCCATCCCACTCTTGCTCTCTGTGCCCCTTTGATCAGCCAGTCCAGCTTCCAGAATTCCACTTCCCTGTTATAAAATCCTTTGCCAAGCAAAGCCATGAAACCCAAATTCCTCCTAGTCTGGGCACACAGGCTGAGTATCCCAACCACAAAGTGGGGCTGTTGAATTCTGGGCCTGGGCTATTTATATTGTCAGTGGGAAAGCTTTTCATTGACCGGGCTGCTCCATCCCTAAAGATACTTTTAATTAAAATGTTATTTGACAGATCTGACTTTCTAATTGGCTAAGATTTAACTGGTATAAATGGGATTTTTTTTTTTTCCCAATGAAAGCTCAAGGAAGTAGGAATAATAATTTTGTTGGAAGGCTATTTGCATTTAGAGTCACGTCCATCTGTTGTTTAATGTAATAAGCTGATAGAGTGGGGAAAAAAAAAAAAAAAGCCAAAAAACCCCCACAACCAGAAAGTCAACATCTCTGCCAGTGCTTGGTGAGGAGAAGGCAAAAGGGACACGGCTGCCTCAGCTTTGGAGCTCTCTAAACAATGCCCAGCAATGTTATGCAACTGCCTAGGGAAGGAAGTGAAAAATTATCATTACAGTGCAGTTTCAAGGGCAATATTAAATGAGCAATTTGCAGCACAGCTTTGTACTTAAGTGACTTAACTCACTTCTCCTGAGATAAAATTAACAGGGCTGGTTGAGGACAATAGCCATGACCTCTGTTCCCTTCAGGAGAGTGGCAGAGATGGGCTCTGTTTAGAGCTGAATCTGAGGCATGGCACTGAAAGCCTTCAAGGTGGGCAGCCAAACTCAAACCAGTGTAATGGCCTGATCCTGGAAGTGCCTGAGAGATCCCTGTCCCACTGAACCTTGGAAAAGGGGGGTGCAAACATCTGCTGGAGCACCTCATTGATATCTGCTCTTCCTTATTTCAGTGGAAGGGATAAGAAGACCTTCTGCAAGGCCCTGGGTACTGGAGTAGCAACAAACCCCCGAATTCATGATTTGGAAAGCAGTACTGCTGTCTGTTCAGTACCTTCAGGGTAGGAGTAAATAGCTTAAAAATCTATTCCCAGTTTACTTTCAGCAAGAGGATTTTGCCTGAGGATGCCAGGCACTGGAACCACAGGTGTTTCCCTTGACTCTGAGATTAGACAGGATCTGGCTAAAGAAGCTTCACCTTCTGTTGTGAAGCAGTAGCTCTGTGCAGCTGCTACCCTGGAGGGATATTTGAAAGAGCAATATTGGATTGTCTTGGCTCCCCTCAAGCTTTTCTGTTACCCTTTGCTCTTACACCCTCTGGAGCAGCCAGAGGGGCTCCTCATTGGGAGTTAGGGGCTAATGCAAGAAAAGGACCAAGGAGAAGGACTTGCATGGGGAAAGCACTAATAACATAGCTCAGTGTAAGAGCTATTTCATGTTCCACCTGGGAGCAGATGCTTAGTCTTGGAAGCTGCTTTTAAAAATGCATGGGCAGGACTGGGAGCTGTCAGTTCTGTCTGCAGCTGGCTCTGAGCTGCACAAGGTGGCTGCTGGAGGCAGCTCTGAGCACACAGAGGGTGACAGAGCTCCTTTCCTGCCCTGGGGACCCTGCTCTGCTCCCCTCACACTTTCTGGCTGCCAGGGAGCAGAGTTTGCACCTGAGAAAGTGAGCCCTTTTCTGGGTGCCTGGGAGGATTGGCTTCTGTTACAGGATTGCAGCAGATTCATCCAAAGGAGATCAGCTCTGCCATAGGGCAACACAAATAATTAATAGTTGTGCTGAGTTCCCCAGGGGAAGCCCCACCTCGCTGCTGGGACAGTGGTCCCTGTGTGTGGTGGAGTTTCTCCATGCCTTGATTAACAGAGCTGCACAAATGTGTATTTACAGGTAGAACAGAGGGGTTTGCTGTGGCAAGTGGCCTCCCAGTTCTGTCTCCAGGGCTTTCTTGGCGCTCCTGTGATTTTGCAGAGCACTGGGCTGTGTTTGCTCTGGGAGGCTGTCACAGCAGGTGACATTTGTGTGTTCACCTGTATACCCCGTGGTACCTCCTTGGGCACTTTGCTGCGTTTTCTTGTGCTCTGGAGCAGCTTCAGCACAAATTAGTTAGTTGTGGGACGAGTTTCTTCTGTGATCCACGGTGCAGAGTTGAGGTGGCTCTTCGTACACTCCATCTGTGGAATTTCTGTTCATGCCTGAGGAGAGCTGGGAAGTGCTGATTAATATTCATCTCTCTGGGGCTATTTGTTAATTACTGTTATTCATGGTTTGTATGATGATGCTGAGTGGATCCTGGCAGGGTTGCATCCGTTCCAGGGTTTCAGAGTGCATGATAAACACCAGTATTTTATTGCAGCTTTTCTGGGAAATACTGTTCTTGTTTTCAAGGGTGGGAAATTGTATAGCCTTCAGGGTGAAAGAGAATAGGGGTGGTAAAACTGGGAGCTGAATGTCCTGACTCCCACTCCTTTCCTTCAGCACTTCCTTACTAACGTCAGAATGAGGGTAATTGTGTTAATTGTGAATTGGAGACCTTGGCTTTGTCCTTTACTGAGCCCTGCTGGGCAGTGCAGCACTGGTGTCACACGAAATTACTGTGGCTCTGCTGTTCTAGCAGGGAGCAGAAAGTTGTTTAGGATGAAGTCACCAGCTGGTGAATTAAACACCAGGCTCTGCCTGTGTGCAAAGGTGTGCCCTGAAAATGTGGGAACGCTGCAAACCACAGGAGGAGCAGCAGCCTGGGTGGCCCTGGGCTCTGGTCACTGTGAAGAGCTCATTGCCAGGGACTGGCTTGAAGAAAACAGAACAGCCCTGAGTGCTCAGGCACCTGTGACTGCACGAGTTCCCTGTCTCTCAGGCTTTGAGAAAAGAACAGTTAATTTAGAAAGGAGAGGGGGACACAGAGCAATGTTCCCTGTCAGAAAATCCTGCAAGTTAAATTGTGTGAGTGAGTGGAGCTGCCCTGCCTTGGGGGTGGTTGTCTTTTGGGGTGTGGTGAAAGATGGAGAGAGAAATCTATCTGTAGTTACAGTCAGGCAGGAAGGATTTGGGATGGGCAGGAGCTGCCAGGGCTTTGAGGAGGGTCCTGTCCTTACTGTCCTTGTGCACTCACCATATCCCAGCTGGTGCTGCAGCAGCAACAGCCCCTTTTTTTAGCAGCTGTCTGCAGAGATTTGTATGGAGGAAATGCTCTGGGGATTGGATCTTGCTGCAAAACACAGAGGCCATCAGATTCAGCTTGTTTATCAGCCAAACCTTCTGCAGCATGAAGGCAGGCATACAAACCACCAGTGACTAACAAATGAAAATATTGAGCTTCATAAGCCACGGGTGTTTCTCTTTTTCCCCTGACAAACAAGCCCTTGTGATTTCCAGCTTGGGAAGCCCACGGGGCCAACATCTCTCGTGGCACTTGAGTGAAGACTTTCACCCATAAAAGCAGATGAATGTCCTGGAATTGTGATACTCCACGTGTACCTCCAGGCATTTCCTGCCCTCTGAGTTCAGCTGAGTGTCTGAGCTCCTGCATGGGTCTAAATAATAAAACATATGAGTTCACTGTGATGTGCCCAGAATTTTAAGGCCGCAGCCCTTGGCCAGCTCTTGTATGAATTGCTTCCATCAGGGCAGTAATCCAGGAAACTACGAGCACGAACTGCTTGGTTGATGGAAGTCTGTGGTTTGGTGCCTTCCTGGGTAAAGCCAGAGGAGAAAGGAAAGCTGCTGTTTTCGGTGTGTTCTTCCCTTTTGTGTGCCTGGCAGGGAGAGTTCTAGCAGGTATCACAGGCTCTGAGGAGATCCCGGTCCACGGGGAGCTTCTGCAGTGTTCTCAGGTGTCTGAAGAGCTAATAATGAAATGACTGAAAATACCCACATTTTTCTCTGCTGTTCTGAAGAAAAGGAAAACTCACTCTGCAAGATGTTCTCTTCAACAAAACCATCCTCTGGCACCAGTGTTTTTGGCAGAAAGTCATCATCAGCTGTGCCAGCAAGTCCACACTTTGCAGAGGGGACTGACAGCACATCTGTCAGGGAAGGATGAGGAGTGAGCAGAGAAAAATGTTGTCACTGAGCAAAGTCACTCTCCTGTGGTGGAAATCCCTTCCTGAATGGCTCTGGGTAAGGTTCCCCCAGTGTGACTCAGGGATTCCCTCAGGCTTTTTGGGGGCTCCAGCTCTGCTTTGTGGAGCTCCAAGCCCATGTGCTGAGGGCAGAGCTCACCTGCCCAGGGCAGCTGTATGAGCAGCAGCTTGGGAAGGGAAGGGAAGGCAGGAGATGCTTTGCAGACCTGGCTCCAGACAGAACTGAGTCATTTGTCGAGGCTGACGCTCTGGGAGCTGCTTGCCTGAGGCTGGCATGGCTCAGGGAGGAGAGTGAGACTGCAGCCATCCAGATACACACAGAGGAGAGAAAAGTAACAGCTCCCAACATGTGACTGGAATGGAAGGAAAAAAAACACACGTCCCCAATTAAAGCCATGTGTGTTGGTGGATGGAGCTGCTCCTGAAAGGTTGGTGGAGGCTGTGCAGCACAAATGCAGCCACTCTGGAATGCCCTGGATTAGAACAGGCAGGCTCCTCTAGCACATGAAATCCCTGTGGAAGCAGAGCTGTTCCTGCATGGCAGCAGCTCCCCCAGCCCACCACCCTTAGGGGTTAAGGTAAGAGCTGTCTTGTCAGCTGTCTCCTCCTCCCTGTCCCTGTTCCTGAAGCACATTTTCCATGCAGCCTGGTGCTGTGCCATGTGTTTTATTCACTGCTGGATGATGATGATGTCTCTGTGCAGGAGCAGAGATTTTCTTTTTCTGCAGACATGCATAATTCAGTTGTCAGGATAAATGGGCTCCCTGGATTTGGGCATGTGTGTAAGCCTGCTGCTGGATCCTCCCTTCTCTCACCAGTGAGAGGCAGGAGGGGAGCAGGGAATTCTCCCAGGGCTCCAGAGCAGCTGCCTTTGGTCTGTAAACTCATTGCAATACTGGTGAGGTTGCAGAAAGCATCTAAATTAAACTCAAAATAGGCCTGTGGGGAGGAGCATTCTTGCTGTATTTGGGAAGACTTTTAAGAAACATGATGTTCGTACAAACTCCTCCTGTGGAAGAACAGGACCAGAGCCCATTTCATACATAAAGGATGTGAACTACATGGCAAACTCTTCTCAAAATACATGTTTGCTGCTGTTTACACCTGTGATTGAGCTGCACTAGTGCCACAGTGTCAGATCCAAACTGATGTGGTGTGTGAGGAGGAGCAGGACTTGCCTCCCTGTGCTTGATTTGCACAGAAGCGTTTCCAGGGTGGATGTTTTTCCACGGAGACATACCAGGACAGAATTGCTGAAAATCTGGGGAGAGGAGGTGGAAGACTCAGTCCCCCAGTGCTGTGGGAGCAGTGAAAACAGCTTGCAGGACGCTGGAGGGTTCCCTGCAGAGGCAGCAGACACCCAGCACAGTGCCAGACAGCGAGGCTGCTCTCCGTGGAGGAGCGGAATTCTCACCTTGCCTGGAACCGTGGGGCTTTCTGAGAATCCTGCCACACTCGGATTTGGGGGCTTGCACATTCATCTGATGTAATGAAACCGATTTTTTCCACAGTGCCCTGGAGTGCCCTGAAGGACTTTTGGTGCTGGTCTGCTGGGTTTGGGTTTGCACCGAGATGCTGGGGAACAGTTTTAGAGATGCTGGCAAGGGTTACGGTGGACACCTGGCTGATATTTGAGCTCGTGGGGAGCCTCTTCCCTTGTTTTTTCAGACAGATGTGGAATTATCTTTACAAAATCTGGAGGGATGCCCTGTAGCTGTGTAACAGCCAGGGGGAAGAGCAGTGTCCAGCATGAGCTCTTGTTCTCTTGGCCATGAGTGTCTCTGGGCTGATGCCTGATGTTTGGCACCCCTGGAATTTTCAGGGAGAGCACAACAATGCTTTAAACAGCCCTCTGAGCAGGAAACAGCTGCAGAAAAACAATGTGAAATCGGTGCAATCTGCTGCAGCTCTGCCAACAATGATCTGTCCTGGTGGCTGGTGCTTCAGCCCTGGCAGAGGCTCTGCCCACCTGCCCTGTGTGACCTGGTGAGCCACCTTTGTGAATCCCTCTGCTTTGGCCATTCAGGGCTGTAATCACCGAGGGAGGGACTATCACAGGCTTTCCCTGACGTGCTCTTGGCTTGATTTTACCCTCCTCACAGGCTTCACCAGATGGTCATTTGAAAAAGAAGTTGCTGCATGTTTGGATTCACTGGATTTGTCTGGTTGCTGCTATTTGCTCTTCAGCGAGTTCTGCAGGAAGTACAAGGGCCAGGTTTGTGCTGGCTCTGTCACTAAGGTCCTATCCAAACCCCTTTCAGGTGCAAGTGCTGGTGCTGCAGAGCATCCTTAGCGTTCTCTTGGTGAGCTGGGATTGCTCAGCACCTCCCTGGCTCAAAGCCTGCATGGCCCAGGCTCAGGGTGTGAGTTTTCTGATGGATCCCGAAGGCCCCTCTCACTTGGACTGAAACCCTTGGCTTGGGGCTGGTGGAAGCAGATGAGACAGGAAGGGAACAGAACCAAATTGGCTGTAGGTTGCTGTGGAGTCAGTGGAAAAAGCTGTGGTGTGAACTTTGTCATAGTTTCCTTTTCTGCTGCATCACGGTGACAATCCCAGTGCCGTGCCCTGAGCATGGTCTGTGGTTTGCAGGGGCTGTGAGCAGGAAAGAGGCAACACGTGGGGAGTGTGTGCAGCCTCCAGCTGCTGCAGGAGGTTTGGGATGAGGTGGAACATGGGCAAGAACCTGGGGCAGGCAGAGGTGGCTCCTTTGGCTGGCTGGGCTTTGCTGTAACTCAGTCCCTGGTGTTTCTGGGGCTCGACAGCACCTTTTCCATGCACAGTTGTTTTTCTGCTACAGGTCCATGCTCTGAGGCAGGAGCAACTGGCAGGCTGAGAGAGGAAGGAGGAGTGGGGGCTGCAGCTGGAGGGGTTTCCAGACAGCTTGAAAGGAGAATAGACTGGGGCCTGTGTGAAAACAAGCCTTGCTTTCACTTGAGAAGGTTGTGCAGGAAAGGAAACCTCACACAGCCTGTGCAGCTGCCCAGAACAACTGGGACGATTGTACTGGTGGCACTTGAGCTGAGTTTGACCCTGCCAGCAGCTGGGGGTGGCAGAACCCTGGGGCAGGAATTGGGGGAGGCTGGGATGTTTTCAGTCAAAGCTGTCCCAGCTCTGGTCCTGAGCTGCTCCTCTGCTGTGTCTGACCTGTGCTGGAATTGCTGTGTTGGAGTTTCACTGGGATCTCCTGGCATCCCTGAGGACTCATCCCTGGCTCAGGCAGCCCCTTCTCCCATCCCAGGACAGCATCCAGGCTGCTCCCATAGGAACTCCCTGAGCCCCCACTGGGTGTCTGGGGACAGTTTTAGAGAGGAGATGTCTGTGCATCTCTCATTTATGGTTCTTCTGAATTTGGAAAGAACCCCCCCAAACCAGGACTTGCCCATTTTCAGTATTAAAGTTTGAACGGGCTCCTTTATACTGGTGGGTAATAGAAGCTGAGCAGCATAAATAAAATAAGTAACAAATAAATAGATTGTTTTCATTATGTGGCTGTTGATAAAGCAATTACTTGTTTTTTCTAATGTACATGGTAATTGTAACCTGCTGGATTCTGCAGTATGTTTGTTTAAATCACAGCATATATTTTAGGGAGAGATGTGTTGACCCAATTGCCAAAGTAAGTTTGTGATGAAAAGCCTCTCAGCTTGCATGTCCTCTCCTGCTCTCTGGCTGCTGGAAGTGACTGAAGGAAATAGCAGCAGCACTTCACTGCTGGTGAAATCATCCCCAGAGTGCTGTTTAATGGCAGTGTGATGGATTAACCTCATTAAAGGTGCTAGTCTTGTACATGAAAGCAAAATACTCTTGGAAAACTCAGGAAGCTTCCTTCGTTGTGCTGAGTTCATTCCAAGGCTGCTCTGTGACAAAATAAAAATGTCTAAAACCCCATCCTGTTGCAGGTGCTGGTTTGCCTGGTGCTCTGCAAGGCACATTTCAGGGGTCAGGTGCTGTAGGAATGTGGCAGACTGCTGGTTTTTGTGTTTCTGGGAAGGAAAGAGCATCCTCAGGCATCAGCATCATGACTCCACTTGTATTTGGCAAGCTGGTGCTCCTGGCCTCTACATTTATTTCTTTTTCTCAGATGGCTGCTGGTGGTTTGGTTTATGCCCTGCTGATGAGCTGGGCAGAGAAATTGTGTTCCAGGGTCATTTCATTCTCACTCTTCTTGAAAGTGAGTTCTCCTGCACAGTTCTCCTTCAGAGAATTTTATCAGTTCATACACTTGGTGGATTCATAATTTTTTTTTTTCATTTGGGAGTCCGAACATGTTTTAATGAATTAATTTTCAAATTGATATCTCCTTAATCATCACTTTCTCAGACCCTGCAAAGTATTTTCATCTTATAATTTAAGTGCTTTGAAACTGGCTATCAAGTGAAACTGTTAACCAGGCTGAGATGAAATTCACATTTGCACCTTAATCTCATCTGAGCATTTTCAAGTGCTGGAAGTTAATTACATCCATAGTAGTCCTTTGATACTTGAGTAATTTTGGAGCACAATGACTTAAATTTGTGCTCATTGCCTGTTAGAAATTTCCCTCCTCAGCTGACACAGAAAAATTTCCTTGTCCTCTCTTGTTCTTCCTGTGGGTCCAGCTGGATTTGTGGGCAGCATTTGGGTCCTGCAGTCACGATAATTGTTGCCAGTGTATCATTTACTGAGAGCCCAAACCTTCCAGGTGTGGATCAGGTTTCTGCAGGTCAAGGATATCTCCAGCTGCTGGAATTGGGGGCTTTTCTGTGGGCATCTTCAGCGGTTCTTTGGCATCATGCTGAGCTGAGTGAGGTGCTGCACCTCATTCCCAGTGGAGCAGCTCCCCTTGGCCCTTGTGAGGGAGGGCCTGGCAAAAGTATTTTGGAGTCCTTAGGTTGAAGTTTCTGCACCTACAAACTCAGCATCTTAAGCTGCTTCATAAAATGCTCTGAAAACAGCAAATAACTCCCCTCTTCCTCTGCTCTCCCATCCCCACGGATCAAAGCCACAGAGGTTGTGTAAGCAGGGGAATTCTGGATGACTTTTGCTTTCCAGCAGGCAGTGGGGAGTTTGAATTTGGATTTCTGACAATGACGCAGCTTGTTGGAGCCATTCCCCATTGAAATGGGGTCTTATTCAGCACTGCTAATAAGAGGGTAAAGGCAGCTAAATACAGCTGTCTTCCTCAGTGTCATTTGGGATTTATTAGCAAATATGCAGTGGAATTGAATCCCTTGTAAGTACTCTGCAGCTAATGGTAGATAGCAATTAGCTGAAATGACTACTGTGGAGCACTGATGCTGCATCAGTGAGGGGACAGGAAATCTGGAGCCAGCACACAGACCCAGCAGCTTCCAGAAGTCCCTGGAGTTTTTCCCTCTGGATTTTCTGTTTCATGCCCTTAGCAAAAGACTGTGGTGAAAATCCCTCTGTCTGGGTAATCCCCAGAGCTGCAGCTTGAACAAACACTTCCCCAGCAGCAGTAAACGTGTGTGGATGTTATTATTTTCAGCTCAGGGGTCATTGAGAGGACTCACTGCAATATTCCTACCAGTGGAAGAGTGTGGAGTGGGAACCTCCTCCCCTCCAGATGCTTGGAAGCAGTTCAGAAGTTGGGGAGGACTGGGTGCAGCATTCATGGTTTCATCTCTGACCTTTTCCTGTCCAAACTCAACAGGAGGTTTTGTTTCCTTCCCCTCACTAAGGAGGTGAGACATAGGTCAGAGTGTCCCAGGGGTTCTGCCCTTTGGCTGGAGAGGAACCAGCTCCTGTGTGCTGGTTTCCAGCTTCTAAAGTGGTTTGGATCAGGCTGATTTCATGTACATCTCGATTTGTTTGTCACCCTCCCTGCCAGCCTGACAGAAACCTGCTTGTCAGGAGGGGATTGGTGCTGGGGATGTGATGTGGGTGGGGAGTGAGGGGCTGTGCTGGCCACGTTCCACCAGATCTGGATTTGGGAGTGAGATAATTGAGTATTTTCATTATTTTCCTGCCAGGTTGCTGCTGAGTGTGTTGGTGATGGAGAGGAGCAGTGAGGATAAGAAGGACTGAATGATGGATTGGTGCAGTGCTGTGGCAAGGGATGATACTTAAGGGTAGGAAGTTGAATTCACCTGTATTTAGGAGCAAGTAATGGGATTTTCTTAAAGATTGGAGCTCATTTAGGAGCAAGTGAGAGAGAGAGGCAGGTGTGGATGTGCTGGACATTGCCTGGGGCAGAGTAAACAGGAAAAACTGCCCACAACCCCTTGGGAGAGTGCCCCAGGCAGAGAAGAGCAGTGGCCTGAGGCTAAATGGGTATAAATTAACTGGGAATAAACTCAGGAGGATCTGGAACAGCTTTCCTCAGGTAGGGAAGCAAAGGAAAATATTCAGAACACTCCCCATCAGTGGAGGGGACACATCCCCAAGGGTCTGAAGCCACCTGGACCTGGTGGTTTAGAGCCATCAGCTCCCTCACAGTTCAGGAGCTGTGCAGGGCTGAGAAAGGAAATTGCAAAAGGGGAATCATTCCCAGCTTGATTGACTGGCAGCATGCCCTTCAAGAAAGTAATTATTGAAATGCACATTTAGTTCGTTAAGACATTGAATATGCATTTACAGTGAGCACCTGGTAAATCTGATCCTTTTTTGGTTTGGAAGAAATGTTTAATTGCCCGTCAACAGCGCTCTGGAATTAGATTTATTTTTGTGCAAAACCTAATCAGATTGCAAGTAAGATGCTAAAATCTGTTGCTTCACTAACTCCTATCAATAGGAATACTAAGGGGTTTTTTTTTACTACTCTTGGTGGTTTCGCTGAGTTTTTTTCTGCCTTACCTTCTGTCTAAAAGCTTGGAGTTTTGAACTACACGAGGTCTGATTGGGAATGAGTTTTGCAATCGCCCCCACTAACATGAATCAAATATCTATAAATACCTTTCCTTTTCCCTTTTCTCCTTTTTTTAAAGGCAGTTTCACCTTGCAGGCAGGAAGTGTTTCTCTTGCCCTGTGATATTTGTGATATTTAAGGCAGCAGACAGCTGACCCCAGGCTCTGTCTGGTGACAAGATAATTTTCTGTGTACCCTGATGGATTTGTTGTCAGCAGTGACAGGTTGCTGTGAGCAAGGCAGCCCTGAACAGGGTGTTGGGAGGTCTGAGTGTGTGCTGTTCCCACTCTGGGGACCTCTATCATTACCCAATTATAATATCCTAATTATAGTGTTTGACAGCAGTCACAGTGATCATTGATAATGGCACTGGTGGCACCTTGTGCTATTCCCTTTATTTCTCACAGTGTCCTTGGCTTCCCCAGCACTCCTGGGACTGTCTCTGCCTTCTCCAAATTGCTGAAAACATTTGATAGGTAAGAATCTTTGTATTTCACCTTTTCCAGAGGCACATTTTTGCTGTGGAGTTCTTTGAACAAGCTTGCAGCAGGCAAAAGGCAATCTGTGCTCCAGCTCCTCGTTAACTGCTGCCTGACAGTGATGGGTGACCCTGGGAATTCTTGTTCAAGGCTGTTCCTCCTGTTTTTCTCAGCTCTTTCTGCCTTCACATCAGTTATCCTTTAAGGAGAAGAGGGGGAGGCCCTGCCCAGGTTGGGTTGGGGAGAGGTTTCCTCCTGCCTGTCACTGCACAGTGGAAGGTCGAACACCCTTTTTTGCTTTGTCAGTACCAAGCAACATCCATTCTTGGACTGGAGAGTGGCAGGTGTCACACTGATGGGGACCAAGTCATCTGCCAGCATTGTGCCACCCACTCATTCCCCTGGCAGAATTCTGGGCAGATTGCTGAGTGCATCTGTGGCCAAACACTGCATTTTTATGTGGTCTCAGCCCCACTGCTTCCTTCTGCCAGGGTGTACGTTCAGAAAACACAGCAGGAGAAGAGTTGGGGGAGGACTTGGACCTTTTTGTCATGACTTTTTCCCTTTGCTGGTCTGTCAGGGTGGCTCAGGTTTGTCCTTTCAGTTGTGTTTTATGGGTGATTGAGCCATGGGCTTTGGAAGCTTTTTAAAGTGGAATTTTAGTGAGATTGAGTTTGTTCCTTGACCTTCAGTTGATTCCTCTGCCCTTGGTATTGTGTTCCTGAGCGCTTTTGAGCCTGAAGTGATTGAACTGCATGCAAAGGTGCTTCCCAAAAGCAGCTCTGAGGGGGCAGGTGGGTTATGTTTCTGTTAGCAATTGCAATCCTTGGTTTGTTGTCCAAGGCTTGGCAGAGCAGGATGCAGGGAAAAGCCTCCTGTCCCTTCCCCTTGTTTGCTCAGGTCCCAGGCGGAGCAGTGATGTTAATTAGATAAGTCAGATCCTGGGCAGAGCAGCCTGTTCAAGGACAAACAGATTTTAATTAAAGGGCTGTGTGACTGGGAGGTTATGTCACTGCCTTGTGCCTGGGCAGTCACTCTGGGGACACCAGGAAAGCACCCAGAGTGTGAGTGTGTCACTAAGTGGACTCTGGGGCACAAAATTCACTTTGGGTTATGGCAGATATGGTTACACCCTTGCAATGTCTACCTGGGTTTTGTTGCTGTGGGAATGGGAACCTTCACTTCAAGCTCTTAAAATCCCCTGAGAAATTCTGCGTGAGCTATACAGTAATGCCATGAATTTTGGAAATTGGTCTCCACCCCAGCTTTTTAGTCTCTATTTCTCAAAGACCACCTGGATATTGCAAAGAGTTTTGTTTGGGTTAAAATTCGAGCTCAAGGTGGGTTGAAATTTGAACTCAAGTTAGTTTGCTTGTGTCTCTGCCACCTTCTAACTGGAATCCAGCATTAGCTCCAGTGGCTCATTCCTGCATTTCCTGAGGGTCCTCTCAAGATTCATCCCCACTAAGCTGCCTGAAGTTAATCCTGCTGATTTGACTTGTCTTCCTTTAGTCCCAAAGCTCCTTTTGGCTGTTTGGGATGCATCAGCAGAGACTCGTCAGTACCTGATGATGATGCTGCAGGATCTACAAACCATGGATGTACCTTGGGATTGATAAAATTTTGGTGGGAACCACAGGCAGAAACTCATTAAGTTTTGTGTGGTCTAGCAAGAGGATCAGCAGAGAGAAATTAAATATTTTTAGTTTTAATATTTTTATTCCTGCTATCAAACAGAAGCTGAGGCAGGGACAAATGCTGCACTGGCATCACAAGCAGCTTTCTTGTATAAATAAAATAGCCACTCAAATGTGGGCTTTGCTTTGGAATGAAATGTTTGTGTGGGAGTTTGAAGTGGGAGCTCACAGGAGCTGCTTCACAACTGCCTTCTCCCTCTGGTTACCTGGTGGCTTTGGGGACAAGTGAACAGTGAGTCAGAAGAGGTCACAGGTGTGTTTGGAGGGAGAGTTTCAAACCAGGTCTTAGGCTATTTTTCTTCTGTTTGGCCAGTCCTTGTGGTGGTCCTGCTTTGGAGGATGCCAAGTGTCAGGTGTTGGGAACCACACGGAGCCAACTCAGCAGGGAGCTTGCCAGGGAAATGGGTTTGGATTTCAGGCAGTTGATGAAGTGCTCATGGAGGAGCTGGTTTTGTGTCCTGGCAGCTGAGAAAGCACTGTTCTGCTGGTTTGTAGGGAAAACGTGTCTGAGTTGGGGTTTCCTTCGTGCATCTCCCTGTGCCCCTTGGTGGGAAGGGGAGGTGGTGCTGGTGTGGGGTGGCAGGAGGTGCCTGGAGCAGCAGGAGCTGTGTGATGGAGCTGGTGTGTGCAGGGCAAGTTCCTTTATCTGCAGAGCCCTGATTGCAGAGCTGAGCCTGGGCTCAGGCTCCTGGCTGCCTTTGGGGGAAGCATCTTCAGGGCTCAGCAGGAAACTGCTCCAGCTTGGTAAGTTGTTCCCTTGGGCTGGGTACCACAGGCTTCCTCCAAGTGCTGAGAACAGACTAGAAACCACCTGTGGGCATTTATTATCTTCTGACAGACCCTTGCTGTTCTGCCTCTGGACAAGGGAGTGCTGTGTTTTTCTCAGCAGATGTCCACCTTTGACCTAGATAGTTTTGACTTTTAAAAATAAATTGAGCAGAAAAAGAGCAAAGAGAAGCATCAGGATTGAGGAGAAGGAACATGCTGTGTCTCTCCCCCTTGGGAAGGGGCTGGCTTTGCAGCAGGCAGGGCATTTGCAATGAAAGCTTGGGAGTCCCTTTGGAGAACTTGGGATAGGCATGGTTGAACAGCTGTGACTTAGAGAGGACTAGGTGGAGTGCTCAGAGGGGAGTGTTTTTTTCTTCTCTTGAAGCAGTGTCACTGCTCACAGTGCTCTCTGACAGCATGGAGTGTGCCAGTGCCAAAGGTGTCAGAAAATGCACGGGAGGAAAGCTGGCCTGGAGGCCAGTGTGCTGAGTGCCTGTGGAAAAAGTGACAGCAGGAGAGTTAATGAAAAGCAGACACTGAGTGCTGGGAGCTGCTCAGCCAAGAAAATCTGCACAGTCCAGGGTTTTCTCTGGTATCCAGTAAAAAAAACCTGTTACAGTTTGGCTTCCCTCTCTGTTACCCCAGGGAAAATAGTTCTGGTATAAATACCTGATATGTAGCTTCTGCAGCACCTGGAAGGAAAACAGGTGTTATTTCTGTGATGATTCCATGTCTTGGAGCCAGGAGCCCTGAGCTTCTTGTCCAGATTCCCACTGGGATCCCAGGGGCTGCCTCTGGCTGCTTGCAGATGTGGTCTGAAATCAGAAAATCTTAGAATGGTTTGGGTTGAAAGGACCCAAACCCTTGCCATGGGCAGGACCACCTTGCACTTGAAGGTGGAATCTAGATGTTCCTGTGTTTTGAGTCCAGGGGAAAATTTAAAGGTGTTCCATGAAGCAAACTCTGTGACCATTGCAGAGCAGAGTGGGAGCACTGCAGCCAAACTCCTCTTGAAACAATTCCCTTGTTTTTGGCAGGATGGAGGCATCCTGCCTGGAACTGGCCCTGGAAGGAGAGCGCCTGTGCAAGGCTGGGGACTTCAAAGCTGGGGCAGCCTTCTTTGAAGCAGCAGTGCAGGTGGGGACAGAGGACCTGAAGACTCTCAGTGCCATCTACAGCCAGCTGGGCAATGCCTATTTCTACCTAAAGGAGTATTCCAAGGCCCTGCTGTACCACAAACATGACCTTACCCTGGCCAGGTGAGTGTGTCAGCTCTGCTTCGTCCTCGTCAGACACAGCCTTGAGTGGGGGCAGGTCCTGTGGGATCTGAAGCCAGAAATACACATCCAAAACTGGCCCTGAGGGTGATTGTCCTGTGGAGAACTTGGGACACACCAAGGATGGGTCAGCTGCCTTCAGAGCAGGGAGGTGGAGAAAGGGATATGGGTGTGAGGCGGATGTCTGGAGCAGGAGCAGGGCAGTGTCCACTTCTGTCCCCAGGTACTCCCTATAATGACCTGCAGTCATTAGAGCAGTTCTGAAACAGCAAATAGGGAACAAGAAACTGCCTTCAGAATTGTGGGAGCCTGTGGGAAGCTCTCCAGCCAGATGTCTGTGCTGGGAAGCTGCAGCTTAAATCTGCCTCCAGCAGTTGGTTGAATAAAAGTCTTTGAGCTCTTTAACACCTTTATCTTGTTAGAACCATTGGGGACCGAATTGGAGAAGCCAAGGCAAGTGGCAACCTTGGGAATACCCTGAAAATACTGGGGCAGTTTGATGAAGCTGTGGTTTGCTGCCAGAGACACTTGGACATTTCTCAGGAGCAGGGAGACAAGGTAATGGTTCCAACAGGAAATATTTCCTGGCTTTAAAAATAACCTGTCTACAAGTCAGTAAAAGAGATCTGGTGAAGGTGTGCTTTGGAAGGAGCTGCAGGGTGAATGAAGCTCTCCCTTCTGGCTGCCATCACACATCTCATGCTGCTGTGAGGCTGAAAGGTGGGAAAGGAAGACGTGGGCTTGTTCTGAAAGGTGGGAGAGGGAAATGTGGGCCTGTGGTTCTGAAAGGTGGGAAAGGAAAATGTGACCTTGTGGTTCTGACCATCTGTGCCCAGCAGTGGCCAGGTCCACATTGGGATGTGAAGTGTCAAACCTTGCTGTTGCCTGTTCTTCTTTCTCCCTTTAGGTAGGTGAAGCCAGAGCTCTCTATAATATAGGGAATGTTTACCATGCAAAGGGAAAGCACTTATCCTGGAGCACGGCCCAGGACCCAGGCTGCCTGCCTCAGGAAGTCAAGGACACGCTGCAGAAAGCTTCAGAATATTATGAGTAAGTATGCAAGCTTGGCCAGCCCCTTCTCCTGCAGGCAACAGGGCCACTGACTAAAAATCTGCAGGCTGTAATAGATTAGGAATATTTCCCTGAGATGCCAAGCTATGTTGGCAAATTAATCTCAAGGAAGGGGAGAAAAGGTCTCTTATAAAATCTGAGCTAAAACTCACGCTGGCATTGGCTTTGTAAAACTCGCTGTGGTTTGAATCATGGTCATGCAGTGAAGTGCAGCTGTCTGCTGCTTCCCAGAGCTGTGTTGGGAAGCTGGACTCTCAGCTCCTGTGGCCCCTGCTGCTCTCTGCTGGCCTCTGTGAGGATGGATCCCTGCCTGTCTCCATCCCTATCACCCAAGGGAGCAGTCACTTTGAAGTCCTGGTTCTTTTCAAGGGTCTGCTCTTTATCTCACTTGTCACAACCTTCCTTTTCTTAAATAATTTTAAAGATCACTGTCATGTGCCACAGGGGAAGGTTGGCACCAGAATTTTGGGCTCTGTTTTTCTCATACTTCAGAGTTTTGCCTTTGTAATGCAGTTTTTTAAACAGGCTTTTTAAGTGAAGAGAGTGATGAGATCTTATATCCCTCCCCTCATGTCTGAGGCTGTGATAGTGGCTATAAATAGCTCACCACCCTTTTTCCAAGGAGTGGTGCATGTAGCATAGCCAGGAGGTAAATTTGTGCCAGTGGTGAGTGCTCCACCATTCCCTGTGTGCTGTGTGTGTAAATGGGGTAAAAGCAAGACAAAGATGCAGAGCCCTGCCACTGTGGATCTCGCCTCTCTCCCTGGAGCAGAACAGGGAAATCTTCCTGTACCCTGCTCCTGCAGTGAGGTGGCCATTTCTGATTTAGTGTGGGATGGATCAGACCAGGTGTGTGAGCACAGGTGTGACAGGGAGCCACCCATTACCTGAGGGGACAGAGCAGCAGGACCTCCACCTCTGGCCTGGCACAAGCTCACAGGGGTCACCAGCCTGTGCCCAAGTGCCTTCTCCAGGACTGGCTCTCCTTCCTTTCTGTGCAAGTTCCCTCACTTTGTCCCCTGCAGGGCTGTGGCTCATGGATGTTCTGGTTTCTTTCAGGAGGAACCTGTCCCTGGTGAAGGAGCTGGGGGACAGAGCTGCACAGGGCCGGGCTTATGGCAACCTTGGCAACACCCAGTACCTGCTGGGCAACTTCAGTGAGGCCATCACCTTCCACAAGGAGGTAGGAGACACCTCTGCTCCCTTCCTCCTCACCACAGCCCACAGCCCAGCAAGCACAGGGAGATGTTTCCCCCAGCTGTTTTCCTCCCTCCTGTGTGAGCCCCCTGTTGTACCAACTCACACTGAGCAAATCTTACTCCAGTCCCCATCAGCACCTCTCAAGCAGCTTGAGGGAAGGGTGCTGTTGGCTTGGAAACCAAAGGAGGTATCCAAGGGCAAATTGCAGCTGGGTCTAGCAAGGGTTTTTTTTCTGCTCTTAATTTGTCTCAGTCTAGATTTTAATAAATGCAAGCCATGAATTTAATTAAGCTGCTGAAAGAGCTGTTGATCAAGACTAAATGCTGCTTGTAGAACATAATAACTTTCTGCAAAGCTTTACAAGGGAGCTGAGGTGACAAAGTTCCTGCCCCAGTTCAAATGCAATTTAGCTTCTGATGCAGCGTGTGTATCAGTTCCCTTGCAGTGGAAAGTGGAAGTTCACTGCTCCTCTGGTTTTTAAATGCTGGGGGGCCAACAGCACTGAGATGCAACATCCACTCCCCCTTTTCCAAGAGCTTTTCCTGATGCTGAATTGCAGAAGAGGGAAGGGTTTCATGCTGCACCCAGCCCTGACAGGCAGGTTCAGCACCCTGGCTGGGTGGCAGCTTTGCAGCCCTGAAGGTTGGTCCCCAGGGGAGCTGCTGTGGGACAGAAAGGTGTCACTGTGCTGACTGAGCTGTGTCTGCTGCAGCGCCTGGCCATTGCCAAGGAGTTTGGGGACAAGGCTGCCGAGCGCAGAGCCTACAGCAACCTGGGCAACGCACACATCTTCCTGGGCAGGTTTGACATCTCTGCTGAGTACTACAAGTGAGTGCCAGGGCTGTTCCCTGCAAATCCTGAGCTGTCACAGCCCATCCCTCAGCTCCAGGGGCTGTCACAAGGGACCTGGGGTGGCAGGGCTGCTGTGGTGGGCTGTTACTCCAAGGGGTGACTTCCTTGTGGCCTTGCAGTGACCAGGGCTCTTTGTTCCCATCTGTTCCCTGCAGGAAAACACTCCAGCTCTCCAGGCAGCTCAAAGACCAAGCAGTAGAAGCCCAGGCTTGCTACAGCCTGGGGAACACATGCACGTTGCTTCAAGACTATGAAAAAGCCATCGAATACCACCTGAGGCACCTGGTGATAGCACAGGAGCTGGGAGACAGGTGAGGGAGTGCCTCAGGGGAGGGTGAAGAGCACTGACCCTTCTCTGATTCGCTGTCCTCCCTTGCTGGGGTTAAGCACCAGTGATGTGTATGCTTAAAAGTCATTAGAAATCTCTGGGCAGCTGGTCCTTATTCCCATCATCTGTCAAAATCATGACCTGATCCACCTTTCTCACGTCACTCAGACCTGGAGGTTGTGCCCTCAGTGCTGTGTCTGTGTGGGCTGAGTGAGATTTCTAACGAGAGGTACTTCAAGAAAATGCATCGTGCTCAGTGCTTTGCCAGTGGCTGCTGCTGTGTTATCCCAGGAGGGCTTCTCAAGAGCTCCCTTAGGTTTACAAAAGTTGTATTTTCCTTAAAAGTTGTGGGTTTAGGGCACACAAGATGTGCCACTTTGCCCTGTTGCTCTGGGTTGATGCAGGAAACCTCCATGTACAAATGATGTTGCATGGAGAGTGTGGAGATGATGTATCTTGTTTCTTGGTCTTGCTCCTCATTATTTAGGAGGCTTGGCCTTTTAATTTTTCCCAAATTTTGATTTTTTTTTTGAGAAGTTGGTTCCTTTTTCCTGGGTATTCTGATCCTGAGCCCTCTTGCAGCTGAAGTGACTTTGCAGCCAGCTCGTTCAGCGTTCTGCTGAATTCCCTTGGAGGCAGAGTGTCCTCCACTAGATGGAGCAGGGACATCAGGATGGGAGAGAGCTGTGCCACCACCCGGGCAGCCTCTGCTCAGGGCAGGTACAATCCCACCCAAGGGTGAATCATGCTGTGGGGGTGCAGGCCTGTGGGCTCCTGCATTTCTGGGAACACACCCTGTGAGCAGAAGGTATTGAACAGGGTGACAAGAAAAACGTTGAAATGCTGATCAACCCGCCCAAACCTCTGAAAAGGGAGTTGCAGTCATGCTGAACCTCCCCCTGCGCCCCCAGGTGCTTTTTTTATCCCTTCTCCCCCCACATCTGCTCGTTTGCAGAGCTGAGCAGGCTCTGGGGAGCTGGAGGCTCTGCCTGCTCCTGCAAACAGCTGCTGAAGCTCCAGGGAGCCAGGTTGGGGGTCTGGGCTGCACAGGGCAGGCTTCACATTCCCCTGCTTTCCCTGGCTCCTGAAAACCAGCAGCAGCACCCTGGAGACTCATGGAAATCTGTCCCTGTCCTCCTCTGGGTGCAATTTCATGCTGTGTGTTCACCCTGGTGATGCAGTGCTGGGGCTCAGCTGCAGCTGTTGCCTGCCTGCAAGGTTCTCTGCTTGCCATTTTCCTGCTGGTTTAGCTCTGAGCTGCTGTTGAACCAGAGTTGGATGTTGCATTCTCTCTGTGCAGCTCTAGAGAGGAGCCCTGGTTGTGTGAGGTGGAAGCTGGGCAGGAGCTCTGGCTTCTCCTCCCGGGCTGGTGCTCACCAGTGAAGCCAAATCCTTATTCCAGTGCTTACATTTTGCCCCTGTGGGTTCAGTCCTGCTTCCCAGGCTGTTGTTCATCCCCAGCTCTTGCTGAGCTCAGTGTTAGAAGAGTTTAAGATGTCCAGCACGCTTCATTTTCCAGTGTAGAACCTTTGTGGAGGTGGAAGCAGAGCAAGGAGCCTGGCTGTCCGTGCTCTCCAAAAGGCCCTGCTGGGTTTTGCCCAGCATTTCTGTGGTTTGACAGTTTCCTGTTCTGCAGGGTGGGAGAAGGAAGAGCCTGCTGGAGTCTGGGAAATGCCTACGTGTCCCTGGGGAGCCATGAACAAGCTTTGCACTTTGCAAGGAAACATCTTGAAATCTCCCAAGAGGTAAGAGAAGCTGGTGCAAATCAGAGGGAACCTGTGACCCCTAAGTGAGAGCAAGACTATTTTCTGCCAATAAGTTATATTAATACAGTTACCCTGGTCTCAGTGCTCTGGAAAGCCCTTCTCTCTGTGTTGTTTCAGTGGTGTTCTTAGGAACTGCAGAGCTTGGCTGGAAAACACTCTTTAAGGGATACTCCCTGCCTTCCCCTTAATTACAGCAAATGTGTGAGCTGTACTTTGCTCTTAGCCAACGTTCTGGGTGTGAAAGCACCTGGGGACTTGTCCACTGGCTGGCCAGGGTGGTGTGCACCCAGCAGGTGTGGAGGCATTCAGGTACCTCGTGGTCTCCAGGCTGTAAGATCCCACTTTCCTGAGCACTGGGAGATGTCACATCACACACTGCAGTGTCCTGGGGCAGTGGATGCTGTCCCTGGGTGCACACAGCCTGCAGCCAGCCCTGTGCCACCCCTTTGGGGGGTCGTTTGTGCAGCTACTCTGGTTTCACCTTGGCCTTGCCCAGCTCTCTGCAGCTTTCCTGTCGTTTTCTGGTGGCTCAGAAGTGCAGAAAGCCAGAATTCCATTGTTTGCTCTTTTCAGTGTGTTGAGGAAATCGGCTGTGGCCTCTTTAGTCTTCCCCAGATGAAGAAATTGCCCTCTTGAAGCACTAATTGAAATCACCATATGTAAGTGTGCTGGGTGTTCTCCTGCCTGTCTATTAGGTTGGCTAAATCTCCGAGTAGGGCTGACACAGCAGCCTAATTACAGATTTAATTATACTTATCAGGCACACAGAAGAAATACTGTTCTTTGGCCCTGTGCATTTTAGGACAGATGAACTTTTCCAGCTCTGCTCAGGCTGGTGCTGAGTCCTCAGAGCCAGAAATCATCTGAGGGGCCGTGGGAGGATCAGTATTTGTGGTCCTGGGGCCTTTGGGGGGTGGAGGGGAGACCCAGCAGGGTGGGGACTCCCAGTGTTGTCATTCCAGGGTGCTGGCTGTGACTCCAGCTGTGTCAGGAGTGGATTCCTGATGGCAGGTGGCTGATGAAGTCCCCCCATCATGAATTATGGAGCAGTACAGACTGTCCCTTTGATCAGCACCAGGATTTTGGCCAGGAGAACCCTTTGTGGAATTCAACCTTTTCGCGCTGATGTTCAGAACTCGCTTCCCATCACCTTCTTCCCAACAAAAATCTAATGGTGCCATTTGAATCCAAATGAAACCAGCTCAGGGTAACCACACTGGAAGCTGCTGCAGGTTGATCAGAGGTTACTCACAAAATCCCACTGGAACAGAGGATATTCCAAGAACCTTGGAAGCTCTAGGACACAGCTCTGGAGTACTTTTGTCATCTCAGAGGGCAGCTCCTGGGAGGCTGAGGGCAGAAGACAGGGCTCTGCTGTGGTGTGTGTGGCAGGTCCTGCTCTGGGTCATTGTCCTGCCCTGTTCTTGGTTGTTAATAGGGCTTTGGAAATGATCTGAAATGAGTGGAAGTCAGAGAGGCACTTAATAATTGAGCTTCAAGGACTGTAAGACCTAACATGGACATAGTAATTTCTCTGGAGATGATGTCAACAGCAAATCTCCTGTAATTGGCAAGGGGATTTATGCCTGGTGATAAGCCCTTTGATCTGCCTCCCTTTACTGGCGCTTGGGGCTTTGTCATAAATAATGTGGGGATTTATGGGTTTGTTCCAGGCTGCAGTCTATGGCAGGGGACACAAAAGAGCTGTTGCCAGGCATTTAACAGGAGTCAGGCCTCTCCAGGGGAACAGCCAAGGTCTTCCTCTGTCACACAGGCTGCTCTTCCTCTGCAGATCAGAGGCTGTTTCTGGGTGACCTCTGTGTGTCTGCTGGTGATGTGCAGCGCAGCCATTCTCTGTTTTCACCAAACCAGCATCCAATGTTGTGTCCTACGACTCCTCGTTTTAAGTAGCAGGAGCTGTTGGACAGATCTTTTCCCAAACATGTAACATCATCTTCCCTGGCCTCAGGCCAGCGGGAGGTGGGAATTGGGGAAAATGTGGACTTTTTTAATAGGTTTTTTGGAGCATTGTGTGGGTAGATCACCAGGAACAGCTCGAAGTTGTATGGCTCTGAGCCAGGAGAGAAGGGCTTTCAGGGCCCTGGTGTGACACTGCCCACGTGGCTGATGGCAGTGTGGTGTCTGGTGCTCAGTAACTATGGAAATACTTGAGGAAGGGGGCTGGGACATCCAGGGCTCTCTGCCAAGCCATGTGTGGCTACAGGACAGCCCAAACCTGCACGTTTAGGCTCAGTTCTATGGCACTGGGCCAGCTGAGCCCACTCAGCTTGCCCTGAGCTGTGTTTTGAGGTGCAGCCCGGCAAGCACCGACCCTCTCCCAAATTATCACTGGGGAACAGTTCTGGAGAGCTCTGTGGTCTCTCAGGTGTCTCCAAGCTCTCTTTTAGCTGTCTCTCTGTTTGATTTTGGGGTGGGACTGGCAAACCCCATGCCTTTGACCACTGCCCTGTTGGTTCTCCTGCTGCAGATCGGGGACAGGAGCGGGGAGCTGACGGCGCAGGTGAACGTGGCCCAGCTCAGGGCAGCCCTTGGCTTGGGCCCCGGGGATGAGGACGTGGGTGCAGCTCATCCCTACTCCGGTTATGAGGCACAAGGTGAGTTCCTGGGATTTTGGTGGCATTGGGAAGTCTCAGTCTTTACATGGTGTGGGGAGAAGGCGGCGTTCGCAAGTGGGCAGGAAATATGGAAATACCATACAAATGGTAAGAGAAGAAAAAGGCTGTGGAGTGCCTTCACCACAAAAGGGATTGTGATGTGTTTGCTCTGTACTTTCCACAAGCTGCAAAGGCAGGGAAAGATCCCCAAAAAAGGGCACAGAAGGAGTTAATGGAATTAATCTGCATTGGGAATGAAATTCCACGTGCCATGCAGCACACCGGCTTTTGTATCTTTTAAAGCTCTGCAGGGCTCTTTTCACTGATCTGACTGATACCAGAGGCTTTCAGGAGTGACTGGCAGGGATTTTTGGCTGCTCTTGTTCAGATTAGCATGGGCTGGAGGCCGGTTGGGATCATCAACATGCACTAGGTGACTTCTCACCCTTGGAACACCTGCAGCAGTGCTGAACATGGAGACAAGATGTGGCAATGCTTGGTCACAGCAGTCAGAGTGGCTTTACTGGGCCCTGTGTCACACTGCCTGTGCTGCCAGGGAGCAGGGTAACACAGACAGGTCACCACAGTGCTGCCAGCCTGACTTGGGGACTGTCCTGGAAGTGCCCACTGCAGGCACAGGTGGGTGCCTGGCATGGGCACTTCCAGCTGGCAGCTCCGTGCTGGGGCAGATTTATTAATTCACACAAACTGCATGCCAGGAGGTGTCCACTGATGAAATATGACCTTGTTGGCACAGGCACATTCCCCTGTTGGTAGCACTGACGTGGAGGGGATGATGCTGGGGCAGAGGCACCGTGCCCTGAGAGGGGAGGGAGAGGCTGGCTGTGCCTCTGTGCCCTTGTATTGATCTCCCAGGCATAACCTGCTGCGTCAGTGCTGGAGCTTTTCCTGGGCAGTGGAGTTATGGTGAGGGAGCAAGCGTGTCCTGCCGTGCCCCACTGGAGCTGAGCTGTTGCCTCAAATGCTGGAGGGGCCACAGCAGCTTCCCCAGCCTCCCTTTGCACCTCATCTCCACTTTGTAACTCCTGCAGAATTCATTCCTGGCATCTCCTCAGGGAGATCTCCTTTTGGCAGGTTACTTCGTTGTGAAAGGGGAAGAGGAAATGAACCTCAATGTTGGTGCTGTGTCTGGGTCAGAGGGAAGTGTGGATGTGGCCCATGGGCTGCTGGCGGCCCTCTGGAGATCCAGATGTGCTGTGTTAACATCTGGAGCCAGCAGTGATGTTTCTGTTGTCTGACAGAGCCAGAGCCATGTAGGTTTGTGTGTGTGTGATCCCTGGAGGATGGGAAAGGGCTGAGCAGCTGCAGTCAGAGTTCTGGAGGTTGCAGTGACCCCATTAATCCGTGATGCTCACATTCCCAAGGCTGGGGCTGTTTGTTGAGAGAAGGACAAAGCGTTCTTGGGAAGAAAACCAGCAAACTACTGGGATTTGCAGTGCAGAGAGAAGGATCTTGCAGAGCAGGATTTTCCCTCTCCAGGTCCTGGGAATCTGCTGGGGAGGTAGAAATCAGCTCCATGTTGGTGGGACTGCAGGGAGGGAGTGTGAGATCACACCTGGCTGAGCTCTCAGTGCTTTACAGGTGGGGAAGGTGCTGGCCCTGTCACAGGGAGATGTGCAGAGGGCACAGCCTCTGGAGAGGAGTCTGATTCCTTGGTTTCTCCTTAGCTTTTATCCTGGCTTCAGCTCTCTTATTCCAAACTCCAATGGAGGATGAGAGGCCACTAATGTGTCTCTGAGCCCTTGAGGGAAGGGAACTGTATTTAATGACTGCCAGAAATTTTGGTACCCTCCTGTGTACCTATTAAATGATTAGAAGAGCATAATTATTTATATTATTAATAGCAGCAATTTACAGCCAGAGGCACATCTGTTTCTGTAATAGGAAGCAGGTGAGAGAGTTGAGGTTCAAGTTGGCTTCTGAACCAGCCGTGCCTTTTGATGTTGGAAGATCTTATGGTGAGGACAGCTTTCCATTTTTTTCCCCCCCATTCAGATTCTTTTTCCTGCTTAGGGTTACAAAATGGCTGCATATTCCTAAGGATGCTAAAATATTCTGATAAAGCAGGCATGTGATAAAACCCATCAGTTTCATCAAGCAGGTACAATAAAACTTCATAGCAAAGGCTGAGCCAGGTTTTCACTGAGATGTCCTTCACAGGTTACTTCTGCTTTTAGGGCTTGGGCTCTGGGGGTGGAAGGAGTGCCTGATGTTTTCCTCTGCTGTTCTGGCTCCCCTTGCTGAGCTCTTCATGATTTTAATTAATATTCTGAGAGTATTTGAATGTCAGAAGACAAAGCTGGAGGCTGGGGAAGTGGGGCAGTGCTGCAGAAGTCTTGTGAAAGCAGCGACCTTGTTGAGAAAGGCAAACACAGAGAGCTTAAAGCAACAAACTGAAGGAAGCTGGAGAGGAGCTGGAACATGAAGTAAATAAACAGGGGCTGGGTTTGCTTCTCCAAACAACCCAAAATGTGGCCCTGAATAAATCTCCTTCTCTTTCACATACTGCAAGCTAAGAGTTGAGTACTGGTAGGCTTTGCCTTTGAAGAGAAGTGAAGGACTTTGCTGTGGCTCCATGGGGTTGTTTTTAGGGGTGAAGGCAACCAGGGTGAGGAGCAGCACTGGGAGATGTCCTGGAGTGCAGACAGGCAGCACTGGTGCCCTTTTCCAGATGAGTTGCTTGGGGCTGAAGCTGCAGCATCTGCTCCGTGAGGAGCTGCCTGTTCCCAGCGTGGGTTGGGAGCACTGAGCTGACCCTGGGTGGGGAAATCAGGTCTGGGGACTCCTTCCAGCTGGAAGGGGAGCACAGGGCCACCCAGCACCCACAGGATGGAGGCAGAGAGGAGCCCTGGCCACCCTCTGTACCTCTCCACAGTGAGAGCTGACTCTGGGCTGCTTTTCTTCTGCTTTCGGCAGCTCATCAGCCTCAGCCATCACCCGCTGGCAGCAGCAGTGTCAGGAGACACGAAGCAACCTCTGCTGGCAGCTGGGAGTGGGTGGGGAGGGCTGCAGGTGTTCCAGGAGGCGTTGGCATGGGGATGCTTCCAGAGCTGGCTCCGTGCTGTTTGCAGAGCACAGACACCACTGCCCTGCTGTGCTTGGCTCTCAGGGCAGGGAAGGACTCAGCCCTGAGCCTGTCAGGGAGCAAATCCAGCGTAGGAAGTTGTAGTCCTGGAGTACAAGGTGGTCTTTACAACTCTGAGTAATTGCTGTGATGTTGGGCACGTCTTGGATTTCAGTTCCCCCCCCCAAATGTGCAGTGGGCATCAGCCTTTCTCTAACCAAGGCTGGAATAAGGTTATTTGCAAATAAAGCACTGGCAGTTTGGGTCAAAGAATGAGCCTGACCTTCCCCCTCTGCTGATCTCCTGCTAAGAAATGGTAGGCATGCTTGTTTGGTGTTCCAGAGGCTCCATGCTGGGAATTCTCATCCCTGTGTGAGGCAGCCCAGCTTCAGGTTGTGTTCTGCAGTGAGCACAAAACCCTGCTCCTTCCTCAGCACTGCTCAGCTCTGTGGGGCTTTGATTGTGGGGCTCTGCATCCTCGATGCAGTTTTGAGCTCATCTCTTCACAGGAATCTTTGAACCCTTGGATCAATCAGACTGGAATAGAAGAAATCCGCTTTTATGTTTTCCAGCCTGTTTGTTTTTGTTTGCTGCTCGCTTTAAATATCTTTGAAGTACCTAAAAAGTGTTTAGGGCTGATAAGACAGGCAGAATTGACCATCCCTCTGCTGATGCAAGCAGGGAGGTGATGCTGCTGCTCCCCCTGTGCCTGGGGCTGGGATGTTGCCCAGGGACAGGGATGTTCCTTCCCTGTCGTTTGCTTAATCTTCCTGCTGAAAACTGTCAGCTGAGAGATGTGGCCGTGTGAGAGCAGCATCTTGCTGACAGTGGGCCAGCCCTGCTCCCTCAGGCTGTGATTTCACTGTCTGGGAAGCATTTGCCTTCCCTAGGGCAGAGTTGGGGTCACATCCCCTGCATGGAACCTGCCCCGTCCTTACCAGTCATGCTGAGTAAGTGCAGCAATTGAAAGTGCTTAATGTTAAATATCCTCAGCTCTATTTGATTTTTCCCAGGAGCTGATGGGCTGCAGCTCAGCCTCTTTTTTCATTGTGAAAATGAAAGCCCCAGGCCGTGCTGGTTAATTGTACCTGCCGACGAAGGGGGGTGATGGATGAGGTGCTGGAGAAGCAGAGGGTGGCTTTTGGCCACCTGGAAGGAAGGATTGGTGCTCTGGTGGCTTTGTTGTGCTCCAGCAGGTGCCCAGAGGGAAAGCTGGGGCAAATATTCCCATGTGTCTGCAGCAAGGTGTCCAGAAGACCTGTCTGTGGTGGCCCTTCAGGGAGCAGGACAGGAGAAGCTGCTTCCACAGGAGTGAGATTCAGGACTTCTCAAAGATACCTCTTCTTTATAATGAGTTGTGTTTTTTTTTCCTAAATTCTCTGCTGTTACAGCTGTTAAATCATTCCAGCAGCACTGATGGGGGGGGATGAACCTCTGAGTCATTTAGATTTTCAACTCAGTAATTTAGCACTCACTTCAGAATGCCCCAGTATTGGTTTTAGGAAGTTTTAGAATACTCTTCCCAAGTATTTAATGTTCCTCTCTCATCTTGCTGTGTACATGAGCCTCCTTCCTAGCATCAGTGTAAAACACAGCGGGAGTTTTTGGTTCACAGCAGAGGAAATGCTCCAGGTCTGGAGAAGAAGATGATGTGCTACTGAAATTTGTTTTATCTTGATGCCAGGGGAGATGGCAAGTGCTGGAAAAGAGGATGAGGAACAGGCCGATTCTTGAAGCCTGTGGCAGAAAAGGTACAACGTGGCTTGTGGCAAAGCCATCCATTCAATCAAGATTAAATCTCTTGTTGTGGGGAGGGAGAACTTTTTGGAAATCATTGGTTCTGGGAAGGCTGAAGTTCCCTTTGGCTGCAGTTCCAGACTCCAGCAGCACTCCCAGCTCTGCTGTGCTGTCTGGTTCCTGAGTGTACTTTCCCCAGACAGTTTCCCCTGGCAGCTGCTGTGTAGGAAATGCCATGGCTGTGGTGCTGCTCTGTCCAACAGCACAGCATTGCCTTTAGGAACAAGATTCCTCTGCCTGCTGTACCTTTTATACAGCACAGAGCAAGAAAAAAGAAGAAGGAAGTTCTCTCTCTTGCCCGGCTAGAATTTATCTCTTAAAACTTTCTGTATGGATGGCCACAGTCTGCTTTGGCATTCCTCTGAGCAGGGCAAGGCCAGACCCTCAGCAGAGGGTCTGTAATCTCTTGGGTGACCTCAGGACCATCCTCTTTCCCTGGCAGGGCCACGCCCTTGGACAGCCAGCCTTGGTTTAGCCAAAACACCTGGAATAGCTCAGGATCCCAGTCCTGAGCAGCGTGGGCAGCATGTTCCAGGAGCTGCTGTGAGCTGGTGGCTGATCACAGCAGCACCCAGGAGGAGGGTCAAGCACATTCCCCCTCTCTTTTAGAGGATTTTACTGTGGGTGTTTGATGGCTGCTGAGTTGACACGTGGTTACTCCTTCTCTGCCCTCCCTGAGTCAGTCTGGAGGACAAAATCCTGTCCTTGGGCTTGTCTGGCTGTTGGAGATGTTCCCCCTGTTAATTATTGTGTGTCACTTTCTAGCTAAACTCTGGTTTTGATCTCGGCTTGTTCAACACGAGCTGATAATGGATGGTGGGAGGTCATGAGACTCTGCTGTATCCTGGCAGGGAAAATCCTGCCCTTCCAATCGAGCCAGGTGTTGCTGCCAAATCCATCACACTTCTCTTGAATTAGCCCTGAGGTTATGAGCCTCCTCCCAGCCTGCTCCACCCAGTTCAGTTGATCTCCCAAAAGATCCTTCTGTCCCCACAACTGTTCCTCTCTGAAGCAGACGATTGCCTGGGGGGGTTATGGTTACAGGAGGCTGTGCCTGACATGACCCAACCTTCCCACAGCCTCCAAGGCTTGTATTTCTCAAGTGTTTCAGGCTTGGGTGCTCAATGTTTTCTGCAAATACCCCTCCTAAATATTTAATTCTTTGACCTAAATTGCCGATGTTCTATTTGCTAATCACCCTTGGTTAGAGAAAAGCTAATGCCTATTGCACGTTTGGGGGAAAACTGAAATCCAAGATGTGCCCAACACCACAGCAATTACTCAGAGTTGTAAGGCTACAAATAAGATCCCCTTGTACTCCAAGATTTCAGCTTTCCTACGTTGAGTTTACTCCTACAGGGTGGAATAAATAACAAATAAGGAAAAAAGTAGCTCCTTTGTGCCATTTCTACCTGCAAGGAGGACTCTTTTTCCAGGTTTTACCTCTTCCACGTGAGTGTGAGGGCTCTTTGGCCAGTGATCCAGAGTCTCTCCTCATTCCCTCTCCCCATCCAAGGAGCCTCTGTGCCAGCTGCTCACCCTGAGTGCAGTCAGCAAATGCCCCAGGGCTCTGGGTGCTGTGTGGATGTGCAGCATTGCTGTTATTTCTGTCACTCTCAGCCCATTGCTCAGCTGTCACACTGGATTGTGGAGATGCAGAGCTCGGGTGACATGAACACAGAGCATCTTCTGCCACATCAGCCAGACGAGTGTCTTGATGCACAGGGAACTTCTCTTTATTGCCACATATTGTCTGCAGCTTTTTTAAAGGAGCAGTTTTGCCACGGAGGAGAAAACTGCAGGATTCTTATTCTGGGGCAGAGTTTTGTTGTGCTCAGGGCCTTTTGGGAGGTAGAGGTTTGCTTGTGCTCTGGATACAGAGCAGGGATCATTCCTGCCCTTGTGGTTCTCAGTTCTGTGTCCTCAGACACAGAAGGACCCAGAGCTGTTGGGATTCCCTGGTCCTTCCCTGCCTGCAGGACTGGGGTAAGCAGATGGCCCTGCCCATGGATGGGCACACAACAGCTTGGCACCAGCGTTTTATGGCCCAGGCATTGTAAATAACTGATATTATTTGCTTTCTCTGTTTAAAGTATTGTTCTACCCCAGTAGCAACTGGGAAAACAAATGCCACCATTTATCAGGCGAGTGCTGACAATAATAGAGGTCAAGTGGATTTATAGTGCCAGAACCCATTATGTGTTTGAAGACTAATTAAAGCATTAAATGAGATGCTTGTCCTACTGGAGGCTGCTTTTTTTTTTTTTTTTTTTTTTTTTTTTTTCTTTTTCTGCTTCTGTTTTTGTTTTCCCCCTCCCCCTTCCCTCTTTAAGAGCTTTGCTGTAATAATGGAGCACGAGGCTGACAGAGCTCCCCTGATTAGATGTCAGCAACGTATGATTTGAGATGCTCTGAGAGCACTGGGAGCACTGGACCGTATCTCCAGTGTCACTTTGGAGCTAGGAAGGGTTTCCAGACCAGCATTCCACCCCAAACAACTGGCTGGCTGCTGTGATTTAATTATCTTGAGCAATATTTAGAGTTGTCTGCCAGAATCAAGGTTCGGGTCTGTACAGATGGGGGAGAGGCTCTGTCCAGGGCTGCGAGAACTCGCCCAAAAGCCAAGTCAATATCTTGGTTAATGCAGGGACAGGGAGAAATGACCTTTTCATGAGAATACAGCAAGTCCTGATGCTGGATTTGTTGTGATGTGTGGGGTACCCAGCCCGTGTTCTGTGAGGAGCACAGGGCTGTGTGTGCAGCTCACCCGGGAGCAGTGCAGGCAGCGGGGGCTGCTGTTGGCTCCACAACCTCTCCCTGTTGGTTTTCCATGGAGTCCCCTGTCAGGTTGAGTTCTGCCTGCTCTGGTACAGCCCCCCAGAGGGATCCAGCGTGTTCCCAGCTGCTGTTATAGAACTGGTGCTGTGTCTGGGGTGAGGGGGCCCTGCTCCACTGCTCTGGCTGGGAGAGGGAGGGAGGCAGCAGCTCCCGGAGCTGTGGGAGAGGGGGCAGAGCTGGGACTCATCAAAGCACATGTCAGCTTGATGAGAGCTCCTGCCAGGGCTCCCTGAGTCGCAGCTACACATGTTCAGCTCAATCTTGTCAACTGCAATCTCTTGGAGATGGAGCCTGTCCGTGGAGGAGCAGAGCTCTGTCTGCCCAGCGTGCTCTGGTGCTCCTTTCCCTGAGATGATCCCATCACCATCCTTGATCAAACGTCCTCGTGTTTTCCATGGCTGCAGAGTAAAGACAAGAATGTGAAAACCGTTAAACTCGCCTCAGCAACCAAGAAAAAGTTGAAAAAAAAAATTTCAACGCCCTCCCTTGGTTCATGGTGCTGTTGAGATCGTAGATGGGGGAGGAGAAAGGGATTTGGGGAAAAAAAAAAAAATTTTAAAAGCAGCAACACCCCTGAGCAGTGAAAAGAGCAACATCCCAGGAGCTCCAGGAAAACAGGGCATGAATGCAGCCAGTCAGGAGTGTTGCTCAGCTGATGTTCACAAGAAGGTTTCAACTTGCTCTCTTTGAGACCTCAGTAAACCTCCAAGACAGAGAGAGCATTTAGAAAGGCCCCTGAGGTTTTCCATTCCTCTGCAGCAGGCTTGGTAAACATGCCAATAAATGCTGGAGAGAGAGAGAGTGGGGAAAAAAACCTTCCAGAGGAACAGACCTGGGTTTTCAGCTGCTCAGTCCTTTGCATCCCTGGCTGCCACTGTGCATCAGCACTGGGGAGAAGGAGGCAGAGCTCAACTTTGGCTGAGCATTAAGTGATGCTGCAGGTATTTCTGGGAAAAATAAGTTGGGAAAGGCTGAAAGTTACGTCTGGAGCCCTCTGAGGGAATGGAGACAGAAAGTTAGCAGGATTCCTTCTGTCGTGGGACCTTGTGAGTATGGAAAGCTCTGCTCTCCTGGAAGGTGGATGAGGACGTGTGGGATCAGAAGGGGAGAAGCTCCCACACATCTGGTGGGAGTTGCTGCTGATGTGGATGCAGTTTCTTGTAGCCCTCAGTGATGGGGACCCTCTTAATGCTGCTTGTTTTAGTGCTGGTGAGTGGGGACAGAGTTTGGCCACAGCACTGGCTGGGATTGCTGGAAGAAGCAGCTGAGTTGGATGAAATTTTTTGTCATTCTGAGCTTCTTCCTCTGTCAGCTTTAGTGTGTGTAAACCTCACACAGTCACTGACAGCCAGCAGCATCAGAACAAGAGAAAAAGATGAGTTGTTCTGGGGTAGACTCAGCTGCCTGTGTCTATTAAATTAACACCGGGCAGGTTTTCTCTGCTCGGAGATTAATGGCTGCTGGCCAGCGGTTCAGCACTCTGGGAACACACAAAAGCACCTGAGGATGGAGGTGTGTAATTAATGACTCTTTAGACAGCTGGAAATGATGTGTGTTTATCTAACTGGGCACACTTTGCTGCTTTCTTGCTTTCCTGGAAGTGGCTGTTAAACGGGGCCGTGACGCACGCTCCCTTCCAGGGGTTGGGCTCTCCTCTGAAACCCAAATGTGCCTCTGATTAGGTGTTTTTAGGTGGCTTTTTCTCCAGACCCACCTTGCTGCTGTAGATTATTCTGAGGGAAGCCAGGAGCAGCTGTAGCAGTGTCCAGAGTGCCTAACTGGGAGTCACTGGGAACAACCCAGTGCTGCCTTCCCCTTGCTGAGCTCCTGCCTGAGCGACGTGGCAGCACCCAAAAGTCCTTCAGCCATCTCACAGCCATCTCCTCCATGCTGAGGATGGTGGGAATGTGGTGGAGCAGAGGGATTTTTCTTCAAGGATGGAATTGCAGGGCATTAGAAGGGGCTGCCCAGGGAGTCACCCCCCCGTGGAGGGGTTCAAGAAGTGACTGGACGTGGCACTCAGTGCTCTGATCTGGTTGTCAGGGTGGGAATTGGTTGGATTTGAGATCTTTGAGGCCTTTTCCAACAGAAATGTTCTGAGCTGCTGACAGGTGGGCCCCTGGCTTTGTGTGGAAGGGGTAGAGTTTGGTGGAAACGCCGACTGCTCCTCGTGACGTGTGTTCCTTGCTCTCCTGTGTGTTCACTGTCTGTTCTCCACCTCCAACCCTGATGTCAGTCCCCCTGAACTCACAGCCTGGTAATGAATCACCTTAAAAGAAAGCTGCTGCTAATGTAATTTTTGGGGTAGAGAGGCAGCAATGTGCAGAAATGTTTTTGCTGATTGAAGTCTTTATGGCTGCAATCGGTAAATCCCTTCAGGGTGGTGAGTGGCACAGACAATCTTTAGGTCACTAATGGCTGAGCTGTGATGTGTGTTCATGACCTTTGGGGAGGTCCCAGCAGATCTCAGCTTGTATCTTGTGAAGCTGAGCTTTTCAAAGCTGTGCTGTCCTTGGAGTTGGTGCAGTTTGGATCCAGCTGTGGTGGCATCTGGAGCCCTGGGTGTGCTGCTACAGGAATCCCTGGAACCTTTTGCCATTTAATCCCCATGCTCCGCTTCCAGCCAGCCTTGATTTGTGAATTTTGTGCCTTCTCTCTGTTAAGTTTGCCCAGTGAGCAGCTCTGTGGCCCCCTGGGCTCAGAGGGCAACGAGCCCTGGTGCTGCTGGGCTGGGGGAGCTGAGTACTGGTGGGGTCTGGGGAGTGCAGGAACCACAAAAAGCTCAGTGGTTTCCGTTCTCAGGGCTCAGCACGGGGATCATCCCTCCCCCAGGATTTCCCCTCGAGCTTGGGAGGTGCCACAGGACCTTGAGTGGAGAGTTCTGGGCTCTGCCCTGCGTGGTGTTGCTGGAGTGAGTTGTCACATGGGGATCAGCTAAACTGAGCCTTCAGGAATCATCAGGGAAGGGCAGCAGCTTTCCCAGGGATGGTGAAAGCATCCCAGGGCCATTTTGTACACCCTGGCTGTTTGTCAGTGAGGCAAGAGCAGCTGGAAGCAGGTTGAAGAGAGACTGTGGAGGTAAAGAGGGTTTGGAAACCAGGAGTCAGAGCTGAACTGTGTTCCACCCACTCTGTTGTTGTTGGAATCAAACATCAAAATCTTAAGAAATCTCAAATAAATGTCATAAATCCTGCCAAGTTTTGATTCCTCTGTCAGGTTCAAGGCGAGATTTTGTTCCACTTAAAGCTGGGCCTATAATAGTTAGAAAATATTTGCTCCTTCACTTAGTTTTCCAGCTTCTGTGACTATGGAGAAAAGCTCAGAGTTGAGTCCCATAAACATTCTTTCAGTTAAAAACATGATGATAAAGCAGAAAATCCACAGATGTGTTAAACTGTCTCTTTGTTATGATTTTTCTCAATGCCAGTCCCATGACGTTTGTGGTTTAGGGTGAGGTTTGTAACTCCTGAATTCCAGAGACCTTGTCTGAGATCAGGGGCATGGTGTGACCTGGCTGCAGCTCGATAGCCAAAGCCTCACACAGCCCTGTGCCAATGCTTTAAAAAACCCCAAAGAATAGGAAAAAAAACCCCACATTTGAATTTCAAGGCCAGCAGAGCTGCAACATCCCATCCCTTTGACTTTTATTTACCAGAGCAGAGGATTTGTCATAGTTTGGGTTCTCCCTGTGTGACATTTGTGCTGTTGGTGCCATCCCCCTGATGTGAGAGTGTTGTTTTGCAGGAGCCAGGCCAAAGAGACTCCAGAGGAACAGCATGGACAGCTTAGACCTCCTCAAGTTCCCTTCTGAAAAGGTAAGCAAAGATGTCTGGCCTTCGAGATTGTCAGTGGGAATCTGTGCACGGATTCCAATTGGGTTGTTGTTGCCTGGCTTCATTTGCAGGGAAATATGCAATTAGCAGATATCACTGGAGTCAATGGGATTAAGCAAAGAGGGTTTCTAGAGAGCTTGGAGGAGAGGAACAGCTGGTCTGACTAAAAATGCATTTAACACTCAAAGCTGAGAAGTCACTTTTGGGCTTTTTTGGAAAAAGCAGCCCTTTATTGGAAGGCTCATGGTGAGCAGTTTAGCCCCTGAGTGGCTGTCAGTGGAGTGCCAGAGGGGGCAGACACAGGAGATGGAGCACTGCAGGAGGCACAGGGTCTGATCCAGGGCTCCAAGGATTGCTTTGCTCCTGGGAATGTCAGATCCCAGCAGATCAGTGCTTGCTCTGTGTCCCTAGGGCTGTTCCTGCAGCAGCTGGGAGGCACTGAGCCCTTCCAGCCACAGGGATCGTTTCAGTCTCTCAGAAAATCCTGCTGCAGCTGCCGAGGGCTCAGCCGTGCCTGTTCCCAGAGGAGGTGGCCAGGCCTGCAGCCATTCTGCCTTCTTGGAATGTTTTTGGCACAAATCATCCACGTTCACCCAGTGCTTTCCAGGCACAGCTCTCCTGAGTGTCCCAGGGAGCATTTCCCCTTTACAGAACTGGCACAGGGAGAAAAAGCTCACCCGAGGTGTAAGTGGTCAATAGGAAACAACCTCAGGCTTGAGAAACCATTTAGGTACCTGAAAATCCCAGGAAACACTGGGAAGGCCAGGCAAAAGCTCCTCCCTGAATTAACTCTCTTTGGAAAATAAATTCCAATGTCCTGATGTATTTTTATCAATTCTCCCAGTGCCCCTTGGCTGTTTTGGCTCTTGCCTGCTCTCACCAACGTGACTCCATCTCTGGGGTGTTGATGGCAGGGACAGCAGTGCCCAAGGTCAGGGGACATTGGCTGTGTCCTCATCAGAGCAGCACAGCCCCGAGGGCTGCCCAGGGGCTTTGCTGATGTGTGTCCTGCTCTTTGCTATAAAAGCTGATCACCACTCGATAGTTCAGGCAGGGTTATGGATTTCCAGGGGCTCTGGGGTCAGGAGTGAGCACTCCTGTTCCCCCTGCAGTGTCCTTGGGAGGGTTTGTGAGTTCACCTCTCCTGCAGAGAATGTTCTGGATGCAATTCCTCTGCAATTCCTCTGCCTTCTCTTTCTCCTCTGCCAGAGATGCCTTCAAAGCCAGCAAAGCCTCCCTGTTAGCACACTTCAGGAGCCCCTGCCCAGTGCCTGTGCAGCACAGAGCTGTGTGTTGGGGCACAGGGAATACCCACCTTGGTTCTGAAGCTCCAGCACACTGCAGGAACGCTGCTCCCTGCTCACCCTGCTCTCTCCAGTGTGTCTCTTACTCCTTCATTTCATCTCCTCAAGTTTTATCTCTCAGCCTCTTTCTTATTCCTTTGTGTACCAGACTAAAATCTCTTTCTCACATGCTGGGTTTCACCCTGAAGGTGCTTTCATGCTGTAATTGAGTTATCTGTCCTGTTGTCATGCAGTGTGAGGGCTCCAACCAAGGCACTTTCCATTTCTGATTTAATTCACATGGCTGCTTTTTAAGATGTGGACACTGGCCTGGCTGTGCTGGTGCCACCAACATGGCACTGAATCTCTCCTTCCTTGTTCTCACTATTCCTGTCTGGGATCTCTGTCCCCTCCATTTCCCCTCCCTTAGGGTGACAATCCTGTGTTTCTGTGGGAGCACTGAGCACAAGCCCCACATGAGCTGTGCTCCTGTGCCTCTCCTGCTCTGTGGGTAGGAGCCAACAGAGCTCCACAAAACCCTGAGCCAGGCTCAATGACTGTTTCTTGCTTTCCCAAGGACCAGAATGGGGACAGCCACCACGTGGGAGAGCTGAAGATCTCAGGAAAAGAATTCTTGTCATTACCTGCGAGAACGAAGAAATACCGGGAGCACCAATCCAGCTCGGAGAGGAAACCCCAGGGATCAAGTGCATCCTCTTTGGCCACTGGGGAAGTGCGAGTGCAGGTGCCACAGTCGGTAGGAAGATGGTTTTAATCTCCAGTGCTCATCTGGGAGTTCCTCATGTTTGTTTTTGCCTCGTTTCCAGCTGGCTGTGGGGGTGGCAGTGGGGCCTTTTGGCTGGAACACAGAGCTGTGCTCTGTTTGTTGGCTCTGGGGGCAGCTGTGGGCAAATCCTTTTTGAGCCTCAGCATCACTGTCCTTACAGCAGAGCAGTGGTGCCAGTTCCCAATCACCAAGAGATTGACCCTCAGTGGTGACATTTATATAAACCTTCTCTTGAGGTTTAAACAGGGGTTTAGAGCTGAGCTTAGCTGAGTTTAACATTGTCAGAACGTGATGCCTTGAATTCCAGAAAGGCACAGCACTTTGGGTGCTTGGTGGAGCTTGAATTCATCAACTCCTGGGGTTCATGAGGAGTGGGATTGGTGTCTTCAAAAACCAGAGCCCTTCCCAGGTCTTTGGTGAGCGATCAGAAGTGCTGGTTGCTTTTGCCAGATGTGGGACTGTAGATGTTCTGCCTCATGTTCTGATCACACTGATGGTCCATGTGCAGACTGGGCTCTTGGAATTCATCAGAGCTGGTGGAAATCATCATCCAGGAGCTTTTCTTTGGAAGCAGCACAAATTGAGCTCATTTCCTAAGGAGCTGTCGCTGATGTTGGTGATTTCCAGGTTATTGGTCCTGTGTGGGGAGCTCTGATCAGTCTGTGCTTGGCTCCCTGGAGGATGGTGAGGATCCATGTCCTGGGAAGCTCCCCAGATGCCTTTTTGGTGTTTTTAACCCATCAGTTCTGCTGCTTTGGGGCCGTTCCCTTCCGCTTGTGTTGATGTTTGTTGTGACACATGGCAAACACAAATACTGGGGAGCTTTCCTGCAGCTGTGCTGGGTTTGTTGCCAGCCCTGGAAACAGGGCTCACACCCACAATGATGGCACGTTTCTGCATCGTGGGAGGGGGCTTGGAGGTGTTTGAACTCACAGATCTCAAGTGAGAAAGTCCCAAATCCTCAGCTTGTTGCCAGGAGAGACGAAGCGTAACAGGAAAGATCAATGATCTCATGGGTGCTTGGAAGTATTTAGGTTTTTGCTTTACTCTCAGTCTCTAACACACTATCACAGCTCTGTGCTCATGCAGTGATTCCAGATGGAAGAAATCCAAGCCAGAAAAGATAGACCTTTTTTTTTTTTTTTTTTTTTTTTTCCCTTGGCATTTAAGAAAAAGCGAAATTAAATATTTTCATGCTGCCTAAGAAAGAGTCAGAGATGCAGAGCTTAGGATGAAGCCTGGCTGTGGAGTGGGGGATGCTTGAAGGTGTTTCTGGCTCTGAATCCTTGTGGATCATGGGGAGAACATATCCTGCTGTACCTGTGTGCATGAGTGTGTGGACACAGCCCTTTTTTTACCACAGACATTCCTGATTTTCAGTTCTCTGGCCACTGGAGATGGGATTTTTACACCAGCTGGGTTTTAAAAAAATTTTTTTAGACTTCTCTGAGCTCATTCTTCGTTCCCAACAGCGCTCATGGAAATGGTCTGCTGGGAAAAACATTTCCTGCAGCTCACCGGTGCAAACATGATCATTGAGAAGGAAAACAAAGCTCATCTGAGCCAGAGAGGAGACAGCAGCATGGGGGCACACAAGGCAATACAAAGAGAGAAAAAAAAAACACTTCTGCCAGAAATAGCCTTGTATTTTTAACTCAGACATTCAGCCAGAGACCAAACAAAAGCCACGCTCCATCAAGAGCTGGGAAAAAGCATTCCTTAGGAGTGGAGCTGTGGATCCATGGGCTGTGTCTGAAAAAGGGCCCTGTGGGGCTTTGCCAACCACTGGTGACCCCTTGGCAGTGTTTGTGGGGTTTGGGGAGAGGCCAGAGGGCTCTAGGGTGGCTCTGGGGTCACTTCAGGGGAGCTTTGCTGTCTTGGTGCTCCCAGCTGACAGCTTTGCCAGGCTGGCTCTGCAGCACGGGCCAGACCTCAGAATGTTTAAAGTCAGCATTGTGCTGTGGGTTTTGCCACGAGCAAAGCAACCCCACTGTGTTCTGCTGTCATAGGGGAGTTGAAAAGCTGCAGTTCCATCCATGGGAGCCTTTGTAATCCAAGGGAGCAAACCCCACCTGAACGGGAGAGAAGCTTTTCCTGGTTAGGCTGTTCAGACAACAACTCCCCCAGATTCCTCATTTTGCAAGGCAAAAAGCAACAATTCTCTTTAATCCATTGGTAAACTGTGAGTCCTTGACTAGATGTGATCTCTGATGGTTTATCTGAGGTGCTTTTCTGGGGTGCCACAATCCCTGCTCTGTCCCATGACAGAGGAGAACCCAGCAGGGGAAAAAACTCATCCCAGGACTCCCAGGTCTAGCAGTGTGACCTCTGGATAAGTCCTGCTGTCAGCACAGCCCCTGCCCTCCATCCCAAGGAGCTTCTGCAGCCGGGGAGGTCCAGGCTGGGGAGGTCCTGGGGGTGAAGTGCCTGACTCAGAGCTCCTGGATTCACCACCCAGCCCCTGCCTGTTGTTTACCTCCCTCTTCCCCATCGTGTGATGGGGTAATGCTGCTGCCTGCCTCCCCCGGGGAGGTTACAGAGGCGTTGATGATGGCTGTAAAGTTGTTTGAGCTTCGGATGGCAGGAGCCGTGGTGGTTGTTATTAGCATTGGTGATGATGCTGCTAATTACCGAGCTGCTGGGAAACTCCCCATGGGAGGAGGCGGCGGAGGGGAGGGGAGGCAGGGCAAAGTGAAGTGAGCAGGGGATGGAGAGGAGCCTGTCCCTTCTGGCAGCTCTGTGGGGCCCTGAGAGGAGGGCTCAGCCTGCGGGAAAAGCCGTGGGGATGCTGGCATGGATGGGAGAGGCCATGGCCCAGGTGTTGCGGAAGGTAGGAGAGCCGTGGCAGGTCCCTCCCCCCCGTGCCTCTGACCTTCCTGCCACTGCTGTGCAAGAGGCTGGTGTTGAATGTGATGCTCATGCAGGAGGGTCCTGACCCTGCTGGGGCAGAGAGGAGCTTCCTTACCCTTCCCAGGGCTCCCTGAAGCGGGGGAATTTCCCAGCCATGGCTGGTGGTTGCTAGGAGGAGAAGGACCAGTCCTGCCAGGGTCTGGGCATGAGCAAGGCCAGGCTCCTGTTCACCTGTGAGCTCAGGTGTGCAGCTCCCATGGGGATACTCCAGGCTGTGAGTGCCTGGCTCTTCACAGCAAAGGAGGATTTGGGCTGGGAGAAGCTGATGAGGGTAAGGTGCTTTTGGTCGTGTTTTTGCTCTGTTGCAGCAGAGCCCTGAGCGGAACTGGCTGCATTAAAGCTCTGTCCCTGTGGCTGCAGTGGTCCCTCCAAGTCCCTCCAAATCCCTCGTGCAGTGCACACCTTCTGAGTTGCCTCTCTTTTAAAAGGAACATCAAAGCAGAGGTTTTGTACTTCATGAAACTTACAGACATCAAAGGCTTGCTCATAAATTTAACCCAACTCTCCACTGTGGTGAAGGTCAGATGCTCCAGCTTGGGTTTGACTTGGTAGCAGATGTGTTTTAGGGGGTTAGTAGAAGGTTACTGGAAGGAAGGGATTTTTCTAACACTTAAAAATATCTGAAATTGTGTCCCTCACCCTCCTCTGTGCAAAAAGGAGAGGGCCCATGGAAGAAAGGGGTTGTGTATTCTGGAAAAGGCTTCCTGGGGACCTGCCCCAATTCTGGGCCTGTGTTTAAGGTCAGAGTCTTTGAGGTCGGTGAGACTGAGCATGAGCCAGAGTTCAAAGGCTAAAACACTTTATTGTGTCGAGGACCAACAGCTGGAGCAAAACCCATGGAGCGAGGTAAGGATCAAAGCCAGCCCTCTCTGGATCTGTGCTCTGGAATGGTCCTGCTCCTCTGGACTCTCCCCTTCCCAGGGAGTGATTCCTTACTCTCCAGACCTGTCCCTCACCCTGTCCTCAGCCAAGCCCATTTATAGTCAAGGGAGAGAGGAGCTGTGTTTGATTGCAGTGACAACTTGCAGGGATGGGTTGCTGATGTATTTAAACACTGAACAATTTTCAAGCACTCTGCATCGCCAAACATTCCCTGGGACAAATGTTTTTATAAGGCCATTTTTATGATTACAGTGAGAAGCAACCATAAAGGAAAGGAATTTTTTTGTAGGTCGTACATCCCCGCCCCAGAGGCAGGTTGCCAGAGTTCTTCTGATGGTTTTCTGTCTCAAGGTTTACTGGGGGATTGTTGGGTTGTAGGATGCTCGTGGTTGACCCTCTGAGGGCCAGCCCTGGGGGCGTTGGCAAGGAGCAGATCTGGAGGATCCTGCTGGATCAGGGGTTGTCCAGGCAGCTCTTGGCTGTCAGGTGTCCCCATCCATCCCCTGTGACTTCACTGGGAGCTGCAGATGGGGCTGGATGTGTCAGCCCTGGGGCCTTTTGGCCCCACAGCATTATTTCCCTGGTTGCCTTGTCTTGTTTGAGGGGAGACTGATACTTCCCCAATTCCCTGTGGAGCTGGAACATGGGGTTTACACCAGGCAGTTCTGTGGTGCCTGTGCATCTTCCCTCTGTTTTAACATCAGGTTGGTCCTTGCTTCATCTCCCTGCTGTGTGAATCCCACAACACAGGGGCAGTGCAAATCACACCCTCCTTCATCCCACAGCCTCCACGTTTGCTCAGCTGCAGGGGTATAATTATACCATTAATGCTGGTCAGACTTTCTGGTGTAAACGTGCTCTGAGAGCCCAGGGAGTGCAGAGGAAGGGAGAAGCCAGAGCCAGGGAGAGAGGAAAAGCAGCTGCTGCTAAATTTAAGACTGTTCCTATGACACCTGGAGGCTGCTGTGGTGGTGTCAGTCCTCTTGGAAGTGAGCAGGTAAACACAGAGCCGTGGCTTGTTCTTGGAGTGCTTTATCTTCCTGTTCAGCTGGTGGGACCTTCCAGGGAGCTCGGGGCAGAGGGAGGCTGTGCTGTTTCCTAGCTGGAGGCAAGATGTGCTGGAAAACCTGGAGAGCTTGAGCCTGGCAGGTATGGGGAGGCTCTTCCAGGGATTTGGGCTGTCAGGAGAAGCAGTCAGGGATGTCTCCTCAGAGTCATCTTAAATTGTCTGACCTGTCTTTCTCTCTGAGTCTCTTTGTTAAGCTGTAGGGTCCTTCTTATCTCCTGCTCTCCCAAATCTGGAGGTGCAGCAGAGCCAGAGCCAGGGCTCCCAGGAGTTCTGCAGAGCCCTGACAGTAATTCTTTACTGGGACTTTGGTCATGGGAGGCAGGGAAATATATGTGGGGATAGAAAACCTCTGCAAAAAGTGGCTGCACGGAGAGGGTGGGGGGAGGCAGCAGCGTTTTTTGGCTTGTGCTGCCTCTGCTGCATTCGTTGCCTCAGAGGCAAATTATCAGTTTCTTCCTTGAATATTAACAGCTGCCAGGTAATGAATTCCCCCTCTCTGTTTTATAATGACATTAAAATTGGGATTTGCCTTGGTTTTCTCTGTAATTATCCAATGAGCCTGTGTGAGTGAGAGGGAGGCAGGGCAGAGCTGGCTCTGCTGCAGGCGAGTGTCGTGCCTGGGGGATTGAACTTGGGAATGACCCTTCCTGAGGGGCAAATCCAAGGGATTGAACCCAGGAATGACCCTTCCTGAGCAGGCAGGAAACTTCCAAGTGCTCCCTGGGACAGGGCTGGTGTTGGCAGGGAGGGCAGTGTCTGTATGGGCTGCAGGGATCAGTGTCTCTCATCTCCCTGTCTTTGGGATGTTTCTGTTGCTTGCACACCCTCTTTCTGTGTTTTCCCTGGTTTTCCCTCCTCCCAGGCTGAGGTCAGGCTGTGGATCAAAGCTGAGCTGTGGAAGGGAGATGGGAGACAGGATTTGTACAAGCCTGTGCCTGTGCATCAGCCACCCACAGGGGAAAGAACCCACGGGCTGTGCCATGTGCAGCAGGGTGTCCAAGCCCTGGCATCTGCAGGGGTGACACCAAGGACACCCAGAGTCTGGATGTTTCTCTGATCCCTCAGGTTGAGGATCAGGGAGTTCATATTATTCCATCCTTAACTGGAGGCCAGCTCTGGAGCTAGAAAACTGTGAGAAAAAGCCTCTTAGCAGGGAGATCTGCTCTGGGAAGGAGGTAAAAACTGAGCTGGTTGTCCAAGGGCACCCAGCAGTCTTGTGTTGGAGGTTTGAAGGTCAGTGACCCAGGCTGGAGGTGACAAAACAAGCTCCTCAAATCCATTCTTATCCCTTTGACTCATTGTAACTGAGTTTGCAGTTATTGGCACTTTGAAGCCATAATTGAGGTCTGCTTTCCTCCTTGCACAACCTTTTCTCCCGGCAAACTGTCAGCCATCAAGTGGGATGAGGCAGTAAAAGAGATGTTACACTCACCATTTCCTAGAAACTGTCACTTTAAAGAGAACAGCTCTGAAAAAAAAAAAAAAAAAAAAAGGATGAATTGAAGCCAAACCCAGAGCGATAAACCTCCAAATGTTAGATTTCTCTCAAAATGTGGAACTTTTCATTCCTTTCTTGGGTCTCTGCCGTGCCTGGGGCACTTTGTACCTTCACAGTTCCGGCCTCTGGCATTTATTAAACTTCACATGGCAGAAGAGCTTAAAAAATATCACAGCCCAGGTTCTCTTTGGATGTAATTCAGCCTAACTGAGCTTAAATCCATGGAGCTGGGGTGACAGCAGATGATAAGGGGGCCTCTGGTGACTTGGGGCTGTGTTTGATTTTCTTGCACAACCATCCCCTGAGCTCCCAGCTGTGGCTGGTGGGATCTGGCATGGATGGATCCAGCAGGTTCCTGTGCTGGGAAGGGATCTTGGTCTGGCTGTGTTTGCTTGGGCTACCTAAAGAATTCTTTCTATACCAATAACTTGTGCTTCTCTTTATGTAAATTATATTTAAAACCAGGAAATGCATGCTAATATTATGTTTTCTGGGTTTTACTGATGGACAGAGCTGTATAACCAGTTCTGTCTGAGCCTTATCTTTGGTCGTTTTTCAGCTGCTGGGCAGGGCTGGAGGCTCCCCCAGAGGACACAAACACAGCACAGCCTTGGGGCAGGTTTGGGTTTTATTGTTATTGCCCAGCTTTGGAGAGGCCAAATCACCCCCAGAGAGCAAGCCACTGGAGCATCCTGCCCAGAGGCACCAGGCAGCTCTGTCCCTGGAGTTTGTGCTCAGAGAGGAGGGTTCAGTGACAGGCAGTGACCTCCTCAGGGGACAGGTTGTTCCTGAAGTCACTGATTTTGGATAGGCACTGTCCCATCAGTGCAATCTTCTCCTCTGGATTTAGGGTGGCCTTGGGGCAAGCAGAGGCTTTGGGGTGTTTCTTGCATCTGTACTTAGGGTGCAGGGAACTGAGGCTCCCTGGGAGCTGGCTGAGTCCTCCACGGCTGCAGGAGAAGGATGGGAATCCATAAATCACAGGAAAGTTTAAGAGCTGTTCCTTGGAGCTCTCCTGATGAAACCTGCCATGGCAGCAGATGAGTGTGAAGGCAGCTGAGAGGGGGAGAAGAATTAGAGGTGGAGGCAGCAATTCCCAGCTGGACAGAAGGTGTCCCTGGCCAGCTGGACACAAGGTGTCCCTGGACAGGTGGACAGAAGGTGTCCCTGGACAGGTGGACAGAAGGTGTCCCTGGTTTTGGCACTGGCTGCAGGCTGAGCACAGCCTGTGTCAGGTTAAGGTGGCCTCTGCTCACACCTCACCTTCAGCATCCACATTTCCCATTAGCGGTGCTATTTTTAAGCCTCCCTAGGCAGTTAACACCAATTAATCTAAAAAAGTCCAAATAATGGTTTTTCAGTGCCCCGGGCTCCTTCCCATTCCCTGTGTAGCCCCAAAGCCCTGGCAGAGCTGAGCCCAGTGAAATGCTCCCAGTGCAGGGAGGGCTGGAGAGGCTCCCCTGGGGAGATGTGCAATTAGAGCAGGGCCCCAAATCAGCCCATGGATCCAACTTTTCCATCCTGGATCCTGCTGTTTGTGCCACAGGGGAAGTTCCAGCTCCCTGCTGTGCTCATTGAAGAGCAATCAGTGCAGCCCAGTCTGGAGAGCCAGCAGAGCCAGGCTGGGTGCAGGAGGTGTCACCCCCCTGGGACCTGCAGGAAAGCCCCTGAAGGATTTTTTTTGCCTGTATCTAAAGCCACTTGAATCCCAGTGTTCTCTGAGCACTGTCATGTGGAGCAAACCCCACACAGGGGGTAGTTTCATCCTGCCTGCCCTTTGCAGCAGCAGGTACCAGAGCAGGAGATGCTTTTGGCTGATAGGAGAAGCTCCTCCTGCCTTAGCATGTGATTTTTGTCCTGCCTGTTTCAACTCTCCCAAGCAGGTCAGACAGACCATGGCTGCAGTGGCAAACCCACAGGTACCAGCCCCAGGAACCCTCCCTTCCCCAGCAGGGCCAGGATTTCGTGTTTTGTGGGGTGCCTTGCACAACAAGGCCTTGATCTCGAACGCGGCCTTCAGGCATTACTGGGGTGTGAGTAAATAATAATTAAGATCGTTAAGGGCGTTTGCTGAGCGAGGGGTGTTTATGTGCAGGCTGGATGTGTTATGGGTGCTGGTGTGGATGGGTGTGCACAGCTCCATGACCGAAATCCCCCATCCCCACCACCCCTGAGGAAGGTGCTGCATCTGCTCAGCTCCTTCTTAAAACCTCACTGTGCTCAGAGCAAGTAGGTGTCTAAATAAAAGTCTGATTCAAGGAAGCAGCACAATTTTGGCAATCCGGAGACAAGCAGGCTTTTTTTGCAAAGCGTTTCCAAAGCAAACTGTCAGGAGGTTCCAATGTGAGGTGCAGGGAGTGCAAGGGATAAGGAGAGCAGGGCATCTCTGCAGCTGGAGCCTTGGATTGTCTCCATCACTGAAGAGGAGCTCACCTGCCCTGCTCCGTGGGGCTTGGAGTGGGGAGGTGGATAAAGTGCTCTATATATTAACCTTGTGCTAATTAATCAGGAATATGGGTTATAACCTTTCAAAAAAACGGAGTTATTTCAGTTTAGCAAATTAGTGCTGCTCAGCTGAGACTCCACAGCTGAGGATGGTCCTGGTTCCACCCCTCTCCAAGTGCAGAGTCAATCACTGCAGTGAGTTGTAGCCAGAACTCTGGGGTTTGCTGCTTGGGTGTGTGTTGGTGTGTACAGCCAGGTACCACAGCCCTGGTGAGAGCTACACCCCAAAAACTTACTGCTTGTTGTCATCCACCTCCAGCCTGAGTTGTTCCAAGCAGTAGTTCAGGTTCACTCCCAGTTTTGGTGTTTAAGGGATCCCCCAGGTTTTTGATGGGCCAGACTGACCTCTGTAGCCACTCTTCTTCTCCAGAGACCGACCTGGAGTGAGAATGTTTCTACCTTGTGTCCTTGGTTAGTAAAACAAGCTCCAGGTGCTAAATCTAGGCTGGTGTGTTTCTGTTAAATACTACCAGGGAAACCCAGCCTGGCATGGTAAATGCTGTCAAAATCCATGTGGAAAAGTTGCTACGTTAACTGCACAGGGCTGTTTGAATGCACAGAAGAGAAACCAAGAGTAATTCCCGCTGATCTCTGCAGTGAGGGCTGGACTGACCTGTGATTTCAGGACAGGTTGTTGTATAGCTGAGCAAAAAGTGTAAATGCCATATTAATGTGGCACAAAGTGACCCAATCTGGTCCCGGTGGCAGTGGGTTCCAGACAGTCAGATCAGCACTGAGAGCAGCAGAGGTGTCAGTAACACTTCAGGCAGACACCCCCGGGGCTCCCTCCAAATGCAATCAGAAATGATATTGTCTCCTGCTGCTGAGCCACAGGCCTGTGTTTGAGCCGTGTGTGGCAGCAGGGCACGGTCCCAACAGGTCAGCACTGACTGTATTTCGGAAGGAGGGAGCGTGGGTGAGTTATTTTGATTTTGTTTGGAACAATAAAACCCGAGTTATTTGAAATCTTAACAACAGAACCAGCTTTTAGCACCGGCGTTTATAGGGATGAGTGGGCGAGTTGTTTAAAGGGGAAAAAAAAAAAAAATCTTTGAAAACAGTCCAAGTGAGGGTGATAATTTCATGCTCCAAGGGAAGTGTGTGCTCATCCTGAGCCTGGGCAGGGTGTGGATGGGCTGTGCCAGGGGCTGGGCACAGCACAGTGCAGGGCACACGTGTGCCCAGGGCACGCTCAGCTCCCTGAGCTCCAACCTGACGTTGTAGGTGGTGTCTCTGCAGATCACAGATGTCTCACTCATTATTCTTTGCTGCATCCTAAACTCGGAGGGAAAATGTCATTTCCTCATGTTGTTCCAAGCGCCGACCTCCTGTGTGTGGGCTCTGCCCCTCTGTTATACCCCCTTTGTGCATTTCCCCCCCCACACCAGCTGCAGATTCCCCCCGTCAGAGCTCTCCAAAGGCAGCTCAGCTCTTCAGATCAGGGGCAGAGTGCTTGTCCTGATTCATTGCCCTGTTGCCCCTCTCTATCCATGGATCCCCTGCTCTCAGCCCCAGTGGGAACAGGGCTGCAGCACCAGCACTGAGCTCTCAGGAGCTGTGCCTGTGCCCTGCCCTCCCTCAACCCTTCTTTTCCTCTTCAGTCAGGGCCAGGTGCCACGGCTGGAGTCCTGATCTCAGGTCCCACACAGTTTCCATCTTCATCTGGAAATTACTGTGGGACTCCTGGAAATTAATTTAGTGCTGTGGAATAGCACGGGCAGTTCCCCAAAGCCGCATTTTTTGTTCAGGTTAAAGCGATTTCCTACTTTTGCAGTGAAAAATGAGAATGAAGAACAAGTGTGGACAGAGAGCCAAGAGTGCCAGTGGGGCTTTGTCCCTATTTTGCCCCTTTGGAAAAGTGCTTTTCTTCCCAGTGCCCCATTTCACTGTCAGTAATTTCCATTTCACAAACGTGAGGTAAGAACAGCTCTTTGGCTGCTGCGTGGCATTTCCATCTTTCCCTGTTTAAAACCCTCTTGCAATTAGAAATTTCCCTCTGTCGAGCAGTGTTACATTTAAATCAAGAGATGCTTATGGCTGAGCAGCCTCGGCTCTTGCACTAAGACAAAAAAACCACACATATCTAATAATATGAGGAGCAGGAGGACTATCAGGAGCTAAAAATGGTCCTTCAGTATTTTGGTGCTTTAAATCCAAACGATCAGAGTGTGTCTGTACGTGCACAGAGCGTTTGCTGCCGTGGTGCCTGTGCCTGCGGAGCCGAGCGTGTTTGCAGATGTAGTTTGGGAGAATCGATCCCAATCTATTTTTAAGGTAAAGTGAGTGTGGCGGGTGGGAGGTGAGGAGGTGGAAGGGAAGCTAAATATTCACGTAGCTGCACTGTGTGTTTAAGAGCATCATCTAATAACGGGAGGATCGTGGCAGCGAGGTGAGGGAGAGAGAGGAGCCTTCTCTGGAGCTCCCCCCATATCGTGCCAGGGCACGGAGCGGCTGCGGGAGGAGGTGGCAGCGGGGCTGTCGCTTTAAGCCTCAGCTCGCACCCAGCGGGTCACTGGAGCCGGCGACGTTCTTCATTCACATCGCTCGGCACAAACCCCGCTCGGCCGGGCTGGGAGAGCACGGGGCAGCTGGAGCATCCCAGAGCTCCTGCCCGCGGACATGTGAGAGCCCGAGCCCGGGGAAGGGCTGGCTGCTGAGGTCAGTGCGGGAGATTCGGGGCTGGTTTGTGTTTGCTTCTTTCTCTGGAATGGAGAGGCTGGAGCAGGAGGAGGAGGTGGATCCGGACACGCGGAGAGTTCACTCGGGCCGGGATGTGCCGTGTGTTTCAAGTTTTCAGGTAGCTCCGGTGTGAACTTTTTATTGTTAGTGTTGTTGCAGCTGCAGCGGTGCTCAGGCTGTGCTGTGTCTCACAGCAGAGGGTGGGCGGTGGGTCCCTGAGCCTGGCCGTGCTCGGGGAGGGGACACACGGGTGTCTGTCACCAGCCCTGCCTCCCGAGGGGAGCGTGGCAGCAGCGCCCAGGGATTGGCACGGAAAGGGAAGTGGTGTCCTGAGCAAAGACCGGGCGAGTTTTACAGCTCTGCTGCCTCGAGGAGTGGAGACTCCAGCCGAGGAGCTGGTGGCTGTGGACAGGGACAGCCCCATTCCGGAGCACAGGGACGATTCTCCCGGCATTTCACCTCCTGGTTAAACAGCCTGTGGATTTCAGCCAGGGATTTCCTTCCACTCCTCTCCGCCAGCCCCCGCTTGCCTCTCTGCAAACCTCCCCCTCGGTGCCTTTCTCAGGTGAGGTTGGGAAGTCCGGTGTCTGATGTTTTTGGGGTTGAGGCTGTGGCTGAGCCCCCACGGTGAGTTCTCCGGGGTGAGGTGCAGGATAAGGGAAAGCTGCGTGCAGGGGACTGACAGGCAGCCCTGGATAAGGTGCTCCCGGCACTCGTGGTCTCCGGCAGCACCAGCCTTGCTCCTGCCTGGAGATTTTGAGGTTGGCTGCCTTGAAAAGAGCAGAGGTAAGGAACGGTGACATGTCTGGTTCACAGGGGAGAGGCAGGTAGGGCAGGGTACGTGGGCACAGGTGGGAATGGATAACTGCCAGGCTCAGGGCAGGTAAGCATCTGTTTGGGCAAGGGCACAGATGGTCAAGGACTGTCCACAGGGGAGAACTTGGTCCTGGGGACTGACTGCTGGGTCCTGTCCCAGCTCTGCTACTGTGGGATGTGGTCAGGTCACTCCATCTCCAGGTTGTGTTCTTCCTGAAATAAGGTGGAGTTGTGGTGGACACATTTAAATGCTGAGGCTTTGCAGGGTGACAGTGAGAACTGTTGTGATACCCCTGAACCCACCGCCCTCGCTCGTCCCTGATCTGGGCACTCACCAGACACCTTCAGGCAGCAGCTCCTGAGCTGGATCTGCTGTACCAAACCACCAGGGTCCATCCACCCCTGTGTCCTGCCTGCGGGCTGTCCCCTGGGAGGGCTGGACAGAGCTGGAGTGGGCAGCCCTTGAGCCTGAAGTCTGCATCCTGCACTGGGTTAGGTCTGCAAGAAGCTGAGCCTGGAGGAGAGGAGGGAAACCAAAGGCAAGTCACTGCCCTGGGGACATCAGCTGTGAGAGAAGCTGCTCTGACAGGGGGACAAGGTTTGGCCCTTTGGGTGTCTGTGGTTTGGTTTGGTGGGTGAAACTCCCTTCAGAGGGAGTTTCCACCCATGTTTGTGTGACCGTGGAATCACTGAGGGATGTGCCATGACTTGCTGTGGTGCTTGGGGACCTCTGAGTGCTGTCCCAGAGCACATGTGCCAGGCTTTGGTGGGGCTCAGCAGAAGAGCTGCACCCCGAGCTCCTGAGCAGGAAGCTGTGGGAGAAGCTGCCACCAGAGCGTTGGGTTGAGGGCATCTCTGGGTGCAGATGTTGGTGTAGTGGGGGGCACAGCTGGGGCAGACTGTGGGTCTGGGTTATTCAGGTGCCACAGAGAGATTGGGACAGGGTGCTGATGCCAGGATGGGACTTGGCAGTGGGAATGTGTCCGAGAAAGGTTCTCTGCAGAGTCCCGGGCGGGCAGCGGGTCCAGGCTGGAAGCACTGCAGAGCATTTGTGGGCTGTGGCTTCAGGTGTTGGGAGTTGGTAGTGGTTTAGTGCTTGCAATGAGGCTTTCTGCCTTTGTTTAATGGCTTTCCTGAATCCGAGTGAAAATGGCCAAGGGGGTGAGGCATAGAAGTCAGTTCTGACTTTGTTTTGCCTTTCCTGGGATCGCTTCAGCCTTGGCCTCACCTGCACATCTGGAGTGGTCAGACTGAGGGAGTTCCTGAGGAGATGCTGCTCCACGTCCTGCATCTCTGGGGCAGAGCTGGGCAGCCCAGGATCTTCTCAGACTGTGACAGGTTCATTTGGTATGAGAGTTTGACAAAAAGGAAAATGGGTGGATTTGTGTTTTTCCACAGAGTGTAATGACCTTGGCTTGGGGTTCCTGAGGAGCTGGTGGTCTGAGCCTGCAGGGAGAGGGGACGGTGGCAGTCACTCTCTGCAGCTGCCTTTTTGCTGCATTTCCAACACCTCGGCTGTGGTTTTACACATCCTGAATCCACCCAGGCAGGTTAAACAGCCTGTTCCTCCACCAGCAAGGGAATGTGTGCAAAAGCCTGGATGCCTTGCAGTGACCTGTGTGAGGAGAGGGAGTCCTGCTCCCTGCCACTCTCAGAAAATCTGAACAAAGCTCTGACCCCTGTGAGTGGGGGTCCATCTGCTTGGCATGGTGCCACCCCTGTCCTGCCCGAGGTCAGGGAGCAGGAACAGAAGCTCCACACTTGTCCTTGTCTGTGTGTGGGCAGAGGTGGGAGTGTCTCTGTGCCCCTGCCAAGGGTGAGTGTGTTTGCAGCCAACTCTGCCCCGGAGTGATCTCTACAGTGCCAGCAGCCCCCGTGTCCCTCTGCCCTGTGCAGATGGGGTTGGTTTTACTGTGTGACAGCGTCTGGCTGCCACAGGAAGGTGACAGTTGGCAGAATTCGGGCAGTTGCAGTGCTGGAGGCAGAGGATGGGGGGATGAGGTCAGACAGGAACACTGGCCATGAGGTGAGAAGTGGTCTCGGGACTGGAAACCAAAGCTGGTGCCCAGGAGCCATTTGGGGATGTGGCTGTGTGTCTGTGCTGTGACAGGGCTGTTGCTCAGCCCCATGAGGGGATGCCCTGGCTCCCGGGAAGCCTCCTGACCCTGGCTGTGCCAAGCCCTGGGCAAGCACAGCTCGGGAGCAGATGGTGAGCCCCAGGGTGTGATCACACCTCCATCTGCCCTCGAAGCTCCTGCCTTAGGGCTGGGAGCAGCCTGGCAGGGAAGGAGGGAGCCGAGCACTCGGTGCCTTGTCCTTTTTGGGCATTTTAATTAGAGTGGTTCAGGCCTGGGGCAGGTTTGGCTGGAGGGAGCCTGGTGCCCGCAGGTGCTGCCCTGGGGCTGCCCGTGGGCCATCCTGGGCTGGCACAGCTAACATGGCCCATGGGCACACAGCCAGGCCTGTCCCACACCTCCATGCTCTGGCTGCTCTTCCTTCTGATTCAGAGCATCCTTTTCTCTGCCAGGTGCATTGGGAGCAGGATCCTGACACCCCAAACTGCAGGGTGTGCCACGGGGGGATCTCTGTGGAGGGGGAGCTCTGAGCTGGGGGCTCTGGCCATGCCCTGCCAGGCTGCTCCTGCAAGCTGGAACTTCTCTCTGGATCCAGGACTGCTTGGATTTACTCCGTGCCGTCGTGGAACAGTGAGAGGGAGGCTCGGTGTGAATGAACCGGTTTCCTCCTCTACCCTGAAATTTGGGTCACACAACCCAACATAGCAGAGCTGTGAGAGATGTAGTTCACCCTCAGTTCAAGCCCAAGCCAGCTCTGGTTTCCAAGGTGCAACTGTTGGTGCTTCAGAGAGTCCACTGGAGCTGTGGCTCCATTAGTGGATCAGCACGTGGCAGGCAGGAGGTGAGAGGGGTTTTTCCCCTCCCTGATCAGCTCCCACATTGCCAATGTTCCTCTCTGGCCCGCTGCTAATTTTGACGCTGCCCTAAATAGAAGCTGAGTGCATCTCATCTGCTTCGCTTAGCATACAGGAAAATTGTTTTCCTTCATTTACCCAATCCAACTTGTGGCTTTAACCCTGTCAGCACAAATCTCTCCCCACTGCAGAGCTCCCATGAAGGGCTTTGCCTGCTCCTGCTATGGGGAAGAGCTCTGGTGGGAGCAGCACCGTGTGTGGTGGGATTGGGAGGATTCCCAGGCTGCCCAGAGTGGCCACCAGCAGAGCTGAGAGAGGGACTTTACTTCAGCAGCAGCCAAGGGAATCCCTTGCTCCCCTGGAAAGTCTGGCTGCACCCTCTCCCATCTCTCTGGTGGAACGTGCAGCCCCTCAGGAGGCAATCAGTGCCTATTCCCAGACTGTTCTCTGCTAGAAAATAGCTCAGATAGACCCAGTTCTAAAAGGTCTTGGTTGCTTTCTGTTGTGGCTTTTTTTCCAGCAACTAGTGCGACCAGCTTGGTGTGTAGGTAATATCCCATAGCCTGGCAGATGCCCCTTTTATCACTGGATAATTTTTTCTCCCATTCCAGGTGACTCCTTGGAAGGATCTGTTGTTCTTTCCTGCTCCAGATCAGGACACCCAGTCCCTCTCCCTGCTGGAAGTGGCTTGGAGAGGCTGCCTCCAACTCGAGCCTCTGCAGCACAACTTAAATATATCCCTGTCCATTGCAAGGTGCTCATTTGGGGCTCTTGTGCAAGAACTGTTGTCCTGAAAATCTGTAATTTTGTGGCATTTTCAGCTGGGTGACTGCTACAAGTGCTGTGCTGAGGACACAGGGGCACCGAGAGGAAGTGTTGGGGTGTAAGGGGCAGTGGCCTGGAAAGGTTGGATTTAGCTGGTGGAAAAAGCAAACTCTGAGCTTGGGCTGAGCCCTGGCTGGGCACAGGGCAGCACTTCAGCCAGAGTGGCTGCATGGTTCTCCTCACCCTGCTTTGAGCCCAGACCAGAAACTCCCCTCGGAGCAGTGCCAGGGTGAATGCTGTCTCCTTTCCCCTCTTTCCCATTCAGCCTCCAGGTTCCTCTGCAGCGACAGCGGCTGCACGAGGCTCGGGTTTGGGCTGTGGCAGTGCCTGGAGCCTCTGGGATCAGAGGGACCAAGGAGCAGAAACCCCAGCAGGCTCCAGACTGTGGGGCTTGGCACACCCAGGGCACAGCCAGGAGCCAGCCCTGAACAGACCTGGACAGGGCACGGCGATTCCAAACGGAGCAATTGGACTCAGGGATTTGTTTGAGGTGTTCTAACTCTGACTCTCCCATCTCTTCCCAGAAAATCAACCGGACCCCTTCGGACGAGGAATGTTTCTTTGACCTGTTGAGCAAGTTCCAGAGCAACCGGATGGATGATCAGCGCTGCCCGTTGGAGGAGTGCCCAGCCGAGGCTGCCGAGGCAGCTGCCACACGGGTCCCTGCCCTGGGAGAGCGGATATGTGAGCACTGATGCGTTCCCCAGTCCCCGTTCCTGTGGGAGTCACGCTGCTCCCGCGGCGTGCCCAGCTGTTGTGGTTTGCCGTGCATCCCGTGATGTTTTCCCTGAGCCTCAGCTCTCTGAACTTAAAGCAGTTCCTTGGCAATCTCCGTCATTATTTAAGGAAGGGAAAAAACATTCTTATGTAAATGGTTGCCGAGGGAAAGGCTGGAGAATGTGAGCTTGAGGTTTGGGGAGTAAATTAGCCAGAGAAATGCAAAATACGCTTGGATTTTTTTCAGTGCGGGTCTTTAGGTCTTGGATTGTGAACAGGGAGGTTGGCACAAGGACTTGTGTCACTTCCAGTACCTCCAGGAGGAAGATGATGATGGTCATTGCTGTGGGAGCTTTGTGAGAACCTGGGGTCTGGGACAGGCTTTCTCAGGCAAGTTAAAATATTGCCAGTTTTTGTAATAGCGTTGCCATGGAGGAGAAACTTCTGGATTTTGTACTGTTCTTGGATGCTGTGGTGATAGGTGCTGTGTGAGGACAGAGGAGCCAGAAGGATGGATAAACAGTGGGAAGCTGCTCAGGCAAAACAGCTCAGCCCTAGTTAGGACAGGGATAAATTGAGGAAGGTGCCTGACAAATAGGGCAGGAAAGGCTGGGCTGTGTTTGCACTTGGGCTTTGTGGCTTTTATTCAGTGTTCAGAGCCTTTAACTGGGGAGAAACTCTAAAATGTGTAATTTAGGTAGAAAATGCAGAGCTTTATAAAGAATGCACGAGCAGCCCCGTGTTCTGTTGGGCTCATTTGGGCTCTGAGCCTTTTGGACGTGTTATTTTTGAGGATTCTTTGTGAGCTGAAAGGGAGGAAACTTATCCTTGCGTCAGCACTGAGATTTTCTTGTTTTTCTGCAGCTCCATGAGCTGGGGCTCTAAGGACTTGTGTCAGGAGGCTTGGAGCAGGCTCTGCTCCAGTGCTTTGTGCTCAGGGAATGTAACACCACTTAGGCTGGATTTCTGATTTCTGGATTTTCCTTTGCTGGTCCCTGTTTGAGTGCAGTGTCTGTTGTCTGGGAGCCTTTCCCTACCCAGCAGCTGCAGGAGCCAACAGGCTCTTTCCAAGGAGCTCTGCCCAGAGGTGTTTCCAAAGGGTCAGTGGTGACATGTCCCGGTTCTGGACTGGGACCCCCAGCACCAGCACAGCCCAGACTCTGCTCTGTGGGTTGAGAAGAAGCAGAGCCCAGGAGTGTTTTCTGGTGCTGACGCAGGTCCTGCAGCCCGTGACAGCCGGACTCACCTCAGCAGTGCCTCTCCTTGAGCAAACAGCCCAGATTTCTGGGGGGCCTGGGAAGGTGCTGCCAGGTGAGAGGCTCAGCCAGGTCTGTGTTTTGCTGATGGCCTGTCTGCAGTTATTCCCAGCTGTTGGGACTGTGTGGGTGCCTGTCACAGCCACAGGGGCCATCAGGAACTCTTTGTGCTCACCTGCAATTGCCCAGCTCTGCCTGTGCCTCTTGGTCCAGGTGGAAACCAGAGTGGAAGTGGCAGTGCTGTAAACAGCAGGGATCACACGCAGGCAGTGGCTCAGCTGGGGACACTGGATCTCCTGGGCTGAGGTGGCACCTTTGGTGGCCTCCAGGAGCTGGCCAAGCACAGGCAGGGAGCCCTGCAGGGGACCCAGCCATGCAAGGTGGGTGTGTGAGGTCCTGCTTTATCAAGGCACCTGATTCCCCCGCTGCTGCCTGCCGGGTTTGTGTGGGTTGGAGAGTTGGAGAGGGGGATTTGGGCTCTGCAGCTCAGGCAGAGCAGTGACCCTGCCGTGTGCTCCTCTCCCCCAGCACAGTCCACCCTGATGGCATCTCCACAGACAGAGGAGTTCTTCGACCTCATCGCCAGCTCCCAGAGCAGACGCCTGGATGACCAACGTGCCAACGTGGGCAACCTGCCCGGCCTGAGGATAACCCACAACAACCTGGGCCACCTGCGTGTGGAGGGGGACGCCCAGGAGCCTGGGGACGAGTTCTTTAACATGCTCATGAAGTGTCAGGTAAGGACACAGGGCTGGGGGAGCTCTGACACCTCTGCTCCAGCCCCTTCCTCCACACAGAGCTGTGCTAACGCCCCTCTCTCCCCTGCAGTCCTCCAGGATCGATGACCAGCGCTGTGCCCCCCCAGACTCCATCCCCCGTGGCCCCACCATGCCTGATGAAGACTTTTTCAGCCTCATCCAGCGTGTGCAGGCCAAACGCATGGATGAGCAGCGTGTGGATTTAGCCTCAGCCCAGGAGGAGGCCGAGGAGGAGCAGCAGAGGCCTGGTTCCAGCTAAGAACTGGGCTTTGGTCTGGGGGGGTTGTTTCAGCTTTATTTTGTTTTGTAAAAAGGAAAAAACAGAGTAGGTGGTTTCAAGCCTGAGTGCTCCTGTGCTCCTGGGAGCTGCGCCTCCATCGTGTTCCTACAGGAAGAGCCCAGCGGATGGGAACAGTTTTTAAATAAGGGATATTTTTAGGACACTCGGCCACTGGGCACAGCACCTGGAAAACTTTAGCAGCCCCTTGCTGATCACCTAAACCCCAGGAACTTGGAGGAGCCCACAGGGGGTAGTTAACTCCTGCCTTGATGTCTTTTATTTCCACAACACTTTTATTTAAACAGGGAAAGGGAAGAACACCTTTTCCATTTTGAAGTCCTCTTGTCTTCCCTGATGCAAATGGCTCTGGATCCTTCTCTGGAACATCATCTTTAGCTTTGTTCCTTCCACAGGAGAAAAAGAGCCCAAGTCCTTTAAACCTTACTGCTCCCCAGCAGCATCGTGGTCCCACGCACCTTGAGTGTATTTTAGGTTTGCTGAGGACTCTGTGGAGAGCCCTGGACATTCTCTGCTTCCAGCTGCAGCCCTGCAGGACCTCCTGAGCAGGGGCAAATCCTCGCTCACCCTAAGCTTGAGTAGGATTTTGTTACCTCTGGGTTACAGGGACTGTTCCTGGGCAGGGGGAAGGAGGAAAGAGATCTCTGCCCAAGTGTTCAGCCCACCAGGGACAGCTCCTGGTGCCGATGTGAGGGTGTCCAAGACAGAACCTGTGTGTTACAGGGCCCTGCTTCAACAGCCAGCAAAGCTTTCTGCCCATGGCTCATCCCTCCTTCCTTCTGTATCCAACAGCAGCTCAGGCCAATGGCCCTTCCCTCCTCTTGTTTCTCCCCAAACCAGCACTGAGCTGCTCCCAGTGAGCCACTCTGGTTCTGGCCACCTGTCTCCAGCCACTGGAGCCTCACCAGAGCCCCAGCCTGGGAACTCACATTTATTGTCATTCCTTCCCTTTTTGGACCAGCTGGAAAAGCTGGAGGAGGGGAGCAGAGACCTGACTTGAGGAAGTGCAGTATTTTTCCTTTGCTTGACCAGAGACTATGCTGGACTTCAGAAACTCCAGCACGGAGTTGTGCTGAAGCAGCGCCGTTCCTGCAGAGAATAAATCAGCATTTTGGGTTCGAAATGTGCTTGATGGAAACATTCCCAACCAACAGGGAGAGATCTTTAGACCAGTGATGCTGCTCATGGGGCATTTACCCTGCCTGCACTGACCATGTGGAGTGGGAGCTGCAGTTCACCTGCTACCTGGGAGCACTCACCTGCTGCTTGGCCAAGGCTGGGCCTCCCTCCTGGGCAGGGCAAAGCTCTGGAGAGGGGAGAAGAGGAGCTGCCCATCCCCTACCTACCAGCCCAGCTGGCATTTGTAAAAGAAGAAAACAGTGATGATGATGATGATGATGATGATGACCTGACCAGCTGCAGGCTCAGGCCTGTGCAGCTTTCAGCCAGGTGGTGAACTGGAACCAGACCATTAAGCTTTCAGAGGTATTATTAAGGTATTAATTGCCATATACTTGAATGTATGAGCTTATTTATTTTTTACATGTGCATTTGCTAATGTCATTTTAATGGGGAATTTCCAACCCACAGGTACTTGTTTTTTTTTTTTTTTCTAAAAAATAATCTGCCAAATGGATTAATATATTAAGAAATGAATACAGCTCAAGGGGAAGGGGTGGGGGGGGGAATCGTGCTTAATAAATATTTGTGTCTAAGCTTCAGTGCAAATACTCATTTCCATTATTTCCTGGCTGAGAGCAGGGCTAATCCTGGCCCTTTGGGATAGGGATGGGGGTGAATGGGGGGTCTCTGGTAACAGACACCACCACATGTGCTGAGAAGAGCATTGTGCACATCACTTTACACTGTGAGCACGCGGGGCTCTTGGCAGCCAGCACCATCCCAGCTCTGCCTGCCTGCCAGCATGGATGTGGCTGTAGAGGGAAGGCACAAAGCCCTGAGAATTCCCTGCCCAGAAGTTTCCAGGACGCCAGGGCAGACAGAGCAGCCCTGCGTGGCTGAGAAAAGGCCACTGGAAAAGGCCAAGGAGAGGCTGAGCTGTTCCTTTCAGACCCTGCCTGGTCTCGGTGCCACCCCGGCGCCTGGCCCAAAGCTGGGTTCTTCCCCAGAGCCAGGGGACAAGGGCAGGGGGTGCTGGGCACAGCCCTTGTGCAGACACAAAGCAGCAGCACCACTCATTCCAGCACAGCAGGCTGTTGGAGTGGGCTGGAAGGCAGCCTGGGAGCAGCAGTTTGGATCCTGAGCTCTGTGAGGATAAAGCCAGGTCATAGCTGGGCTTTCCATACCGTACTCATTTGTGCTGGCCACTGCCAGCCCTGAGCAAAGACTTAAGAGCCACCAGTTTGTTTTCACACCTCTGGGTGCCTGTGCACAGCAGCTGTGAGTGTGACCTGGGGACAGAACCACGCCCTCAGGTGTGCAGAGGCTCAGATTCCCAGGAGCAGGTGATTCCTGGGAGTGAGGGATGGGCTGTCAGCTCCTGTCTCTCCATCCCGAGCAGCACAGTTCTGAGCTCCTGTGAGCAGAGGGCACTGGCTACCACTGAGGCTCCTGCGGTGGTGGCTGCTGTGCTGCATCCTCCTCTCTCCCACGCTGCCAGGGAAGAGCTCTCTGATGCTGACATCCGCTGGAGAGCCGCGGGATTGCTGGCCTGTGAAGTGCTGCTGCTGTGGAGTGTGAGTTACTGGGAGCAGGGCTATCCCCAGTGCAGAGCAGGTTCTTTTCAGGAAAAACCCTAAAAATGCAGCAGAAACAGGAGTACTCACAAGACAGGGCTGATGACAGGCCTGGAGAAAGGCTGCTTCTCCTCACGCCCATGTGCTTACCCATGTCCCCTTTCAGAGCAAACCCACTGCCCCAAGACACAATGTTTTCCAAAAAAAAGGCTTCAAAAGGGAGCAAAAAAATCTGTTTTTTTTTACCTGCAATCTCTTAGCAGCAAATCTTTTTGTATTATGTGCAAATTCCCTCCTCTGATGTTGGCCTGAAAGTTCAGAGCAGCAGCAAGAACTGTCACCCTCCATGCTCAGAGCTGCAGAGGCAACCCCAGGACACAGGGACCTGTCTCTGTCCTGTCCCCAAAGAACACTTGGTGACAGAGGGCACTGGGGCAAGGAAACACTAAAATCTAGGAACAGCCAACATAGATATTGCTACATTTTTTATAACAGCAAAAATTGGCACCACCTTCCTGTAACTGGAACCCAGTAACAGGTAAGAAAGGTAAGGAAAACAGTATAAAAAAAGCAAGATTGTAAATGAGTTGTTTCCAAGGCAACACGGATCCTGCAACAGCTGCTCTGTTCCACCCCATCAAAGGTATCAGCACCATGGAAGCAGAATGCTGATTTTCAGATTAAAGGTAATAAACCAAACGTTTTTCCAGCAGTGCTAATAGGTGCCAGCAGCTCAGCTGAGGGAGAGGACACAGCAGTGCTGTGAGATGCAAGATGCTGTCTGTCAATCCTGGGGGATGCCAGCAGCTGGCTGTTTTAGGGAGAGCTGTGTCTCCCCAGGATCTGAGCACACACGAGCTGCCTGATGAAGTTCCTGCTCCTGTTTCATCACCCTGCACTGACACACCCACAGGAACACAACAGCTTCCCTGGTGCTCTGACCCAGCGCTTACAATGCAACACAAATACAACTGTTAGGAACATTCCAGATGAAGGAAACTCATTAATGCCTGCAATACCCTCACTGAATCCTTAGCTGATGAAGCACCACAAGCACCTGGGGATGCCTGACTTGAGAGAACTGGGTTTGCTCAGCCCCAGACACAAAGGCTGAGAGAGGTTTTACTCTTTACTTTGTGGCTCAATGATGAAGGGGACCCACAGAGGTTGTGGGACCTCCACCCTTAGGGATATTCGCAAGATCCTGAATATCCTCCTCTTGACAAGCAGATTGGACTGGAATCCTCCAGAAGGCTCTTCCAAACTGAATTAGTCTTTGATTGCAAGCTCAAAACCCTAAGAAAGAGGAAACAAGCTTATCAAAGCACAACATGATCACCTCAGTGCCTGATCCACCACCCCAGAGCTGCGTGCTGACAAACTCCTACATCTGTCATTTATTACTTTTAAAATTTCTAACTCATCTTAACGTGCTGCAGTAGCACTAATAAGCCCCTCAATATCTGCCAAGACAACTTTTCTAAGTCCCCTACTTCTTTCCACAACTATTAATTTTGCCTTCACACCCACACTCCCCCTCACCAACAAGGAGTTGTAAAACTCCCAAGCTGAAGCTCAAGATCAAAATACAAAACTTTCAGCTCTGACATGAGGGGCACAGAAAAAAAAAACCTCAGGAAGATGTCAAGAGAACAGAGAAAAGCAGCATTTGACTGCATTAAGAGTAGGTGATCTGACCCTCCTGCAGGATCATTTTGGCTTTAGAATTTTGGGACCCATCTCAGGTGGTATCAATTTCCCCTCTGAATTCTCAATTCCTGAGCATCTCTAAAATCTCCAGCTCCAGCTGCACCTCGCTAGGTCAAACACCCAGAGACAAAGAATTTCTGGCAGCCTTCTCAGCAAGGAACAAAGCCAGGCACGGGACATTGCTGGGGCACTGAAAATTGCCTGAAAGTCAACAAAACAGGTACCAGGAAAAATACCAACACCATCTCTAAAGACATCAGCTTGGTGAAAGGTAAAACCACACAAGGCAAAGACACACAACAGAGAAAACCCAACACCCGAGTTTATTTTAAAAACACAGTTGAAATCAGGGAAATGCAGGTGAAGAGTCTCTTGCAGAATGACCCAAATCCCACGTGGCAGGTCCGTCCAACAGGCCACAATCTCACATTGTCACATCTGTCCCACAGCCACAATCCCTCGTGTCAGGTGTGTCCCTTGCTGCCAGGATCTGGGGGGGTTTCCCTGCTGTCCCCCTCTGCCAGCTGACCTTGGGGCCCGGGCTCTGCAGAGCTCTCCAGCAGCAGTTCCAGAGCTTCCTCACCAGCCACACGTCTCACCTTCTCCCCTTTGGCTGCCAGGATCTCCTCGATATTCCTGGACAGCGATTTGAGAACCAACAGTGACACCACAGCAAAAGACTCACTGCAGGATTCAGGCCCTCAGGACTGGCACTGTGCAGGGAACCACAGGCACATCACCATGAAAACCACCCCAAATTAACCAGAGAAAGCCACCCAAACCTTCTGGGACGACTTTCATCCACTAGGATCAATAATTTAGTAATTACAGCTAAACAGAAACTTTTAAAGGTATTTCAGGAAGTTAGAAATCACTGGAATTCCACAGCAGATCAATCTACACGCTTGAAACATCCAAGGAAACCCAGCAGTGAAGTGAGAAAGCCTGAGGGGAACAGCAAATCACCTGCTGGCATCACTAAGGATCCCTGTGTATCCCACAGCTTCTGCTGCAGCTTCACACTGATTTATTTGGATCCTAAACGGCGACAGTCAAATTACAGTGACTGAAAACAGAGTCTGTGTGCTTTAATGAACTGGATGAAACTTTGGGTTTACTATGAGCCGCACTTTAAAAAAAAAAAAACCTGAAAGGATCAGCGCAGGAAGCTGCACCTGGGAGCAGGGTGTGAGGAGGATCCTGCTGGTATATTCACTCACCTCTTTCCCTCCAGGTCGGAGAACCAGCCCAGGTTATCGGCGATAACGTGGTGGTTCCCGCAGCCAGGACATGTCACGATCACCACCCCTCGGTGGTAGGCGACCTTAGAGATGGATTTGGCTGAGCGGGTCTGGCACACCTGAAAAACAAAGTGGATTTTATAAGCGAGGTAACTGCAGCTCCTGGGACTTTAAAAACAAAAATAGTTTTGCCATTAAAAGCGTCTTCCCTCCCTCACCTCTATCCCAAGTCGGCTCCATCGTTTTACGACGTCGTGAGTTCAGCCCGAGACACAAAGTCTGAGAGAGTTTTTAATGCTTTCTGTGGCTCCCTAATCAGGACCCACCCTCAGAGATACAAGACCCCGAACATCCCTCCCCAACACAGAGCTTGGACTCGAAACCTCCAGACGACTCTTCCACTCTGAATTAGATTTTACAAGTTCCAAACTAAGCAAACAGCTACACCAGAAGCCCCCCGGCCACGCCAGCAGCGGTGCCCTCAGAGCCCCCCGGCCCCACGCCCACCTTGCAGGTGTACACCAGGCGATAGTGCGTGGCCGCCGGCGGCCCCGGGGCGGTGCAGAGCGGCCGGGAAAGATCGCAAAGAAGCCCCGGGGTGGTGCGGGCCGTGAGGGCAGGACCGCGGAGAAACCCCGGGGCGGTGCTGGCCGGTCCCCTCAGGCCGGGCGAGGGGCGGCGGGGCCGCCATAGCGGCGGCTGGCGGAGCAGCGCCCTCAGCACCCGCGCCATCGCAGCGCGCAGGCGCGCTGGGCGGGCCCTGAGGCGCCGGCGGCCATGTTGGGTGCGGGCGGCGGCCATGAGGGTGTCGGGCAATGCCCGTCACTAACCCGCCATTAACCCGTCATTAACCCGTCATTAACCCGTCACTAACCCGTCACTAACCCGTCACTAACCCGTCACTAACCAGCCCGGCCCTGCCTGATGTTTCAACCTTGTTTATTAACCGAGGCGGAGTCACAGCCACACGCAATAGCGTGGCCGCTGTAGCGCTTTTCAGAAATGGTTGGCTGGCTGGTTTTAAAATCTAAACAGTCCGTTGTGGGTGAAATAGAGAGGCCTCTACAAGGTGGTGTTTCCCTCAGATTGGCTCCTGAGGAGGCTTTGGTGCTGGTTTTCCCTCTCTCAGGAGCCCTCGGTGTCGGTGTTGTCGCTGCCAGAGGTGTTCTCCCAATCCACCTCATGGTGCCGGTCTTTGGGTGCCCTTCTCATTGCTCTTTTTCTGAAAACAAGCCCAGACATACAAGTTTTAGAAGGCGTTTTCTGCAAATAAGCGGCATTTCATGCTGCTAGAATGTATCAGTCCCTTTTGTGGTTCATTTTATGCATGAATCAAGCTTGAGGACAAGAAAAGGGAAATACAAATCATGGATATTTCCAGGTTAGCCCTGCTTACTGCAGCCCAGACCTTCGGTAACGCTCAAAGCAGTCCTTCATCCTCCTCCTCTCCTTCTCTGCAAGTTCCTCGTTGGCCAAGCCACACTCCTTGAAATGGAAAAAAACCAAAAACATATGAATTTATTCTTGATCACAGCAGTGTTAACACCCGGTTGCTTCCTGCACCTGCAGAGTCAAGTGCCAGCAGGTTCTTGACTATGTGTGCAGGATGGTAATGTTTCTGTTTCATACAGTTTTACTACATTTATTCCCTCAAAATCTGTAATTCTGGGGGTCTGTTTTCTCCACCAACAGTAATTCTTCAGACAATTACACTGGAAAACATCCTCACCCAGAGATGAAGGGCAGAAAGTAATTAGAAGTTCGCAGGTGGAGAAATGTCAACTGTAAAAGTTTTGCTGTTCAGAGCTCACCCTTTTTGGAGGGTGGATTCTGCACTGCTTGGAGTTTGGAAAAGCAGGAGCTGCTGACATGCTTCTCTAAGCTGGTAAATCCATCATTAATAAGAATCACAAACCCCAGTCATAGCAAAGAAGAGCCCACAAAAGATTCTCTTACACTTGGTGATTTTGGGGGCAGATGGCTCTCTTGAAGGCTGAGTTCCTGGTTTTGTACTTCCAGGCAATCTTCTGAAAGATAAAAAAAAATCACAGCTTTAGTCAAGAGTTGCCATTGCAAAGCAACTTCTCCCTCCAGCAGTTCTTGCAACAGAAGAGCTGTGAAGTGACTGCACAGAGTCCACACAAACCCAAAGCACTCAGAACTCCATTCTGTGATCAAGCACAAGCCATTTCTCATTTTAATTAAGCCCTGAATCTTGCCCAGGATGGTGGTGTTTCCCCCACACACACTCAGAAAGAGACAGAGCTTTCCACTTCCAACTTAAGCAGGAGCAAACCAAACTTTTACCAAGCAGCTCCTCTGCTCACTGCATTAAAATAATATTCATGTCAGCGGACACTCTGAGAAATATGTTAATCATTATTTTATCCATCATTTGTCTCTGCTCCCCAAATTGTGAATAGCATGACACTTCACACCAGACCCTGTTTTGGTAAAACTCCTTCTGTACTGACCAAGTGTTACAATACATGGTTTTTGAACTGAGCAAGGTAGAATAATTTTTTATTAAAAAATCCTTTTTGGATCAGTGCTGTTTAGTTTCAGTGAAAAATCTCCCATATCAATGAAAGAAAAGCTCATTTAGATCTTCCAGGAGAGCAAAATAGAATGGACCATCCTCTCCAGAATTCTACTCAGTGTTTTCCCCTTACTTTTAGCTGTCTGTGTATCTTCATCCAGGTGACTGTGAAGAACAAGCTGTGGGGCAGAAAACAGAGCAAGAACATCAGAACTGTCCCTCAGCCTGTAGGAACAGATAAAGGAATATAAAACCCAGGACATGCTAGAACCAACCCCTCTCTCCCTCTTGCTGCCAGCAAACAGCAGACCAAGCCAGGAATTGACAGATTTGCTCATGGATTTATCCTCCATGAATAGATCCAGCTTCCTTTGGCCTCATTTATACTTTTGGCCTCCAGACAATGTGACAATCACTCTCTCACTGAAGTTATGAACCAGCTGAAACTCTTTACTACAGATGGCCCCAGGGTAAGACTTATTTTTGCCTGTCCTCACACAAAAGAAACTATTAAAAGCAGTTCAAAATAATTAATTTCCCTTGATTTGCTTAGACTCAACAAATCTTGCTGACTAATGCCATGTGTCCTACACTTAGTACTTCAGGACACAGGAAGATTCTGTCACTGTCTTGTTGCCTCTGGACTGAAATGAGCCTGAGCCACAGAAAACTGCTGGTATTTGGGGAACTGAGCACAGGTGAGGAACATGAAACCATCCCAGAGGAAAGGGAAAGGTAAACTCACTTCCTGGGAATCTCTGGAGGAGGTGTCATCCAGGTCAGAGGTCTGCAAGAAAACCAGTATAGATTAATCATTCCTCATAAGCAAGCAAGGGAACATACAGGAGAGAAAACATACAGCTCCAGAAAACATGGAAGTGGGACTTGCTGCCTCCTACACTCCTATCTGGCCACTCAAGAAAGTACACAAGATGCCATATTTATTAAAATATATCTAATTTAGTCCCAGAAAACTTTACACACCATTTCATCCAAATGTCTCACACCCAGTCTCTAAATAGAATCACTCTTTGGTGGTTGAGGAACCCCTCATCACCTTTGGAAATGCTCCAAACATAAACGCAGGTGGCCTGAGCTTGCATCTGTCCAGCTTTTCCATGCCTGAAGCCAGGGTGAGAAACCATCACATCTTTCATTTTCTAAACTCAGTCCTTGCACGGCAATGGTTTTAATGAATTTTGATGGTGGCTCAGGCAGATGTTCAGTGCCTGATGAGCTGGAGCTGCTCAGGTGCAAAGGTCTCGGAACAGCCACAGTCTGGGCCCATCCTCAGCTTCCCAATCCCATCAAGGGGAGGAGAGTTATACCAGTGTGGGCAGCTCCAGCTGCAGCCTTTTCAGCTTGGCCTCAGTGGCCAGGAGCTGACTCTCCTTCTGGAAGAGCTGTAGCTGCATCTCGTCACATCTCTCCCCCAGCTCCCGGATCTGCTTGCGGTAGGCGTCTCTCTCCACCAGGTTCTTGGAATACTGCATGTGGAACTGCTCACGGGTCAGGAGAGCCTGTGCAGAGGGACAGCATGTGGCATTCACACAACAGCACAAACAGGTTGGCACTGCTCAAAAAGCAGTGATAAGTGAGGAATATTTTATCACCTGGTCTCTCTCTGAAGCCACTTCCTCCATCTGCTGCAGAACAGCTTCAATCCGTTTTTTGTACATCTGGGAGTCCTTCCTTAGAGATGTGCACTGTAGCTCCAGCACCTCTTTCTCCTCTGCAAACTGCTGAGACAAGGTCAAAAGCACCTGCTGGTGGGCAGAGCCTGAGCCACACTGTCCCCCACTGTCCCCATTCCTGCTCTGTGCCACAGATTGCTCTGGCCCGAGCTCCATGTGGTGTCTGAGCTGTCACCTGCCACACATGGAGTGCTGAAATTCAGCAGGGATTGCTCTTGAGCACCTGCTCTGCTCCACAGGCAACAAACACACTGCAGGTTCTCCACCTGCCTGTCTTATCCATGCCCCTCAGCAGGAACTCAAACAGCAGCACCTACTTTGTCTTGGAGCACCTTGGCTCGGCGCAGCTCCTTGCGCAGGCTGTAAATGGTGTTCACCAGCTCCCGGCGTTCCTCCACAGTCTGGCTGCAGTCATTCTCCAGAGTTTCCTTGCAGAGGCTCTTCTCCAAGTTCTGCTCCCTGGCAACCTGCAGGACAAAGGAAGAAGTGAGACAGGGGCCACCATTTAACTCCATTTCAGTTCTCTCCTCTTAGGGTTCTTAGGCAACAGCTGACCCTCACAATCTTCACTGCAGCATCACTGCCATGGCTGCTACAAATAATCCATTAAATCCATACTCAACCACCCCACCAACCTGGAGAGTGTTTTCCAGCTCCTGGTTCTTGGCCAAGAGCAGCTCCTTCTCCTGCTGGATCTCCCACACCACCTCGTGGCTGGGCCGCTGCTCTATGGCGTGTTTCAGCTTCATCGTGTGCTTCCTCTCCAGCTTGCAGTCATCCTCAGCCTTCATGAGGCTGTGCTTCAGCTGGTCAATCTGTGAGAAGGTTCAGAACTCAGCAAGAGCAAGGAGAAAGTTCTGGCCTGCAAAGCCAATTCTCTGCTCCCCAGCCAAATACAGGGCAAATTTCTCCTCAGCTCTGCTTTCCTCAAGTTTTGTGCTTTGGGGACCAGAGTCCTGCCTGTGTGCTAACAGGTTCCTGTGCTGCCTTTGTGAGAGCAGCCTTGAGTGAGGGAAAGACTGGTCACCATTCACAGCACAGCTTGTAAAATACAGGCCTACAGGGCTGAGCTAGGGACCACAAAGATAAACACCAGAGAAAACGCTCAGTGCTTCATGCTGGACTGGAGCATCCTTGGCAAAAACAAGGTTCTCATCCCAACCTTCCAGGGTCAGGCAAGAAGGGGGAATCTGGAGAAACAGTGACAGACCTCAAGCAGCAGATCCCTGTTCTTCATGAGTGCCGCGCTCTTCTCCTCGCTCTGCTTGGCGTAGCTCAAGGCCAGGTTGTAGTTCTCATCCTTGCACTTGCGCAGCTCCTTGCTCAGGCTGTCCCTCTCCTCCTTCATCCTCTGGGCTCTCTCCTGGTGCTTGCGGAGCAGGCTGTCCCTGACCCACATCTCCCTGAGGGTGTCCTCCTTGGAGTGCAGCCACACCGTCAGCTCCTGCGCCTTGCGCCGCTCCTCCTGCACCGCGCTCTGCAGCTTCATGATCTCGTTCATCAGCACCTGGCTCAGGCCAGACTCCCCAGCTGTGTCTGTTTGAGGGGCAGGGGTCACTCTCTGCTGTCCTGGCTGCTGGCAGGCACACACAGAGCTCAGCTCTCCCTCTGTATCACTGCAGCCAACCCTGATGATGTGTCATCAAATAATCCCCACCGTGCCTCTCTGCTCTGTGCCTTCCTGCACCACAGAGGCACTGACACAACAGGCAGAAGGAAGAATTCATCCTTCTGCTTCCTCCTCCTCCCCAGTCCAGCCCGTGACACCAGGGCTGTTCATCCCAAAACCCTAACAAAGCACACTTGGAGCAAGGCAGGGAATGCTCCTGACTCTGCTCAGCAGCACCAAAGGAAGAGCTGTTGTTGAAAAAGCAAACATTACCTATAATCATAGAGAAAACCCTGCTGGGCTCTTTGCCAGTTATTTTCTTATACAGCTGGGGATAATAAAGCTCAAGACTCTCCATAAATGCCTCAAAGCCCTTGTGTCCCGTTCGCTGAAGAATGTCCAGGAGAACACCTGAAATCATGGCAGCAGGATATTCTGTTCAATTATTTCTCTCTTTATCTGTTTGTAACAAAAGAAAAAATGGCTTCACTTCCCCCACATGCAAAAGTCCCTGGGATCCAGTCACAGAATAAATTAGGTTGGAAAAGACCTCTGAGATCATTAAATCCATCCCCATGACTGAACCACTTTGTCAACCAGACCATAGCACCAAGTGCCACATCCAGGCTTTGTTTAAACAAAGGGTGGGTGACACCAACACCTCCCTGGGCAACCCTTCCAGTGTCTAACTCCCCAGACAACCCCAAACCAACAGCCTGGAAACCCCACAGAAGTATTTGAAGTGTTCCCACCTGCCTTCCGCTTGCGCATGACCAGGCTGGGGTCATTGAGAACCTGCTCCTCATCATCAGGGCTGAGCACTTTGCACTGGCGCAGGTAAGGGGTGATCCGGGAAGGGTCAATCACTGAGATCAGCTTCACACGGAAATTCTCCAGGTTATTCCAACACATCTCATCATTGTCCTCTTCCAGCATGTCAGCGGGGAGGGGAATCGGTGAGCAGCGCTGTCCTGTCTGGAATAAAACAACCAAAAACACAAACGAGCAGCCCCTGAGCCTCTTGGAGCAGTGAGGCAATGGTGGTGAAACCAAGGACGTCACAGACTGAGAATGCAGAAGTGTTTTAATTAGCTGGTGCCTCTGCTTTAAGAGCAACTCACTCTTCCTTCTCCACCTCCCAGCATGTGAGATCCCTGTATTCTGTCTGTCCACACAGACACCAAATCTAACACCCACAAGAGCTGACACTTTACCTCAGAGCTGTAAAACAAACTTTTATTCCCTGTTGATATCAGCCATTCTGTATCACTTCATCTCTGCAGTCACAAAAGGTTCCTTGATTCTCCTCCTGTCCTGGCTCTGAGAAAACCTGCCTTGGGTGCAGCCTCGCTCTGTATTCTGACTAGAGAAAAGATAATTCCAGGAACAAAACTGGTTTGAGAAAAAAGGGGAAACTACTCAGCTATACCCTGAGACAGGGAAGGGAAGGAAAAGAGATAAATAAAAAAAAAGGGGAAGCCAGAATGGGTGGTGGGGGAGGACAAAGATGGTAATGGCATCGTGAGTCAGCAGCAACACACAGGCAGTGATTGAGATTAATTCTGGTTTTGTTTTCTAATCTGTCCCACTGAAGTACCTGCTGGGGTCCAGAAAGTTTCCTTGTGCAATGATCAGAAAGACTAAAATAAAGCCTCAGTCATAGGTGTGTGCAGCTGATTTCAGGGGACAAAACAAGCCATAAAAATTAGAAGAAGGAGGCTCTTCAAAGGCTTTCCAGCTGTTAACATCTTTCTGCAGGAAAACAGGTGGCAGCAAGAACTCCCTCTCAGTTTAGAGTTCAGCTGAAAAGGATGATTTCCATATTGATGCCTCTAATTTTGGATGTCCTCAAGCTTCCAGCATAATTGTGACAAGAAAGGGAAAGGGAATCAAGTCTTGGCAAAGCAAGGAACATCACCCATGATTCCCAGATGACAGGCTGTGGCCATGGCAGCAATAAAAGAGCAGCCCAGCAAGCAGCACTGTGATGATGCTGAGCATCACCAAAAGACCTGAGCCTGCCTCCCCCCCTCTTCTCACAGCCCTGGAGCTGGAGCTGAACTCAGAACTCAGAGCATTTTCTAAAAAAGCCTGGAGAACACACAGGCCCCGATGCCATGGCAGCATGACACATGTTCCCATTAGCTTCCCACTCCACTCTTTGTTCTGCTTTCTAAGTTTATGGAGAATTTTTCCATGTTATCATTAGGAGTAGGGCAGAGATGCTCAGAGATTCTTCCAGCCTGTGTTTCTTGTCATTAAATTAGCTTTACACTAAAAAAAGGTGCAGTACCTGTGTCAGCTGTGCCCTTGCTGAAGGTAATCAGTGTGTCTGTTAATTGACCAATTTAGCCTGGGGAGGTTTTATTCTAGTGACAAATCAATTTAATCCTGAAAAAGGACAAAACCAGCTGCTGCTTATGCAGTTTTCCCCACAAATAAATGACAAGGGCATCTTTTGAGCAACATTTGCAAAGGCCAACAATCGTTTAGAGCACAGCTCACCTTTCCCACCAGTGCCTCACTGTAACAGCACCCACAGCTGAATTTCCTGGAAAACTGGTATCCATAGTGGCTTATAAAAAACAGAGCACACTGCAAGAGGAGAGCCTTCCACAATCATTCCTATTGCTCCATGAAGTCTTGACACCAAATTACAGCAACACTGGCACCCAGTGCCCCCAGCTCTGCCTCATGGAAAAGCTCAAACTCCCAACTCCCCTCTACACTCAGGGAAGTTCAGTCAGTGCAGTGGAATGAAGCTCTCACAGCATTTTCCCTCTAGATTTTACCAGCTTTGCCTCAGCTAACCTTGCACCTCTCTGCGAGACAGAAATTGCTGGGTTATAAATGAAGAAACAAGTTTTTTTAAAGTGATTTGTGATGTCTGTACAGGGCAGGCTGTGGAAGAGTCAAGAAAGAATCCTAATTCAATCCTGCAGTTTTAAGCACATGAATATTCATTCCCCCCATTTTCCCTGGTTTTCATGCAGCCTGAAAACCTCATTTTTCTCATCAGCAATCACTCTCATACATACATTATTAAAAGCACTATTTACCAGAGGAAAAAACCCCACACAGAACACATCAGTAATTTTTACGTGAGAAAAATAAAACATCTGTATTTCAGCAAATACTTAAGTTCATTTTGATACAAAATTAATCTGCTGCTTATTCCACAGTATTCAGTTACCAAGCAAACAGTCACCACTGTCACAGCACTAAAAAACACCCAATTAACATATTCTGAACATGGATAAACATTCACATAAATAGGGGCTAACACAAGAAGGAAAGAAATAACCACCACTGCTTGTTCCCCCACATTTCCAGCAATATTCCCCCTCAGCACCTATGGCAGGTGGGAGTTTGGAAGAGCAGAAGTCTGTGCCTGAAAGATTTCCCTCCAGCTAGTCTCCTTCATTTTTACACCTTGCCTACAGATGCAGCTTTTGTTGAAGGATGGGAAAAATCAATCCAGAATTTTCCTCTTCCTCTGGTCCATCCAGTCAGCATGGGAAGGTGGTAAAAGTGAACAGTGCAAAAATTATCTCTTCCTGCCATGCAGGAAGGCAGAGCTCATTCCAGTGACCCCTGCAACAAAGCACAAACAGCTCCTATCAGCCACAGCATTTTTACAGGGAAGTTGCCCTTCTGGAGTTTCTAAAATGAATTTTCAAGGAAAAAAAAAAAAATCCCCAACCAGTCTCATCTGACAACCATGTGAATCAAACACTGCTCGTGTTCATTCCATCCAGTGCACCAAAAGCCTCAGCAGGTATTAGGATAGCATCCATTTGTACCCTGCAGAAGGTGACCTGTTATAAACTGTACAGAAATGAAGCCAAATAGGGGAAATAAATCCCAAACCCCACCAAGTTGCTCAAAGATGAAGTAGTAAAGAAAAACTCCACTACCAATTTAGGTGCATACTAAGTAGGGTTCAGGACATGAACTAAAAGGCTGCCAAATGCTTGAATTTCATGAGTTTATATATAATTTTATCACAGAGACATCAACTTTCCCGTTCCCCAAAATATTATCAGCTTTAGGCTGTGATTGATGGTGGCTGTAGAACTCTGTGTCCTCAGGGAGTAAGAGCAGAGATCATTTCAGTCCTTTCCTGGGGTCCTGATTCATTGTCTGAGCTGAACCACAGACAAACATAGTTCAGTTTCTCAGTAAGATGCACAAACCACTGAGGAGTTACTAACACATTTCCTTCTCATATCCTCCTCCTCTTCCTGACGCGGGCACTTCTCCTGATTTGGGGAGCTCTGGCATCAGCCACATCCGTGCAGGAGCCCAAGGCAGAGTGGGCAGGGCTCTCCTCAGCCCTCATGCCCTGCAACAGAAGCAGGAGATGATCAACACCACGACAATTACAAATAACCCCTTTTCAGCCACCTTTTTGATTTAGGGAGCTCAGCAAGACTTCTAAAACAATCTTTCATTTACCTTCAAAATGAAGCATGGGACAACATTCCGTTACCAATGTGAGAGAAGGCACAAAACAACAGAGTTTACAGAGTGAAAACAAAGGCCTGATTTTAAAAATGCAGGAGTCAGGGCAGCAGATTATGAACAGAAAGGGGGAAGGGAGCTTTGATACCCACTTTTGGGAACTGTCATGGCACGTTTAAGGTGCTGCATAAACCATGGGTTTCTATCCTCCCCAGATGAGCTGCAGAGCTTTTCCTTTCATCAGCTGTGGAACTGTGTTTATTCAAAAGGCCCAAATTTCTGCTACACTTACAAACAGTGGGGGCTTCCCCCTGGATTCCAGTGCAATATTTATCTGGCAGTAATTTTCTGCTTTTAGCCCCTGGAATCTGTTTTACCTGATTTAGTAAATCAGCATCTTTGTCTCCAGGCTCATCCCCAAGTCTCCAGTCCTCCCGTACTCCTGTAAATTCCTTCCCATAAGTCTCTTCCTCAGACACTTCTTTCTCACTGTCCTCATATTGCATCCTGCAGGCTGACAGAGTTGTTGTCACTTTGGGAGGAGGCAGAGTTGCCAGGACAGCTGGGAGTGTGAAGGCTGACAGGAATCTGGCTTTCAGCAGGAGGTAAGCAGGGTTATCACCCAGTTTCTGCTGCACCAGTTCTCCAATAGCATGGAAAACATCCCCAGTACCCCCATCCCTCCTGGCCTCAGAGGGCAGGAGTGAGGCTGCTTGCTCTTCCAGAGCTGCTTTCTGCACAAGGAGCTTTGAGAGGGTTTTTATGCTGCAGAGGAAAGGTGGCAGATAAGGCAGCCTGGTCTGCAGTGATGGCACCTGAACCCCTTGTTTCCCACTCAGCCACTCCTTCACCAGCTTCTCATCCTCCAGGGAGATCAGGCTGAAGTCAAGGAGATTCTTCTCAGCTCCGGAAGTGCTTGGCTGGGGGGACACGTCAGCACTCGGTGGTTTGGAGGCTCTGCTCCTCAGTGCCTGGGCAGCACCAGAGCCACCAGAGTTCCCTGGGGCATTGTTGAGAGGAACTGCAGCTCCTGAGCAGAGCACAGCCCCTCTCCTGCTGCCGTCTGGATTGGAGGATGACGTGTTTGTTGTGATGGAGTCACTGCTCCTTCCCAAGCTGGTGAGACTGGGCACAGTCTGGGAACCAGAGCCCTGAGTGCTGGCAGGGGGCTGTGTTTGGGGCAGCACCACAGCACTCAGGCTGGCAGCTGGAGGGGCAGCTGGAGCTGCAGAGGAGTCTGGAGCCACAGAAGAGCCATCTGAACACGCAGGGGTTACAGCAGAAACGCTGGATGTGGTGCATCCAGGACTCGCTGAGGTCACAGGTAAGAGAATTTTGCCCTGGTCAGCTGCCTTTCCCAAAGGAGCTCCTGCCAGCTGGGAACGTGGCCCTCTTGTCTCTGCACTGCTGGGGTGAGGTGGATTTGCTCCAGCTGGCACAGGAGTCCCTCCCACAGCAGAGACATTGCCACTGGAAGTCACAGCTTTCTGACACTGACTTCTCCCAGCAGCAGTTGCCTTTCCCTGGGGAACACCCACCAAAGTCTGCACACTGATGGGGAGCACAACCTGGGAGGTTACAACCCACCTGAAGGGCAGGATGCTGTTGGGAATCACAGGAGAAGCAGCCTGTGGAGTGACACAGGCAGGCAGCAGGCTGACTGGCCTCTGCTGTGGCCTGTTACTCTTCACCTTCTGGGTGACTGCTGTGGAAAGGGACAATTTGTTGGGGCCAGACTCCAGGCCAAGAGGCACCATTGTGATCTGCTGAGGCACAAAAGCCTGGTTTTGCAACGCTGCTGAAGTTGAGCTACTGGCTGTGACCTGACCATTGCAACCTCCCTGGTCTGGGGCCTTCTCTGCTGCAGCTGGATTCACACCTGGAGAAACCCCTCCTTCACGACTGCTTTCCAGAGCTTCCTCTCTTAGCTTCTTATTTGACTGCAGATCTGTCCCCTGTGAACAACCAGGGCTCTCCCCAGTTTCTGGCACTGCTGAGGAATGGTTTTCAGGCACAAGAGCAGAAGCAGAACCTGCAGCAGAAGTCCTTGTGGGCACTGGTGAAGCCTGTACCTGGCTGGCTGTCCCAGCAGCTGCTGAATTGCTCCCTGCTTGTGTAGAGGGAATGATTTGCTGTGGTGGGTGCTGAATTATCAAAGGCCCTGAAACCAGCACCTGTGGGGCAACCAGCACTGTCCTCTGCATGGCATTCTTGACCTGGGATGCCCTTAAACGCTTCTCTCGCAGCAATTCCAAGACAGTTTTAGGCTTCTGCCTTTGCACCTGGGCTGGGGCACAGCTCTCCGAGGCACCAGTGGCACTGTCCCCTGCTCTGGAGGCAGGAGGTCTCCTGACAGCACTGTTTGGGATGCCCAATTGGGAATTCCTCTGGGAATGAGCTTGGGATGAGTTGCCTGCAGAGGAGAGGACACAAAATTACAATGAATGAACAGGATCTCCAAAAGCCATTTCTCATTAAACATCAAGGAACGTGGCAAAATTCCTGTTTGTGAGAATTCCTACCACACCACTCAGTCCTGAGTTAATCAAGCCACGTCCCAACAACTGAACAAGGGGTAACTGCTCCCAGAAATTAGAAATGGGTCAGGAATGCACCCTGACATCCCACTGAACTGGTCCAGTGGTTCCCCACCCCTCCAGGGTTTTTACCAGTCCTTACAAAAGTCCATCCATGTTTAAAGATCCAAGAGCTAGCAAAAATGAGCATGACAATGCAGGTTTGTCTCCAAAGTTCTTCTTCAGTTAAACTGGTTATTAATGTAATAGTGATGAATTATGTGAAATTTCTTGCATACCATAAAAATAAATGTTCTGGTAGGTACCTGAAGAAGTCTCTGTATTTTGGGAGGCCTGTAAAAAAAAGTGTATTAAATTATACTTCTGATAAATTTAAAGATGATTAAAACAGCACAGATGTGAATGAAACCAACACCTGCCACCTCCTGAACAAATGGCCATACAGCCAGCATTTTATTCTGCCTCTGAACCAAAACAAACTGCTAACACACAGATTTAATTGTGGCCACGCAATTAAAGTGCTTATTTTACTCAAGACTTCAGCAAAAAACGCTTAAAACCACAATACCTGCTGAGGGTTCCTTTTATTAGTCTCCGACTGCATCAGTTTCCTCTCCTTAATAATCTTCATGCAGCCTTTGGTATCAATCCGGAAGAGCTGCAAGGTGAGAGCTTCATTAACATTTAAATGAGAACAAAAAAGTTTTTGGTGGAGTCAGTGACAAAGCAAGATAGAGGGGACATGCTTCACATGCAAGATTCTGGGGATATTTTACATTTACAGAAAAAAACCCTGGCAGGATCAGATTTTGGATGCAGGATTTATTTAAGAAACTTCATATGCAAACCATGAGGGCAGATTAATCCAGTGATTAGATTATTTGTTTAAGAAACAAGGATAAACCATTTAAGTCTCAAATACTGAAGGACTCCCACTGTTTGAAAGCAGGTAATGCTCTTAAGACAGTAAAACTTACCTGAATGAGCAATGTAAACAGGGGAGTGCTGGTGAGACTGACTGACTTGAACTTCTCGTGAAGAGCAGCAGCTGGAAAACAACCCAACATCAAAATCAGTTGGGAATCCCCTCAGAAGACATCAGGAAGCAGGGACAAAGGTTAGGATGGGTCCTCAGTACCTTTTGTGTGATGGAAAGCCATCCTCCCAGCCCGCACAGTGCAGGGCAGCAGCACATTGCCCACCCAAGGGGTCACTGCCAGCAGCAGCTTCCTGTCCAGGCTCAGCCTCTTCCAGCGCTCCCAGTCCTGCAGCTGAACTCTTTCTGGCAGCTCCTGGACATCCTGGCCAACAGCTGCACCCCCTCCACAGGGCTTGGCTAAAAGCCTGCCAGGAGGTCTTAGCATCTTTCATTGCCATGCATGAAAAAAACCACACAATTAACAGCTGCCATTAGGAAAATTCTGCCATTAGTCCCAGGACAAACCATTCACAGGGCAGTTAGGACAAAAAACTCTGAGCTTTTGCTTTTGGGATTACAAGATCTATGGTTATATAAAAATAAATTCTTACTAAGCACAGCCTGGCAGTGCCTGTGTCACAAGAGCAGACAAGATACAAGAGGCACTCACTAGTTTCCTCTGGAAGCGTGTGTTCTTCTTTAATATTGTTCTTACATCCTCCAGGCTAACCCACAGCACTTGTTTTCCACACTGGGAAGCCTGAAGATGAAAGCACACAAGAAAAGACAGAGGGAAAGTCACTCAAAAAAAAACCTATTTGCACTGGATATGCACGGCAGGTACAAGTTTCCAACATTCCTGCTGTTGAAGGTATCTTATGAAATGAAATCAACTCTGAAGTGAAGACCTTAACTTTTAATCCCTGTTGCATCATCACAACACCAAATGTCTATTTCAGAAAAGCTTTTGTGAGAGGAATATACCCCAAACCAGAATTTACTGGGTTATTATCTTCACTTTTTTTTTTTTTTTTTTTTTTTTACTTAACAGCACAAGGGAATGTACAGCAAGAATCTGCTCATCACATCCTGCCCTGACTGCAGCAGCTGATAACTGATCCAAGCTCCCATCCCAGCTCACCTTGGCCATCACTTCTGCTGGATTCCTCACCAGCACGTCTGAGGAATGGGGGTGTGCAATGCCCCTCAGCAGGGTGCTCAGCTCACATGATCCATCAGCAGCTCTGTCCCCATCACATCCTGCCCTTGGAATGTCACTGCAGCTCCTCCCTGCCCTGGCAGCAGAGAGGAGGGATTTGTTTTGGTATCTCTCTCTGGTTTCCTCCAACGTGTCTGCCTGTGTTGGTATCCACAGGTCAATGCTGGGGACTGTACACTTCTTTTTGCTGGGGGTTCCCTCCTCCTCTGAGCTGTCTGACAGCTCCAGCTCCACGTCCTGCTCACTGCTGCTCTCTGAAGGGCTGCAGCTCTCCTCCCTGTGGCGTCGTTTGGCTGACCTATATCTTTTCCTCTTGGTCAAAATAAGCACACACAAGTTTTAGTCAGTGTTCATCCCCAGCTTGCAACTTTTTCAAATCAGGAAGTTTCCTTTTCCAAAAGAAACAAGATCATCCTTAATATGGTCTTAATCACCCAGAATTTTTTGAGTGTCTGGGACCAAAACTGGCAACTCATGAGGTACAGACATGAAAACCTACATATTTCCCATCCTTACAGGCATTTCAAGGCAGGAAAGAATTCTAGATATAATACAAATATATAACAAATTAACTTCAGCCTTTCAGAATGAAAGCTGCTTTACCCACCAAAAACGTAAACTGGGAAATCCACAATAAAAACCTTGATTGTGTGAAATCAATGACAATATTTTTATTCATTTCACAGGATTCCACTTTTACTTTAGAGAAACTTAACTGAAGAGCTGGGACTGTGACATAACAGGATTCCCACAATACCTTAGAGCCAATCATGAAACTCCACTTGCTCAGGCATTGGGAGCTATTCCGATGTGGCAGCTCTGCAGCTATTTTACTCCAGTGACCTGAAAAGGATGCAGAGGATGTAGAATGTTTTCATTTGTGCCACAAACTGAACATCAGGCCTTTCAATGCAGCCATTACACACACACTACACATTTCCCTGGATAAGAGACAGAGTTACTGCATGAATGGATCTCAAACCCTTAATACCCACAACACACAATACAAAGATGTTGCAATCATCAGTACAAAGCAGAGCCTGCAGGGCTTACAATGAAAGAAGAGAAAACCTCAATGACACCTCTAAATTTCTATAGATTAAGCCACAGAAACACCTACCCACACCATGCTTTTGAACCAGTTCAATCAGCTTCTCCTCTTCCTCCCAGCTCCACTTGCCTTTCCTTACATCCCAGTGCAATGCTTTTAAATACCTTCAAAATGAAAACATTACAGTCAGCCACATTGAATCCTTCTTGTAAAAATCACTGCACTCCAAGGCTGAAGAAAACCAGCATTCCTAAGCAGAGCTTTCCCTTATTTAAGGGGCTGGCACCTGGCCTGAACTCACCTGTCCCGGCATTGGGCGTCGCTCCTGCCCGGCACCTCCGTCCGGATTTTGTACCAGTCCTTGCACCCGTACTTCTTAACTGCAGCCAGCAGCATCTGTGTGCACCAGACAAGAGCTGAAATCCTCACCACTATCAACCCTAACAGGCCTGAGACAGCAGCAGTTCTGTTTGTTTCCTGTGCAAATCTCTGGACAAAACTGTTGAGGAGTTTCGAAGCCCTCTCGAGCTGTAAAGTGCCTGCTTTGTTGTGCTTTACACTCCTCTGGGCCACTGCTAAAGCTCAGCTCTACAGCCATTCCACACCTCAGCAGCCCAACATTCCCACCCTGCAATTCCTGGCCCAGAGAATGGAGCTTACAGCATCTTCCTCTGGTGTCCAGGGTCCTTTCCTCAAGCTGGGGTCCACACTCTTCGTCCAGCGGTAAATCAGCTGAGCAGAATCTCTTCCTTCCATGTAATAAGCAACTGGAAATGAAGAGATTTATTCAGCTCTGTTGTGATTAATGCTTCTTCCTTTATCTGGACAATGATTGTGATTGCCATAAGCAGCACTTTAATCTCTTAAAAAATGCTGCTCAGACAGTTTCAGCCAAATTTCCAATACAGCTAAAGGTTCCAACAGATATCAAGTTCTTGACGATATAATGAAACTTCCAGATAGATACAGGAAAGGCAGAGATTGCAGCTTCCACCAAGGAAAAGAGAATGGGAGAGTGAAGCATTCCATGAATGAAAGGTTTGTCACTTGTGGGTCACTTACTTTTCTTGTATGGGATATGGCTTCCCACCCTCATCTCTTGAACGAGCTCTAAAAGTATCTGATCCTCATCCTTGGTCCATTCTTTCCTTTTTAAATCTTTGTTATAGATTTGGTATTTCTGCAAGCACTGGAAAGGTGTCCTGTTTGTCTTAAGACAAGGAAAACAGAGGTAACTGGTTATTTATGGGGGGAATAGCTGAAGTACCAAGCCTTTTTTGGCACTATTCTTGGACACTCCTCACAAAGGATTAATTAATAGTGAATTAGTATGAATATTGGGTTTTTTAACAATGACAACAGGCAAAGAAAAGCCAGAATGAACCAATTTGCCAGCTCAGACCTTACCCCCAGCTCCTGGGCAATGGTCTGCCAGTCCAGGTAATTGTGTTTAGCAGCTATCTTCTGCAGAATCACTATTTCCTCCTCAGTCCATTCATTTTTGTTGATGCTTGGATGCTCCCAATTTTGCCAAAACCTCTTCAGTTCTTCTGAGCTACGTTGTCCGTCAAACTAAAAGAAACAACAAAAACATGTTTAGTCTCATATCTGGGGATTAAGACACTTGGACAAACAGGAAAACCAGTATTTTGCATTCCAGATAGGTCTTACTGCCAAGTTTTCCAGAATTAAATCACCAAATTTAACAAGTTGAGATCACTTAAGTGATCAGCTTGGAGAAATGCAAGATGGAAACACTGAATGCAAACCAGGTGATTCTCAAGAGGAAGGACACAAATATCAGAAGCAATAAAGCAGCTGATCCCCCAACTCACATGGATGTTTGAAATTTTGTCCCAGTCGTGCTCATCGAATCTGTTTCCTATTAAGTCACTTTCTGGGAGTTGGCTAAAGCAGAAGGTACAAAGAGAGAAGAAAGAATCATATTAGATGGTTAATGAAACACTTTGTCTTCTTGATCCTGCCTCATCTCATTCCTCCCACCTTGTTCCTGACTTCCACAAGAACTGAACACTCAGATTAGCAGGAAAAACAATTAATGCCATATCCAAATACATTGCTCTAGGTTTGTTCACGAGCAAAAGCTCAAAAATATGAAAAAAAATCAGAGTTTTGCTCCTTTTTTTGCTAAAGTAAGAACCATTTAAAGCAGCACCTCTATACTGGGTGCAGGCACTACACTTTGTGTATCAAGACCAAACATATTTCTTAGTAAAAACTGTGGAGATGAGAGAGCTGCAGAGCCACAACAGCACCTAATTTTTACAATGACCCATCCAGAAGCAGAAGGAGGGAACTTTTAGAGCTAAACTCTAAGACATTTAATTTTTCACCAAGAACATACAAAGACTTCTTACTTAATTGCTTCAATTTCTTGCTCCAAGTCTTTGATTTGCTTTTCCAAGATCTGTTTTTCTATTGCAGTCTTGACCTTCTCCAGTTTCTGATTCCAATAACTCAACCTGTTTAAAGACATTTTTATCACTCTTTAATAGGATAGATGGGAATGAAGTCAATGGCATCAGAAGATGCCCAGCAGAGACACCTTCCCCATCAGGATCATTCCTCCCTTCAAGTTTATTTCCACACAAAACTCTCCTCCCAGGTTTTCCCACAAGGCACACTCATTGCCATATTTTTGTCCCTTCAGTGCAATCCCTAACCCACAACAGGTTTTATTTAAACCATTCTGGTGTTTACACAGAGAACCAATGGTTGCTGCAGCAGCCAAAAAGACTGTGGCAGCTCCAGCACAGAAATCCCTTGCTGGTCACACCATTAACCCTCACCACATATCACAATTTCAGCTTCAAACCCTGAAAACTATTTGAAGTTACACCACAGTGCTGATGGGAAGAAACAGATGCCTGTAAAATCCCACAAACATCAACAATCAACCCAAGAACTTGCTGGAGGAAGGTGAAATCTCCACATCTCCCTTCTCCTCCTTTCCCATGCAATGTTCTCAGCAGGAAAAAAGAGGATTTTTGGGCAGTACTCACTTGAGCAGCTTTGGCTGGAGCAGGCGCTGCAGGCGGTCGCTCACCACGGATTTCTGCAGCAGAGTCTTCTCTCTGCTTTTCCCTAAACCACACAGGGGAGACATCAGTGCAAAACCACTGCCAGGAGACACCCACTGCTGCCAGCACCCCTGGGAATGTCCTTCAGCTCTGCACTGAGAGTTCCCTGTCTCTAAAGTATCAGATTTGGGCAAGGCACAGCCTCTGGCTCAATTTTATTGGGATCTCCAAAGAGACCCCAAGAAAGGAACCACCCTGTGAGCACCTGGAGCTGCAGGTGCCCCTTGAACTTCCCTCATCTGCCCTTGCAGCACCTTCCTTGCTTTAGGAGTGCTCACAGCAGCTGATGCAGCAGAACAAATGGCAAAGGAGTCATTAATGACTCACTGAAATAATTTCTAGAGCACTCCATTCCCTTTTAACCACTTTTTTATGAGGTGTTGATGTTTAACTGCAAATAGGAACACACACACACTAATAATAATATGAATATATACATTTCTTATACTAATAGATACATGTTACAGCTTTTCTAGAACACTGAGCAGCACCCAGATTTACTTACACTTGGCTGAATGCAGCTGTTCAAAGGATTTTATGCCCTGAGCTGCCTTTTCCTTGGCATCTTCATTGGAAGGAGGGCCCTGATGAGGATTAGAAGGGTTAAATACACTCAGAGTCAGACAAAATTATTGTTTCTTCTTAAAACTCCAGCATGAACTGCTACAAAAATAACTGGAAACTCAAACTTGTGCAAACTGTCACACTCACTGCTCAGTTACCTCTGTTAGCAAGAGCTCACAGGTACATCATTTAAATAGAGATATTGCCAATATTATTAATAATTATTATAATTAATATAGTCAATTGCTTGGATATATTAATATAGGGATGGTGATAGTTGACATCTTGGCTACCACAAAAAGCCAAGCTCTCCTTTGGCTGATGGCCTTTTAAAAACACGTTAAAAAAAATTAATAATTGCTCTAGAAAATATAAAACAAAAATACAAAAAATGTCAGAAACTGGGAAAACTTGGTTTCACAGACAATCAGATTTCAGTGAGTGCTTTAAACAGCAGCATGGAATTGGGTCATGGAAATGAAGACAATAAAGTTAAACTCAAGAATATTCAAGCCCCTGCTGGCTGCAATTCCACTCCTCAGAACTCACAGGGCTGAACCAACATTTCCAAAAGGGGGAGAGTGATAAGTGAGAGGAAATAGGTTTCAGGCTGAGGAGTGACATTCAGTCACACACCTGAAATGAGAACATTTTAAACACGTTACAATGTACATCCATCACTGAAGACACATCACTCTAGAAGCTGCTCGTATTTACTTACAATTCCTGTTATTTTATCCTTAAAGTATGGCTTCATAAAATGACCCAAAAACACATTTGCTGGTAGATTTCTGCCATCTCCTGCCTTGGCTGGTTTTGGACCATCAAGCTCACATATGATTTCCTTCTGCAATACAAAAATGAATGGAACAGCATCAGAGTCTCCTCCAAATTCCTGATTTCAGGGAGCAGTGGCTGAGCCCTCACAAAAACCTCAGGCAAGGTTCAAATCTGCAGCACCAGACTGTCAAATCAGGGCAGGAGTTGCAGGATTTGCAACTTCCTGAGTTTGCACAGTGCAGATGATTAAAAAGATTAATAAAATACTAACTTGCCACAACAAGCTAAAATGTAACGTGCAAAATATCAATTTTTTTTTTCTTGTGAGAAAGCATGGACTCATCAGTTAAACAAACCACTTGAGTCCTGGGTTTGAGGGGAAGGAAGGATGGGAAATGGCAACCCAGAAAAGCACAGAAATGAACATTTCACTCCTGCTTTGCTCACCTGCTCTTCTTTGTTTTGTGCAATGAGCAGATTCACCTCCTCAATCTTTTCCTTGATAACTTCCTGGTACACGTGGTTCATCTGCAGGCAGGTTTCTGGATTCTGGGGCAGGCTTTCAATATCATCATCATCATCATCATCATCACTGCTGTCTTCTTCTCTTTCCATTTCCTTGAGGCAAACAAGGAGTTTAGGGGAGGAAACAAGAGAAAAGCAGTTGTTTGCAAAGCAGGTCTGGAACAATCAGTTCTGGAGCTCAGCTAAACCTGCTGTGTGCCCACAGCCTGGGGGGTTTGCAGGGACACAGAGCCTCTGACCCCAGAATTTGGCACAAGAAGAAATCTCTGACACTGAATAACAAAATCCTGGGTAGGAACACCCAAAATTCAGGTTTTACTGAGCACAAAGCCAAGGCAATTGCCTGGATTTCCCCAGTGCAAGGTGAGGTTTCCCCTCCTCCTGTTCCCTTCAATAGACAGCTGGAAATAAATGTTTAAAGGAAAAAACAATTACCATTTCAGCACAAGAATCTTCATCATCGTCATCTTCGCCATCATCATCATCTGTTAGACAAACAAAACATAAAATTGTGGTGGGATAAAAGAAAAAAATTTAAACCCAAATCTTTTCAGTTAAAGCACAGAGGAAAAAGCACCAGAGAGATCTCAGACGTGACCATCGGTGTGACAACGCTAAAAAGTGTACTTAGTTACACTCCATTTATGCTTATTTGGTTTGTTCTGGAGATGGAAAAAAAGAACAGCTCTCGATAAATACAGCAAAGCTGAATCAAGGCGTTGCACATGAGAGGCTCCAATGAATGTTTCGAGTCAGGAGAAACACGAACTTTGCAGCAGCAGCAGCAGCCCCTCAGCACCAGCCGGCTGTGCCACAGATTTGTGACAGAATTCCAGAATTCCGCTCCCACCCAAACCCAGCGGCTGAACCTCCCCGGACAGAGCTGCTCCAATTGTCACCGGCTCCAAAATGAACTTTAGCAGCTCACACAGCGCTTTGAGGGGTTTGCACCCCAGTGCCACGGCACTGCCGTATTTGGGTACAAAGCGCCGGTACCGGCGGCTGCCAGCGGACAGCCCCGAGCCCGCCCCAAGCCGTACCGGAGCTGAGGCTGGAGTCAGACAGAGTGACCTGGATCTCGGCCCCGCCGGGCTGCAGGCTGCGCTCCAGCTGCTCGATCTGCCGGCGGATTTTGTCCCGCTCCGCATCGAGGTCCAGGCCCTGAGGGGAGCGGAGGGGCCCGGCCCGGCCCGGCCCGCGGGACATGGCGGCACTGCCGCTGCTGCGCTGGCCCCGCCCTCCCCCCGCGCTCCGCCAATCGCCGCTGCGGCCGCGGGTCAGCTGACCCGGCACGTGACGGCGCGCAGCCAATCCGGGCGGGGCCTGGCGCACGTGCACGGCCAGGGGGAGGCTCCGGAGCCCGCCCTGGGCTGGGACCGGGACCCCGGGACCCCGGGACCCCGGGACCCCGGGACCCCGGGAC
>CM031872.1:2505138-2539711 GCA_018697195.1 Certhia americana
CGGGACACCGGGACACTGCTGTCAGTGGTACCGGGACACCGGGACACTGCTGTCAGCGGCACCGGGACACCGGGACACTGCTGTCAGCGGCACTGGGACACCGGGACACTGCCTTCAGTGGTACCGGGACACTGGGACACCGGGACACTGCCTTCAGCAGCACCGGGACACCGGGACACTGGGACACCGGGACACTGCCTTCAGCAGCACCGGGACACCGGGAGCCCACCCAGGGGCCTTTCCCCTGCACAGCCGGAGCACCGAAGGGTAACGCAGCCCCAGCCCAAAGCCGCGGTGCTCGCAGAGTCCCAGCCGAGCCCCGGTGCTCCCAGCCCGGCACTAACCGGGCGTGGTCCGGCCCATCCCGGCTTTAGGGATCCCTTGGGCTGCACCGCGGGGAGGGATGGAGAAGCCAGGTCTGCAGTTTGGCGAGTCCAAACGAGGCCAAGTATCAAAAATTCACTTTTTAGTAACGGTTTCCATAGGAAAACAAAGTCCTCTGTGTTGTTGTGTGAGTCACTCACTGTCCATCCTCTGACACCTCCGAGATTCTGTCTATGGATTTCAGGAGATCAGCGACGAGCTGCAGGGATTCTGCTCCAGAGAGCAGCTGCCTAAAATGGGAGAGAGGCAGTGTCAGGGAGAGGAATCCAGCCAGTTTTGGGAGAGTTTTCCCACACTTTCTGATTTATCAAGCAGCATTTCATCAGGACTGGGCACTCAGAAATCCCCACTTTCCACTTATTTTTACTACCTCCACATGGAGGAAAACTCACGGGGTTTGCAGAAATGCAATAAAATTAAGCTTGAATGTATTAGCACAAGGATTTCCAGCATTACACCTGAATGTTCTGGTTTTGATCTTGGATTGTTGGTATTTTTTCAGAAATGCACCTCAATCCTAATAAGAATTTTTTCATTTTTTTTTTTAGCTAAGAGAAGAGAATGCTATTTTGAGAAGCAAGATCAATAAGCTTCAGATTCTCTCTGAAACTCAAGTAGACAAGTGCGTAAGAAGAATTCATTTTCCTTTTAACATGAAATCATGAGATTCTTGACCCTTTCCCAGAATTTCCTTCCTAAAGCATTTCATGGTACAAGTGCTTACTGTGCGCCATCTCTTATTTTTTTAAGGATGAAGAAGCTTGAGGAAAACATGGAGGCAAAATAACATGGAGTAGCTCATTTGGCACACAACACAAATCCCTGAACTTCAATCCTAAAAAACCCACTGAGGATGTTTATTTGTGAGCCCAGACTGCAGCCCAGTGGCAGGGAGGGTGTCAGGAGAGTTGTCCCAGCCCAGCTGACCTGATGGATGCTCGGGAGCTGGTTGTGACCTGCAGCAGGTGCTGCAGGGCCACCTCTGCGTTCTGCTTGGCCACTGCCAACCCCGCCTGGCCCGCCCGCAGCTCCTCCTTCTCCAGCCTGGAATTCCTCAGCTCAGCCTGGCAGGAACGGGCAAAAATCCACGTGAAACAACCCCACAACTCCAGCAGAAACTCTACAGAGTTCAGGAAAACATCCACACAGCAGTTTGTGGCTGTGGGATGTAATAATTAACTAATCCAAAAGATAGCGAATGCAATAAAATAATGTAATAAATAATGACTAGATAACCAGACTGCCTGGAGGGAGTGTCATCACAGAATCATTAGGGTTGGAAAGGGACTCTGGATGTATCCAGTCCCTGCCAAGGCAGTGTCACCTGGAGCAGGTGACCCAGGAACATTTCCAGATGGGTTTGGATGTGTGCAGAGAGGGAGACTCCACACATTCCCTGGACAGTTTGCTCCAGGGCTCTGTCACCCTCCATGAAATTAAGTTTTTCCTCATTTCAGGTTTTGGTCATTGCTCTTCATCCTGTCACTGGGCACCACTGAAGAGTCTGGCACCACCCAGCCCCTCCCAGCCTCTGACAGGACACAACTCCCAAAACACACCCAGCACTTTTTTCAGAGCCTGCAATAAACCCTGCAGTAAACCCTGCAGTAAACCCTGCAGTAAACCCTGCAATAAACCCTGCAATATCCTTTCCACAGGCTCAATTCCCAGCTGTATCCCTGCAGCCCCAGCAATGCTGCTCTGTACCTGGAGCTGTGCATTTTCCTGTCTCAGTTTGGCAACGCTGTTCTCAGCTTTGGCAGCCCTTTTCTGCAACAGAACAGAGATTATTGAAACCACGGGGTGCTGAGGATCAACCAGGCAGCTTGAGCCATGTGGGAATGAGTGATTCCAGCACAGAACTTGGAGGGAATATGATTTGTGTTACACCATGCCATGCTCTGAATGCTTTAGGAAGTAGGAACAGCTCCCTCCTCACTGCTCCTTTCTGGGATTTGCAGAACCTCCCCACCCTCAGAGGGGAGAATTTCTTCCTGACATCTAATCTAAAGTTAAAGCCAACACTTACAGTCATCAGCTGGAGATTTTGCTCCACGTGCTGCACCATTGCTTCCAAATCCTGTGCTTCTTTTTCTTCTTTGATTTTGTTTTCCTCAAGCTTCTTCTCAAGCTTCCTCATCCTTAAAAAAATAAGAGATGGCACGCAGTAAGCACTTGTACCATGAAATGCTTTAGGAAGGAAATTCTGGGAAAGGATCAAGAATCTCATGATTTCATGTTAAAAGGAAAATGAATTTTTCTTACGCACTTGTCTGCTTGAGTTTCAGAGAGAATCTGAAGCTTATTGATCTTGCTTCTCAAAATTGCATTCTCTTCTCTTAGCTAAAAAAGGAAATGAAAAATTCTTATTAGGATTGAGGTGCATTTCTGTAAAAATACCAACAATCCACGATCAATAACAGAACATTCAGGCGTAATACTGGAAATCCTTCTGCTAATACTTTCAAGCTTAATTTTACCTTCAGCTTACCCATCTGGAAACCACTGCGGGGCACCGGAACGTGGCACTGAACCACCAGTGCAAATGTGACAAACTAATGCTGCCGATTCTAAATAAACCTGACCTCAGGGGACAGGAGCACGAGGAACTCCCTGGGTCATGTGCAGGGCAGCAGGACAGAGAAAATTCGGCCCCGATCAGGCTGAAAAGCGCATTTCCAGACCTCATGCGTTTTCCTCGGCAGCTCTGGGTGGCAGCAGGCTGTGAAGCCGGGTTCTGTGAGGAGCCAGCGGCCAGCTCGGAGCAGGTTTGGCGGAGGAAGGTGCGGGGAGGGTGCAGCGCTCACCTGCTCGTAGCTGGGCAGGCGGGGAGAGCCCCGGTCCGGCACCGGGGGAGCTGCGGGCGGGGCCGTGCTGCAGCCAGCACTGACCAGGTGAGCCTGTTCCACGGCCAGCGGCTGGTAGCTCTCGCTCCATTCCTCCTCCTCCTCCTCTTGCTCGTCCCCCGACACGGCGGGCAGCGGCGGCGCGATGGGCCTGGGCCAAGCCGCCTGCGGAGGGGACAGCGGGGCTGAGGTGGCTGTCTTACCGGGACGGCTCCCGGCCGTGCTGCCGCGCCGTGCTTTACCTGCGTGTCACCGCCTGTGCCGTCCCCGCCGCGGGACTTGGAGCGGACGAACTCACGGAAAGAGAAAGGGTTGGGCTCGGCCGGCGGCGGCTCCGGCAGCGGCGGCACCGCCATGGCCGCCTGAGGGCGCGGCGAGGGGGCGGGGCCTTCCTCGGGAGCGGACCAATCGCGGCCGCGCTTCTCTGCATAGCCCCGCCCCTACGCTTAGCCCCGCCCCTGACCCCGCGCTCCCGGCGGCGGCAAGATGGCGGCGGCCATGGCGTGGCTGAGGCGCGGTGCGTGCGGCCCGGCCCGGCGGTGAGACAGCGGGGGAACGGGCGGGCGGCAGCGCTTTGGGAGGGCAGCAGCGCTCGGTAGCGGCCTTAGCGGAGCCCGTGATGGTGTCCCTGGTGTCCCAGGTGCGGGCTGGCGGCCGGCAGGAGCTACAGCGGCGGCGGTGCCTACCCCAGCGTGTCGCTGACGTGCCCGCTGCCCGGAGTGCCCAAGGCCGTGTTCGCCGCCGCCGAGAGCCGGGAGCGCTTCGAGACCAGAGTGACGGTGCTGGAGAACGGGCTCCGCGTCGCCTCGCAGAACAAATTCGGGCAGTTCTGCACCGTGGGCAGTGAGTACCCGGCGGGGCTGGGCACAGCCGGTGTCACCTCAGCTCCCCTCACCCCGAGCCGTGGGTGGGTGCACCGAGGGGGTTGAAGTCACGCTGGTTTATTCTGTTCTTTACATCAGTTCTGGTGAATTCGGGATCAAGGCACGAAGCGAAATACCTCAGTGGTATCTCCCACTTTTTGGAAAAACTGGCTTTCTCGGTGAGTACTGCCCCAAATCTGCACGGGGCACTGAGGGAGAGCAGCCAAGGAGGGCCTGACCCACACTTGAGCTGTTAAAACAGCACTGACAGAGTCACAGAATCCTTAATTGCTTATTAATTATCGTGATTACATTTTAGAAGACTTTGTGGTTTCACCTCCAAGGCTGGCATGTAGTGATCAAACCATTTGACTGAAAGAACGTAGAAGATGCTCTGGGTTACACTGGAGGGTTATAAAGAGTTATTGCTTTACTATTTAATAATACTGGTGTCTTCTTCCTTAGTCCACAGCTCAGTTTGGCAGCAAAGATGAAATTCTCCTCACCTTAGAGAAGCATGGAGGCATTTGTGACTGCCAGGCATCAAGGTGAGGTGCTCCTTCTCCTGCTCTTACCTGGGGGTTGTAGCACTGACAGCACTTTGAATCTCTTTTTTTGGTGTGGGGCAGGAAAGACCACTTTTTATCCCCAAGCAGCAGAAACCCATTTGTTTGGGCTGCTGGGAAGTTACAAAAGCGGGCCTGAAAGGATTATAACATTCAGATCTCTTTCATTTCAGAAGCATTTAATGACCGAAACAGCTTCATCTCTGATTTCCTGATACTGAGATGACACTGAACGACCCCAGAAGTGACTTCTCAGTGCAGAACCTGTTTTTTTTTGTGTTGCAGGGACACCATCATGTATGCAGTGTCTGCTGATGCCAGAGGCCTGGACACCGTGGTCAACTTGCTGGCTGATGTAACGCTCCAGCCCAGGTTATCAGGTCTGGCAGCACAATCCTCTGCCTCAAAAAAAAACATTTCCAGCACATGGTTTGCTCTTAAGAGTTCAGAATTCTCTCAGAAGTGACCTTGCAGCAGCTGGGTGTTTTGTGTAGGGCTTGCCATCCCTTGCTTTGTCTCGTTGCAGATGAAGAAATTGAGATGACCCGGATGGCCATCAGGTTTGAGCTGGAGGATCTGAACATGAGACCTGACCCAGAGCCTCTCCTCACAGAAATGATCCATGCGGTAACACGCTGGGAATTCCACCCTGCATGCAGCCTCCTGCTGCATTCTCTTCCTCCTGGATTTTGGCAGCTTCAGGGTTTATTTTAGACTCTGTTCTAAAAGGAGATTTTTTTTGTTACTTGGTTTCTGTGAGGGGAGAATTTGGCTGTCCCTTCACTCTGGAATCCAGCATTATGTGGAAGATTGTAACTCATACTAAAAAAAAAAACTGTCTGTGACTTCCCTTTGTTCATGTGGGTGACAAAATGTTACTGAGTTGCACTGACTTCAGTGAAATAACACTCAGCTTGTTCTCTCTCTGATGTGGGCTTAATTCCAAAGCAAAAAGAGGTTTGGAGAGGGGTTTAAGAAAGCATGAAGTGATTTTTGTGACTTAAATGTGTCTGTTCCCTTTCAGGCAGCCTTCAGAGACAACACAGTGGGACTGAACAGGTTCTGCCCTGTGGAAAACACGGACAAAATCGACCGGGACGTGCTGCACTCCTACCTGAGCAGTTACTACACCCCAGACAGGATGGTGCTGGCTGGGGTGGGGATAGAGCACGAGCACCTGGTGGAGTGTGCCAGGAAATACCTGCTGGGGGTGGAGCCCGTGTGGGGCTCTGGGCAGGGCAGGGCTGTGGACAGATCCGTGGCTCAGTACACCGGAGGCATCATCAAGGTACGTGGTGGAGGTGGCATCCAGCACCTTGCTGGGATTTGCTCATTTCTCTACAAGCTTCTGCTTTTTTAAAGTTACATTTTATGAGTATGAGCCCAAACTGGCCATGACAGCTGTTAATTGGGTGGTATGGTGTTTATTGGGAATGTATCAAACTGGGTACAGCAGCTGTGAAAATTGGTGTTAATGGTCTGTCTGCCCTTCCTACAGGTTGAAAAAGACATGTCTGATGTGAGTCTGGGCCCTACTCCCATCCCAGAGCTCACCCACATCATGATTGGGTTAGAAAGCTGCTCATTTTTAGTAAGTATTAACCTAAACCCCTTCATTTTTGCCTGCCCTGTACTTGGAGAATCCCAGGAACACCAATTCATTACACAAACATTGACATTCTTTGCTGCTGCACATCAAAACAAGCAGCGTTTTCCATGACATTTTGCTGAAGGCCTTGACCTTCACACTGCTCTTGTGCTGTGGGGTTTTTTTTCCCCCTTTTGCTCACCCCAGACCCTGAGGAGCTCTGGCATTACCTGAGTTTTTTGTTCCAATCCAGGAGGACGATTTCATTCCTTTTGCGGTGCTAAACATGATGATGGGAGGTGGTGGCTCTTTTTCAGCTGGAGGGCCTGGCAAGGGCATGTTCACCCGCCTGTACCTCAATGTGCTCAACAGGTTGGTTTGTCTTGCTGTTTAAGGGCTGGCAGAAACAATCCTGTAGCAGGTTTACATGGGGAAAAAAAAGCAAATCCCACCAGGTTTGACATGTTCTGCCTGGAACGTGGGACTGGTGTGTCAGTTGGCATTTTGAGAGGGTGAAAAGGCAGAAGTGACCAGGAATTCTGTTGTCTTCTACTAGTTTTATCCATGCTTTAATCAGGGAATATTAACAGGATTGGTTCTGTATTGTCCTGGGTTTGGTCTCAAGGATTCAAGTGGAGAGAAGACAGTAGATGCCACATGCATAAATTGGCAGGGACTGACAATTCTCATTGCACTAATCCTGAAAATGCACTAGGAGGGTGCTCCCTGTCAGTGTTTAATTTTTACATTGTAAATTCTGGGGTTTCACTTTTTAAAATATTGTTTGTATACTCACAGGCACCACTGGATGTACAATGCCACCTCTTACCACCACAGCTATGAGGACACAGGTCTCCTGTGTATCCATGCCAGTGCAGATCCAAAACAGGTACAGGAATCCTTAAACAGTAACCACATCAGTACCAGAGAGTTCTGTGGACACAGGAAGCATTGTTTTGATCTTCTTTCCATGATCTGTTTTTCCTCAGGTTCGGGAGATGGTGGAAATCATCACCAGGGAATTCATCCTCATGGCAGGAACAGTGGGAGAGGTCAGCAGCACATTTGAGTTTGCAGATAGTCTTTGGGCTGAAATAATCCCTGGAAATGTCCAAGGCCAGGCTGACAGGGCTTGGAGTGACCTGGGATTTTGGAAGGTGGCCCTGCCCATGGCAGGGGGTGGAAGTGGATGGGCTTTAAGGTCCCTTTCAACCCAAACCAGTCTGGGATTCTGTGAATGCATTGCATTGACTGTGCTAGAATGGATTTTTATAGATAATTTTGTTAAATATTTCTGTAAAAGAAGACAGCAACATTAGCAATGCATCCACAAAGTGAGAGGTTTCTGCAGAACTCTTCCATGTTACCTTGTACTACAGAGCAGCAACCAGATTTTTTATTTCCTGTTCATCCACAGGTAGAACTTGAGAGGGCAAAGACACAGCTCAAGTCCATGCTCATGATGAACCTGGAGTCTCGGCCAGTGATCTTTGAAGATGTGGGGAGGCAAGTTTTGGCAACCAACACAAGGAAGCTACCTCATGAGCTCTGTGCCCTCATCAGTGAGTAGACAATGCTTTTTTGAGACAAATTTAACTGTAGGTACAGTTAAAATACTCTTGTAGCATTGATGAATTACCCCCGAAAGCCTGGGGGCAGAAATACTACACAAATACATTTCAAATTTTATTGCTTTCAAGCTAACACAGGGCTTATTTTAGTCAGAAGGAAGGGAAAATGAGAATCACGGTAGAGAAGACAGAGTTGGTTTTCTGAACATCAGCCTAAAGCTGCTTTGTGCCGTTCACAACAGAGGTGTCCCAGCTCTGCCTTTTTTCTGTCTGCAGGTCAGGTGAAACCCACTGATATCAAGAGGGTGGTGACTAAGATGCTGCATAAGAAGCCAGCAGTGGCTGCCCTGGGTGACCTGACAGATCTGCCCACGTATGAGCACATCCAGGCTGCCCTTTCCAGCAAGGACGGGCGGCTGCCTCGGCTCTACCGCCTCTTCCGATAGAGCAGCACCACCTCCTGCCCAGCCTCAAATCCCTTCTTTTTTAATGGTTTGGTTTTTGTTTTTTTTTTAATTCTCATGTTGCTGTACCACCCTCCCTCCCCCCCATGCATCCTGTGCAACCATGGAACTGAGCAAAGCTGCTTTGGAGCACTGGACTGTGAAGAGCTGGTGTAAGGAGCTGGCTCTGGAGGAGGAGTTTGACCCCTCTGAGTAGGTTACAAGAGAAGATGGGTGTTGGATCCTTCTCCTGGCTTTGGGGAGAACAGAGCAAGTCAAAATATTCATCACTACAATGAAAGCACATCTCTGAGCAGTCAGTCACTGCCTCTTCATCACCCCAGCAGTGGAAGTGGGGCTGTCACATGAAGCCCTACTGTGCCCTTCCTGAGGAATGTGTGGCACCTTAAACAGCTTGGCTTACACGTCTGAATTTAAAGAATATTTATAACTGTTACCAGGGTGAACAAAGACTTGGTCAGAGTGAATTAGGAAAATAATAGTTACTGTCCCTGTGAAGTTTCCTGCAATCCAGATTTTGTTACAAATCATGGATCCATTTCATCAGTGTAATTCACCATCTGACAAGGAGTCACCCACCTGGGAATAACTTCATCATCTTGCTAGAGCTCCAAGGAAAGCAGAGCCATGACAGAACCTATTTTCATTGGAGTTCCTCTGCAGAGGTGCTGTACATAATGGACACTTACTTGAGAATGAGATCGATCCTAATCTTCAGGTTTTTCACTTGGACATGAACTGTGCTAAGGAATGAAAGTTCTTTTCCTCCAGAATTGCTATACAAACAGTTATTTTAAAGGAGTTGCTGCTGCTGCACCTTAAACTCGTGCCTCATTTCCTCAGTGTTACCCAGATGGACTTAAGGCCTTGCAAAAAGATGACACAGTCTCAGAGCAGAGATGTGGCTCAGCTGGAAGTCAAGATAACAAAATCACAAGATTTAAAAACATGATCTTGACTGACACCATGTCACAGAAAGCCAAGTGCTACACGTGTGACATGCTGAAGAAATGGAGACTCAAAAGAGGAATAAAACACTGGATTTATATAATCTAAATACATGGGTTTAAAAATACAAGTCAGCTGCACTGCAGCTTTTCAGTGCTAGATGTTTATGGTAAGGAGCAATCCAGCTGGGAGCAGAGCACTGTGAGGCTGCTCTTACCTGCTTTACCCCATCCTTTCCTTGTGCAACTCAAAAGAAAACGTTGCATTGCTTCCTGCAGAGCCCACAGGGTGGAAGTCCTGTTCAGTTGTTGTGTATGCTTGTGAGGAAATAAAGAAACCTCTGAACAACTGGAGCAATTACTAAGAATTCTGCAATTCATCTGCCAAGGGCAAGTGGAGCATGCTTTGTTCAATGCAAACAATTCCAGAGAAATCTGTCCCACCCCTCCAGCTGACAAAAAATGGCCCAGGTCACCCAAACACACACCACACAAAGAACTTTGGCTCTGACAATAATAAAAGCTGGTTCTCAGTTTAAGGTATTGCATTAATTTTATTTTTATTCCTTTAAAAAGAAAGGAAATCCAAATACCTGATGGCTACAGACAGGTCAGTGCCATAAATGTACCGCAGAACAGGAGCCTGTCTTGGACAGGTTGCATAGTCAGCAGCACTTCCTCCAAGGTGTTTGCATGATGTTTTAGGTCCTAAGGTGATTAATGATCCCATCTGTGCCCATGAGGAGTTCTTGATTATTAGCTGTACTTAAGATTTTACCAGTGCCACACTGGTCCTTGTAGTATATATAGCCTTAAGACAACACTACTTCAAAAATAGCAAGTTATTCACAGTTTACTGATCTGGAAAAATAAAACCAAAAGGAGTTGACTGTGATTGGAGGTAATGGAGCTGTGTGGAGCTGAGTGGCTGCAGTTGCTCTGCAAACCTCCCTGGTGCACTCACTTGGCATCACTTTGGTGAAGCATCACACAGTGCCTGTTCTCAGATAAATTCCAGCCCTGGGGAGGACAAGTGAGTTCAGGAAGGGATTGCTTCTAGCAAGCTCAGCAGACAAATATATGGCCTGAGAGTTTGGTATTTACCCCCTTAGTAACAGAAGGCCTATAGAATGATTATTGAAAGGCAATGTTTCTACATTTCAATGTACAGGAGTACATTCACACACAATTTGCTGTAGAGGGCCCAAAAAGCCCAACACAGGAGCACCATCCATACACAGAACTGCCATGAACTGGTCCCTGTTACTCCTTGTACAGAATACCAACACTTGGCTACAGAGAAGGAACAAACCCAACCCCACACTGGATGGAAGTTAATCTGACCAAACCAAAGAGACAAACAAAGAATTCACCTTTCTGCAGGCTTTGCTTAGGTCCCCTGCCCTGGGTGATGCCAGTTCCAGCAGCTGTGCCCCTGCAGAGGGGAACCAAGGGTTTGCACCCAGTGGCTTCCTATGACAGTCTGGTGAAAAATAAATCACTTACACCAGTTGGGATGGATGTCTTAAATAACTGAGTCCTTTTCTTCAGCAGAAGCACTTGAGCTACATGGATTAGCTCATGCAGATGAATCCAGGATGAGGTTTAAGACATTCTTCACAAGCCACAGCAACTGTCAGAGGTGCTTATGCAGACAATTCCCTGCAGAGTTTGCCATGGCCTGAAATCCTCTTTCGGGGCACCCCTAGCACAAGCACTGCAGAGCTTTCAGCTCAAGAAATGCTACATATGCTGCTGGATCTTTGGTCCTTTTGTTCACGGCGTTTCAGAAGTTCCCTCGTAGCCCGCCTCCTTATTCCAATTAAATACAGCTCTCTGTCAAACAGCCCTGCAGCCAGGGGGATGCTGCAACAGCAACACAAAGCAGCAGGTCAGGCCATTAATATGTCCTTGTTTGCCCAGTATTTCCCTACTACTTCATGCAACAAAGGCCACAAACTGATTTTTACTTTCTTAAAGCGTTCAGTTGCTGCTGTGGGAGAAACAAGAGTTGTTCTTCTACAGCAACAAGGTTTTTCACAATACTTAAAGGTTTTTCCCCTGTGAAAGGGAAATGTACTTTAAATTTTAGTATGAACTCACCTGCTTTCATATATAGAGGATTTTCTTAATGACTCTAAACTAAAACCCACCCAAAAAAAGCTAAACCAGGTAACTGCTAACTTGATGTATTCACTGGTGTGGTTCATCTCAACAATTCTTACCTTGGTCTGTTTTAGAAAGGAAACCTGAGCAGCTCATCACACACTGCTATTATTGGGTATTTAATACCCAGAAACAAAAAATCCCATTGTAATTGCACTGCTGATCCCATACTTTGAGAAATCACTTTTCTAGATATTCAGATCTTGAAATCCCTGACCATGTTACTCACAAAAAGCATAATTCCAACCCAAATTTTCTATCAGCCTACAGTAGGACATTAAGAGCTTGGAGGATCTCAAAATACTCCACTGACATCCAGCTGTGCTGAACTGCAGCCACCACTGGGGAGGGAAAACAACTGATCCTATAGAGGGAAAGAGAAGAGGAAAGCTGCACGTGCTGATAGGGAAAACAAAGCTGCATTTCAGATAAAACACAGATTTACATTCAGTTCCAGTGGGCTCTGTTTATCTCCCCTCAGAAGGATTAAGGGACCTGGCAGCAGGGATTTCAGCTGTCAGTGCAAGGTTTAAACTCTTACTGCTCTGACCACCAGCATGAAGTGGGTAAAACCCAAACAAGCTGCAGGAAGAGACAGAGGAGAATATCCTCAGGATCACTGGAGCCATGTGGAGCTGCAGGAGGTACTCACTTGTCTCTGCCAGGCCTCACTTTCACACGAAACAAGGCAAACACAGGCCGGTGGTCTGAGGTTTTGATGACAGGACAAGAGGAATATTTGACAGCCTGGATGTCATCCTTGTAGCGGCTGCGGAACACGACTCGGTCCTGGAGGCAGGGAGACAGGGGACAGTGAGGGTGACTCCCTCTGCACATCATCCACCCTGGGAAGCAGCACTGGTTCACCAGAGACAAATCCACTCATTCATCACGCTCCACTTAATGAAATTAACGTGTCCTTGGATAGGGATCCATTCCTGAAGTGTCAGATCCCAACAGCTGTTCTGTGCCAGCTCTGAGCACAGGGGAGAGCCCACTCAGACAGGGAAAATAAGGTTAACAGCCTGTGCCAAACTCTCCCTGTGCTCATAAATTCAACAATCCTTTCTTCCAGAAGTCCCAGCTGCCCTTTAAGCAACAAATGTCAGTAGATGAATCCCCTCTGACTTCTGAAATCATCCCTTACCGTGTAGGAGGGAGTCCTTTGTTTGGAAGTGGTGTCATAGCTGTCCTTTCCTATGTCAAACTTGTAGGAAGGACGGAAATGGATATCAGCCTCTTGGAATCCTTTGAAAATAGACCCTGTGAGGGAAGGGAAGAACAGCATGAACAAACTCCTTCTTCCTGAGAACTGGGCACTAATGCTGGCTAGAAACACTGGCCATGCACATCCTAGAAAAACCTGGGCTTGGGCTCCAGAAAGGGAGCAAGCTCCAGTCCTGACATGGAGAGGATAAAAAATAGCCAGTGGCTGTTCAATTAAATAAAGGAGACCTGGTCCATGCACTTCCCCTTCAACTGAAAGTTCCTGCTGCTTTGAAAATACAGTTCAAATCTAAATTCCCTGGACACTGGGACAGAATGATGCTCAGGTTATGGAGGAGTCAGATGCAACAACAGCAAATGGCTTGGGAGTTTACATTAAATAGAGCAACTGCTACAGCAAGAGGTCCACACTGCCACTGTATCTGCCAACTGCTGACCCCCTTTTTTAGGGAACTCAACCAAAGAAAGCAGGAGAGGTCCCCAGGAAATGGGGATTGGGCTGACACCACTCCTGTGTGTAGCTATTTTTGTTTCTGGAGAGGAGGGAGATAAACAACTGGCCCTTACCCCGACTCATCTCACTGGTCAGCTGGTCATACACCAGGAGTTTGGACACGTCTGTGTCTGGGTTCTGGTTCAGGATGGAATCCACAGTCTCCCGATCCTTGTTCAGCCGGAAATTGAAGTCACCAAACCAGAAAACTTCATCAAAGCGAGTTGTGACATCACCTGCAAATTCACACCACAAGTGCTCAAGGGAGGCTGCTGAATGTGGCTGAGGAACAGGAAGAAATTCTTTCTTTTCAGTACCTGGAGATGTGATATTGAGTGTGTTTTCTACCACTAAATGTGGGAATTAACAAACCAGGAGAAAACAGAACAGAAATGTTAAAAACCATAGAAAAAGCTGGAAAGAGACCAAACTCCCTATAAGACCTTACACTAGAGGGAACATAAAATGCTAATGCTACACTGCAAATAAAGAATATATTCAATTTCCTAGTAAAAGGACCTAATTATTTATCTAGGCATCAAGTTGTCAGCACAGTATTAGGAAACAATAATGGACTTTGACAAACAATGTCCTGACCTGTGTACATGCAAAGTGACATAAGGATTATTCTCTTAAATTTTGAAATAAAGTAATTCCTATTTGTTCTAGAAAACACTTGGAAAGTGAAACACATTTGTAATATTCATAATAATTCAACCAAAGTTATCATATTGCTAAAAGAATATATCATGTATAAATTTGCTTTTGAATTTTCTCTCTCCCATTTCAATCTTTTTCTCAAATTCCCAGTTTTAACAAAAAATATAAATCGTGGGAGTAAGAACCATCCTCAGACAAAAAAGACCTGTAGTCTCTTTTTACACAATCCCAAATTGTCACTCCTCTTGTCTTGTTTCTCAGTGCAGACTGAGAGGCAATGCCCAGACTCTGCTGCTCTGGGCTCCCCCATGCTCATGGTTTCACACTTACTAGAACTGGATCGATATGGATTTGTGTCCGGAACATTCTTGGGAAGTGTAAGGGCTTGAATGGTTTTATTGTAGTCCAATTTCCTCTCATTCACTTTACTGTCCCCAGCTGTAAGACAAACAAACCCCATTACTGCCAACAATGAATCATTTTCATTCAGTGACCATTTCTGGTTATACCAGCAGCTTCCAAAGGGTATCAGACATTTTCCACATGTAAAACGTGACACTCTGGGAGTGTCTGCATTGAATAATGATGGAAGAAAGTGTGGAAAAAGGGATACAGTGGTGCAGAGTTCATTTCTGTTTCCATAAACACAGTTCTTTTGTAAGTTTGTTACCAAACAAACCTCCCTTATCCTTCTCAGCTCAGCAATTCTAAGCTTTGGCTTTTTCAGCTCTGTACAGCTCCCTCCCCTCCTCTCTCAACCAGGCCACTCGTAGCAAGACTGCAAATGGCTCACATGTGAAGTGGGAGGTGATGAAGAGAAAGGAGGTCCCAAAAAACGTGAAGCTGATTCCCAGAGCTCCCTTGGTTTTGATCTGAGACACGATTCGAGTCGTCACCGTGGCATACTCCACTTCTGGAAGGAGGAAAAGAAGATGCTGGTACTGAAATGCTTCTGACAGGGAGCAGGGAGGTTGGGAGAGGGAGAAAAGGGTTGGCAGCTGTGCCTTCAGCTTGCCACACACCTGAGCAGAACCAGATGAGGTCCCTGCGGATGAACACGGACATGTAGAGCACTCCATGAGCAGCTGAGTGCAGCAGGACATAGTGGGGGCCCAGCGTCTCCTGCAGACGAATCTCCCACTCTCTTCTGCAGGAAAGAACAACAGCTGGATCACACAGACAGTACAGGAGACAACAACCAGGAGAGCAGATCAGCCTTGGGCACACACAGCAATCCCTCTCACAAAGAACATCAAGCCCTAAGCAAAAGCTCCCTGCACTGAACTAAAGGGTGGCTGCTGAGGCGTCACAGAAATCAGCAGAGCTTTGCCACCAGGATGAAATTTTGTGAGCCCAGAGAAGCTGGTCCATCCCTGGAAGTGTCCAAGGCTTGGAGCACCCTGGTCTAGTGAAAGGTATCCCTGCCCACAGCAGGGGGTGGCACTGGATGGGCTTTAATTCCCTTCCAACCCAAATCATTCTGGGATTTTATGATTTACAGATCTCTGTGACTTTTTTCCTCTAAATCCCCTTTCCTTTAGTGCTCATGCAATATAATTCAGTCTTGTTACAATAGAATTCAGCCTTGTTAAATGGCTTGATTATTGAAAACATTAGGAATATTAATGGAGACTATTTCTAGTCTAATCCAAAGCAAAATGATTAGTTAACAATAAAAGAAGATGATTCATTACATTGTTTTTGCTACCTGTCTGGACAGCCTTCTTGAACCCCAATGACATACATGTCCTGGGCAAAGTCTGGATCTGTTGGCAATAAGAAGTCATCCAGATTCACTGGAAGTTCCTATTACATAAGAAATTTAAAACAAAAAGAAAGAAAAGAAAAGCACTATTAGTTATGCAAAGATTTATTAGAAAAATACCTTGTAATTTGACAAAGATGATGAACTCAGATTGAAAAGGAACACAGTCATGAACAGAAAAACATCACCCCAGTCCTCTCAGTAGAGCTGGGGTAACTTTACTGCTGCCCAAAGACCTGTGACCTCTGTGCACCTACCTTCTGTCCCTGCATGTTCCAGGTGGCCACAAAGATTCCCATATTCCGATCAGGGAAATATCTGCTGAGCTCTTCTGCTCCCATTAAGGCACCACTTGCCAGAAGGCTGCCTTCCAAATAGCTCCTGAGGACAAAAGACACAAAAAAGAGCTTCTAAGGGAAGGGCATGGCAGCTGGGATATCGATGTGTAATGTTTGAATCTTGAAGTAATCAAGAATATACCTTTAAGAAGAAAGAATTTAATATTTGTAAATTGTCCTGCTTGCCCCTAAAGTTCCTTCCAAAGCCAGGACATGAGGGTGATGGTGAGGCTGATGCTGCTCAAATTCTGTGATGAGAAGGCTGAAGCCATCCAAAGTCTTCAGCCTCACTAATACTCATCCAGACACAGAGTAAAGAAATTGGTTTGATTATCTCAGGGTGCCCAGAGAAGCTGTGGCTGCCCCTGAATCCCTGGAAGTGTCCAAGGCCAGGCTGGACAGGGCTTGGAGCAACCTGGGATAGTGGAAGGTGGCTCTGCACATGGCAGGGGTAGAATTTGATTATTTTTAAGGTCCTTTCCAACCCAAAAAAATTCTGTGATTCCATTAAATTTGAATACCTTGAAGCAGCTCAGTTTACTACAAACATAAAAACAGCTCCACCATTCCCAGTGTTCTGGCATCAGATTTCTCCTAACCAAAACCTCAAACTCACAGCCTTCCTTCAATTCAGCTCATCAAATCAGCTTCAAGAAAATAATTTATTGAGCCTGAGCTCTCAAAATAACCCCTTTGGGAAGGCCAGATGCATCCCACAGCACCTGCCTCTCTGAAGGACACACTTACAGAGGTGAGGGATGCTGGCACAGGGAATGCATGTTGAATAAGCATTTTTAATCTTGCTTAAGCTCTGCAAATAATGATGAGAGAATAATGTCAGGGAGTTCTGGGCAACCCAACACTGCCCACCTGGCTCCCGCTGCTTTAGGGAGGAATGGGAATGAAAACTCTCCTGGCAAACAAGTAACAATCTATCTTTGGGGCTTTTTTACCAGCTAGTAACACTTTAATTTATCTCAGAATTATTCTCCCTCTGCTACTGACTCCCAGGCCTTGGATCAATTAGATTTATCCCTCCTGGAGAAGCTGGGGCAAAGGAGCTCCTGTGGGATACTGGAGTAGTTCCCAGCACATCATTTCATCCTGCCAGAAACCAAACAAGTGCAACATCTGCTCAGCACCTCACAGGGCTGTGATAATGCTGCATGACAATCTCAATTTAAAATATCTGGTGGGGGGTTTTTTCTGTAATTTATCATTTCGGTTCAAGCCCAATGTACTTTTAGATTTTTTTTAAAAAAACCCAGTTTTCCCAACTGCTGGCATGCACGGTCATTTCTTCTTAATTCTCAAACCAGATTATGTTAATATTGCAAACAAGCTGACAGCAAATCAGTATTTATGAAAATACTTAGCTAAAAGGAGCAAATACAGAGTATTTGCACTGATCTCTTCATCTTCCCACTCTCTTCACAGCAGGTTAAATAACACAGAACGGCTTTTGTGCTTTAGCAGGAGCTCAGAAATTCCCTGCCCCTACCCAGTGGGATTTTCCTCCCTCCTAACACCCCAAAACCAGGAGAAAAGCTGGGGCAGCCCTACCTGCTGCGAACATCCTTGGCTCGGATGGGAGTGAGCACGCTGAAGGTGGATTTCATGGAGTCTGTGGAGCAGCTGTCATAGAGCGTGCCATTGCCCTGCAGCCTGGAGTCGCTGAGGCTGCTGCTCACCCTCCCAAACTTGTGCTGAGAATAATGTCGGTAATCCAGACAATCTGAGTCGATCCTATTAGCTGTCCTCAGCGAGTGGGAGGCCACGTTGAGCTCCATGGGAGGCAGGGGACGGGCCGGCATGATTTGGGACAGCCGGGGTTTGCCAGCCGCGAAGCCTTTCCCCCGCAGGAGCCCCCCGAAGGCACTGGAGATTTCGGAGGCTCGTTTGCCCAAATCCGAGGCGCCTCCCCTGCTCTTCCCCCCGGGACTGGCTTCCAAGGCGTCTGGTGAACTGTGCAAGGAATCCTGCTGGCAGCAGGGATTGCAGGGGCTGGCCCTGCCCCTGGTGGGAGGGCTGGGCGACGCTTCCTGCAGGGACCCGTTGGAGGAGCTCGTCTCGTTGGGATCAGTCAGACTTTCCTGGCTTGTCCTAAATCGTCTCCACTTCCTCCAGCTCTTTTCATCCAGGGATGCAGCGCGTTCCAGCCGGGGCTTCCGAGGGGGTCTTGGAGTGATGGATCTAATTTTCATGTTGGCTTTCAGTTCTTCCGGCAGAAGCTTTAAGGTCTCGCTTATGGGCGTGCCGATTTTCGGAGGTGCCCCATCGCCCCCAGCCTCCTTTTTGGCTGCTTTTCCAGCTTTTTTTGCCTGCAGGTCCTGTACCGCTCCACCCTCCATGCTCCGAGTAAGACACACCCTTGAGTGCTGCGGAAATCCATTTGGAGTACTCATTGTCCCCCAGGTACCAGCTGCGGATGCTGCTCCAGATGAAATGTTCCTCAAAGCATAGTTTCCTTCCCTTTCTCACCCTGTGGGTTCACAGGGCTTTACTCAGCCAGCAGGACATGGGAATTGCAGACAGCTCAGCCTTTAGCTGGGAATGAAGGGCAGGTAAATGTGCAGGCAGATGCATTGTCTGCAAAATTCCAGGACCTGGGATACCTGGATTCCCCCAAGAGAAAGATAAAAAGAGTGAAAAGTTATCGAGCTGCAAACTGTACTCCTTGATCAGAAAGCATCTCCTTGCAGGACCTCCCTCCAGCACAACTCGCATCTTAACGTGACCTTGTTAGAAAATCACTGTTATTTCCCGTTTTTCCCCCCAAAAGCAGAGCAGAGCCCTCCTCTCTGCCGCAGACATCACGGCTGTGTACACCCTTCTTTAAGGAAAGCCTGTGCGCCCTGTTAGCACGAAAGGAAATTTTAAGCTGCACAGAAAGCACAGCTCGTTGTCCTTGCTGTACACACGGCGTCACCAGCGCGACCAGCCCGGAAATTTCCAGTGATCCCACAGCCGGGGAAATCGCTGCCGCCTGTTCCTGCCTTGCACCAACCCCCGCTGCCACCGAGAAAATCCCCCAGGGGGTGGCTTTAGTGTAGAGAAACGGGGCTCGGGTATATTTCTACACGGGGGAAACACCTCGTCATTCTGCGGCTATCGCAGACCAGCCTCCCCCGGCCCTGCGAAGGCATTGAGGGGTGAAGAGAGCAGAGCAGAGCTCGGGTTTGGCACCGAGGGGCGGCCGCTGGCACCCCCCGGCCGGGCAGGGCGGATCTCACCCTCACCCTCACCCTCACAACCCCCGCGCCTCCCGCCCGCCGGGGCCGCCCCTTCCCCGCCGCTGCGGCCGGGCCTCACCGCTTCCTCACGGCTCCTCGCCGCTGTTTGTGGTCTCAGCGCTCGGTGCCGGTGCCCGTGTGGGTGTCGGTGCCCGTTTCGGTGCTGCTGCGGTCGCCCCGGCCCGGCCGTGGTAACGGGGGCAGCGCTGGGCCGGGCCCGCCGAGCCCGCAGCGCACCCCGGCGGCCGGAGGAGCGCGGTGGAGGAAAAGTCGCGGCTGTCACGATAGGGCGGCGTTCAAAAAAGCAGCTTAAAAGTAAATTAAAGAAATTGGAAAGTTGCCTGTATCGAGCCTAAAGCTTCAGTTTGGGATATTTCAGTGCCAAAGACTGATGGCAGAATCACAGCGGGGGTGGTAGGGGCCTCGAAGATCAGCCGGTTTCCAGCCTTTGCCATGGATTGGGACACATTCCATAGGCTTTCCAAGCCCTGTCCAGCCTGACCTCGGACAATTCCAGGGATGGAACAGCCACAGCTTCTCTGGGGAACCTGTGCCAGAGCCTCTTCACCCTTACGGGGAAGGATTTCTTCCCAATATCGCATCTAAACCTGCTCTGATGAAGTCTCAAACGCTTCAGGGCTGCCGTTCCTCACACGGATCATTCCCAGACAAAAAGGAAAAGGTTCCTCCACCCAGCTCAGTAAAGCAATAACCACAAGAAGAAAGTAAAATGTGAAAGTGCTCCAGAGCGCAAAATATTTTATTTAAGAATTTACAGTGTCAAATCTTACACTTAGGAAAGATAGCTGCTCCCAGCTCAGAGGGAGCCTCCTTGAATGAAGCTGTTTGGCAGTCTCTACTGAAAGGAGAAAATAATCAGCAGCCTGGCTGGACTAGAGGAAAGCCAAGTGTCTGATTAGGTTTCAATTATAGAAAAGTAAACCACACTGACTGCTGCTGTCCATGTCTGGAATTGAGAATGGATCAGCACACAAAGGTTTCCAATCCCCCCCCACCCAAATAGTGTTTCACTTGGGCTGCATATAAACCTTTTGGGACATACATAAGGCTATCACGATCTTAGGAAAGTGATGTTATTCAGGAAAAGAAAAAAAAACCAAAAAAAACCCATCTGGGGACAAATACTGGCAATTTCACATTCATATTACTTCTACTCGTGGGCAGAAATTCAAGTAAAATCAAATAGTTTGGTGGCAAGTTCTAAATAAAATATGGCCTAATGATTTAATAAATATTTAAAGTTTATTTATCTCTTTGCAGATAATTCAGATTCTTCAGTGAATATAAACGCTGCATACCATGGTTTTCAAGATTTCCTATATTAAAACCTAAAGATTTTAAAGTCCATCTGTAGAGGTCTAATCCATCTACTTTTAGTACGAAATTTAGCTGTTAGCTATTTAAGACCTTGGTTATTTTAGTAAGGGAAATTCAAGAACGGATTATTACACTGATTCTGGCACTCCCCAAAGGAAAAAAAGAAACAACTTTCAAGCTGTTACCCCCCCAGCTGCAGAGTGCCAGCAGTTTGAGAGAAAGCAAAGTAACCGTATTGCACTTTAAACAAACACTCACTCATCAAGAGAACAGCGTTGGCTATGATACAGAGCTCCTTCCCCACTATACACTTGGCTTTACAGGTAGTCTAAACCACAAACTACATACAGACTAGGAAAGATCCAAATCAAAAAAAAAAAAAAAATATCAGGATTAGATTACAGTCACAGTTTTCATTCAATATAGGTCGATTTATTTGGATGAGCTGTGGCCCCCTCCCGCCTCCCAAAAAATCCCAAACCAGCACGAGGCAGCTCCTGGGTGAGCCTCTCCCAGGGGAACGTCTCTGGGTCCACACTCTGGCTGAAAGCATCACGATTGTGCATGGTCCTCTTAAGGCCACAGTGTTATCTTACAATGTGGACATGGTTTTTTTTCATATTTTTTTACCCCTGCTGGGAGGGGAGCATCCTTCAGAAATTAAGGAATCCCTGAAACTATGTCTCGGAAAGTCACGCTATTAGAAGGTTTAAAATAAACTTAAGGAATAAATTGCCTATGCAATTTACAAATAGGTTTTGTAACAGACAGCAACTATTTCCTCTCTTGTGTCTATTCTTTTATCACAGCAAAGCTATTTCTAGCCAGATTTTGAAAAGGAAAAGTTACACATATTTCATGTTTGGTAATGGTTTTGCGTAGATGAGGTGCAAGCATGAAAAAGATCACCCATCATTAGATTTCTGTCATGTCAACTGCAGCTGATACCATGTGCCATAAGGCTGAATAGCTCTTTGCATACTCAGAACATGAGTAAGGATTCCAAATACAAATCCATTGTATTCTACTTCAGTGTTGGATACTTCCTCTGTCCAATTCTTCCCAGTCTTGAACTTCCAGTGGCTGCGGGAGACTGAAAAGAGAACAGGAATTAACAAAATGCTCTGTAAAAGTGTCATGCTGGTGACAAAAATTTTTTTAAAAAAAGGGAATAAAGTTTTGAATGGAAACTTGTTAAACTGAACAGGTGCCAGACTGATCTTTGTGCACATTTAACACTCTCTTGTGCAACAACCCAGATTAAGCTGGTAAAGCACAAAATCATGTTTTGTTCAAAGTATAGAACCAGACTGGTTTGGGTCAGAAGAGACTTTAAAGCACATCCCATTCCACCACCTGCCATGGGCAGGGACACCTTCCCCTGTCCCAGACTGCTCCAAATCCTGTCCAGCCTGGCCTTGGACACTTCCAGGGATTCAGGGGCAGCTTCTCTGGGAAATGTTGGACAATAAGGATAAGGAAAAGGAAAGATGAGGCCTCCACTCACTTGTGCAAATTGAGAGGGGTTGTAGAATGGTACTGCTCCTGCTGAAGGTGCCCCTGAGGGTGGAACAGCAGCAGGCTGGGAAGACAAAAAAATTAAATTAGACAAGGGCAGAGAGGCACTCCATTGCCTCTCAAACATGGTCTGCTAAGTTATACAGAGCAAATATTCACAGGAATAATGCCAACAACACGGAGAGCACAGCCCATTGGAACAACTCCAGAGTGCTGGTACAGTTTGCATCCAGATCTAGAACAGGGCTGGCTTAATGTAGGAATTGGCCAAACAATGCCACATGCATCAACTGCAAATAGCTCTGCAGCTCCAAAGCATGCAAAACCAACACAAGACACCAGTGCAACTCCACTCAATTAGTACCTTCTGCCTTTGTTAGTACACCTCAGGACTTGCCCCAAAATAAACATTCTATGTCAGGTTTTGCTATACTACGAAATATCAGAAAGGTTTGTGTCACCCCTTTGTGGGTGACTCCACAGCTCTGGAACTTCCAGCAGAGATGAAGCATTCCTTTAATTCCTACAGGGACTTTTGCAGGTGGTTTATTACCAATTTGAGACTGGCAGCAGCAGAATGACCAAGTTTTGCTTGTATTGAGTCGTTTTAGGAGGTTTGTTTGGTTTCGTTGGAGGATTTTTGTGGGGTTTTTTTTCTTTCAAATCAACTGATTTCTTTAGTATCCCAGAAAAAGAAAAAGATGGAATTATGTGAATCTCTTAAGAACGTAAATAAAAAGCATGCCTGGATTACATGCACTCTCAAATACACAAAACTGAAGACCCTGTTTGAGTGTTAAAAGGAACACTACATCATGATCTACTTTTAATGATATTTCTGTGAAATGAGAGGGAAATGACTAAAAGTAGCATTAGTATTTGAGCAAATGCAAAATAAAGAGGGGAGGGGGGAAAGTAAATAAGTTAACATAAATGAGAATGGCCAGCCACATGTACCTGATTAAAATGCTGGCTTACTTCACGTGATAATGAACTCATTGAACTAGAGCGCGAAAGCTACAAAACAGCAAGAACACACAAATACAAAAAAAACACAAATAAAAAAAGTCGTCATGCATGTCACTGCCCCAAGCTTTCAGTTGTTTTATTTCATTGTCAAAGTCTCACTGCCAAAGGTTAAACCAAATTCAAGTTAAAAAAAACAACAAAAAACAAAAAAAAACCAAAGGTAAAGCCCGAAGTTAGTTTAAATCAAAAGGACTTTTTAAAGCACGGAATTATGTAGGTATAGAAAACATTTAGTAGGAACAAAGGCCATGTTACTTTGCCTGGCACACAGCAACTTGTTCTTCTTGTGTCTTGCACTTAATATTAGTGAAATTATATGCATGCACGGAGGCAAGAAGACTTCAACTGCTACTGACATTTTCACTCTGAAAAAGGCTTTTGAAAGTATTTATATATGAAAAGGAGATCACAGAATGTAGGACATTGAGGCTGAACTTCTTATATGGGCTCAGAGATCTTTTCTGTGTAATTCTAGAGGCAGTCATATCACATCTTGGCTACTTATCAGCAACTGAATCAGTTACTTGTTGTTTTAGATGGCCCATTGTAAGACCTCTACAATTAACTGTAAAAAGTCATGAATTGAATACTTTGCATCAAGCCTTACCTCGCCTGACTGAGATCCATCAGGGTTAGGAACATGAAGTCCAGATGCAGGAGGAAGGGCTGCAGGGTTTAAGTACTGAAGAAAAACAAGGCACTTGTGTTTATCATCATTACTACAAGGTTATTTCACATTTCCCTTAGAGATCCCACTGAGGCAGAACAATGTTACAGCACATCAGGCAGGTGTAAAATGCAGAGTAAGACTCTTCCCACATTCTTGGCCCCTTTTCTGCACCCATGGAAGCTGCAGCCCTGCCAAATTAGGAAATGTAACCTCCCACATCCATTTTTATTTGCATTTCCCTTCTGCTGCTCTTTAAGTAAAGTGTTAAACCACAAACCCTACAACAACATCATGCTTTATGTACTGTGGCTGTGAAACTGCTGCTCAGAATCCTGAGGGGGTTTGAATCTTTGGGGTCTGTCTACAAGACATTCCTTTGAACCCACCTCTGGTTCCACTGCTGCAGCAGGGTCTGTGTTGGTTTGGTTTGCAGCTGGTGTGTGCTCTGCTGCTCCACTCCCTTCCATGGGCTGGGATTCCCCTGGAACTAGAGAGGAAATAGGATTTAGCCAAACACACCCCATAAATAGCCATAAAAGCTCCCCACAATCCTGTCCACACACCTGAGTTTGGAACAAACACGTTGGCAGGAATGGGCATTGGTGCCAGGGGGGCAAACAGGTCTGATGGTGCAGGAACAGCACCACTTGCCTTGGTTCCTCCTGGATTCAACACATCCACATAACGGGCTCTGCTTCCAGCTACAGCAGAAACATGCAGAAAAAACAGAAATAACCCTTGTGTTTATCATGCTTGTGTCTACTTTGAACAGTTTGCTGGTTAAAGCTTCTTTCAGGATCAGGAAATAACACTCCAGGGATACAAACACTAACACCCAAATCATGATAATGTGACAGCAGTGCAGGACCTGGGCACGAGCAAAGCCAGCAATAACCACAGCTCCACTGAACTGCCAACTGCTCCCAAACAACCCAGGGAAAGTCAAGACTTCTGCCTTCATATTTTATGCAGGAGAAAGGTTTCAAATATCAGGTGCTGGCTGTTACCTGCTCTCCTGGAGAACACGTTGACAGAGGCACCAGGTGGGCCTCCAGGTCCAGGGGGAGCAGCTTGAGGAGCTTTAGGAAATCCTGTTGGAGGTGGTGGAGGGGGTTTACTCTGCAAGGAGACAAAAAAATCCAATCACATCCTCGACTGATGTTGCACATTTTAATCCAAATTCAGTAAAAAGCAGCTCTTAAAAGACAGTAACAGATTAAAGAAATTTGTGTGCCAAGTACAGATTTTTGTTTTCCACTCGGAGAAATCATGAGGACTTGGATTTTTACCTCTTCTTCTGGTTCATCCAGATTAACCCAACGTTGTTTCTGCTCATCCCAAACAATCTAAAAGAAAATCACAGTCAAAACCAAAGAGCTCAAAGCAAGCTTCTAAAAAAGTTTCAAATAACTATTTTTTTTTAAAAAGCTGGTCTTAGACTAAGATTAATCTTCAAAGTTTTACAATCATTTGTTTACTCATCAAAACAATGTTCATCTGTCATCCAGGAAAACATTAGGAACAAATTCAAGTCCATAAAGGTTATTGTGATTTTTGGGGCCTTACTGATTTGTTCTTGTCATCTGGCAGGTGAGCCTCATTCTTTCCTTTTCCCATCAGCCAGCGAAACCAGGTTCCACCAGTCTAAAAACAAATGAAATTCTACTCAGTTAATTCTTGCCTCACTTTACAGGCGAGTTAAAACAAACATTCCTGCAACACCACATTTTCTGTTAGGGACTTTCAACTCTGAGCCCGGAGCTGTAACTAATAAGTAGAAATAAAAGTTTAGTCAGGACTTCTGAAGCAATGTGAACCAAGAGTTAACACATTTACTAACAAATCCCCTCCAGCTGTAGGTACCTTTCTAAGAAAGTTTACCTTTCTAGGTGCTGCTTCCTTTTTTGTTTCTTTTTTAGTCTCCTTCCCTGCAGGAGCAGAGGGAGGAGGAGAGGGTTGTTTTGCTGCAGAGTTGGATCTCTCTCGTCCCACAGAATGAACAGAGGACTCTGAGGTTGTTCGGGATCTTTGCCCATAGCCCTTGGTGACAAATACACAGGAAAGCACAAAGTTGTCACTGCTGCAGTGAGGGATCACATTTCATCTTGCTAAAAAAACTCCCTCTTTGAAAAATCCATAACCAGAACAGATCTAGATGTTCATACAAAATAAACCTAAAGATGGTGTGCCTGGTTAGATATCAAGCCAGGACATAAACAAGCAGATAAATATCTGACACAACATTAATTTTTTATCAAGGATTTCCACCCAAAGACATTTAATCTGGTTCTTTGGGGACTTCTAAAAAGCAAGTCTTGCTGACGAGCAATACAGAGCCACCAAATCCTCTTGGCTTTGCATTGTGCTGCAACACAGCTGAAAATATATGTGAAATAACAATACCATGTTAGCCATTCTGCCATAGAAATCATCCTCTCTCTGTTCAGGGAAGGAGTTTTGTGAAGGAGACTCTGGGGCAATTCTCTGCATTCCTTAAAAAAAAAAATTAGATTATGTTAGCAGGGACACACACCAACAAAAAAGCCAACAATAAACACCAAAGCCCCCAAGCCCCACAATAGTTCTAAAGCAAAAGTTTTCACCAGTTATGAGTTTTGTGCTAGAGAGAACTTGGTCTTTTAAAGAATGAGAGCTGCAATTGCTGTGATTTTTCTCTCTCCTGTCTGGGTTTGTGTTTGGTCTGAACACAGGCCAGAGCAGGCTGAGGGATGCAACGATCAGGATGGAGCAGTTAAAGGTTCCTCACATCTCAAACTCTGCCAAACTTACTTTCCTTCCTTCCACAGGTGTCAGGCTCTGCTGTCACAGAGTTCAAACTTATCAGGCTCCTAGAAACTCATGTCCAGAGGCAGAAATCCCTGATATCTCTTGGAAACAGAACTGCCAATCTCACTGCACTCAGAGATTATCTAAATCAAGATCTGTTGAGACTGACCTCTCTTTTAAAGTAAGCCAAAAAAGCAGGATGAATACTACAACTTTCTATAGGTGTTTCTATACCATTACATGGTGGTTTTAAATTTCATTACCCAAAACATGACTATTTTTTTAATACTGAGATATTTTGAATTATTTTTTGAAACACTGTTCCCTTTCTAAGGAAGGAAAGCTGTTTCCTAAGATCCCAGACCTGTTTCTAGGTTTGTCTGCTCTTCTGGCTGAGGTTCCATTTCTTGTGGTGGCCCTCCTGGGGGTAGTGTTGACCCTAAATATAGTGGGGATGGTTCAGTTCCATAGGGATTTGAAAATCCTTGAGGTGCAAAGCCAGGTCCTGGGCCAAGAGGCTGAGGAGCCACTGGGTAGAAGGGGACACTTCCTTGGTCACCAGGAGGAATCATGGCAGCTGAGCCATCAAGGACAGCCTGAGGTACTGCAGCATGAAAAAAAAAAAAAAACAAAACAACCCAGAATTAAAAGTTGTAATTAAATTCCAGTGTGAACCTTTTACATTATGAATGATACAATGCAGAAGTGAAATCTCCCTGTTCCAACCAGCCACTTAAATGGTTTCTTGTATCAGAAACCCAACCCCTTTTGTTTTCTCTCTGCCATAAAGGAGATGAAACACCAACCTGAAGGCATCAGCTGCACGCTCTGCATCTGTTGAGCCATATTGGGTAACAAGGATGCCAGCAAGGCATTTTCAGCACCTGGCCCCACGTCACGGCCACCTCCCCCATCACACTGACTGCCACGGTCCAGTTCAGAGCTGGGAGTGCTGCATTCATAGGGAGGGGGAGTGGATCTGTCTGTGTTATAGGCTATTGCACCCTCCTGTAGGAAAAAACAAGGTATTATTAACTGATCTGTACCAGGTATTCAGTTCATAACCAAGGGAACACAGAGCAAAGGAAATCCAAGGTGTGAAAACAGTTTTTTAGTGTTCAGTCAAAAAAACCCCCCCTGAGTTGTCAGGCATTTTTAAGCCAAGATCAACTAATAATTTAAAGAGTTTGTTTTTAAATTAAAGTACAGTGAATTAGCTCAGGGTTCAAATTTCAAACACATCTCTTTAAATAAACAAACAACAATAACTTCTACTGTTATAACCTAGCAACACCAATCCACACGTGAGATATTTTTATGGCAAGCAGATCCCCTGATTATTGCAACCTAATGAGCTGCAATTCTCCTTCCATTATGGTATTAAGAAAAACCTGTCTCATAAAAGTTTAATTATTCTGTATTGAATCCCAGGGCACTAAAATGTGGTTTACTCCATAACATTTGCAATTTAGGGCACATATAAGGTCACTTCCCATGTTTCTGTGTAAATAAAACCATTTTAAAAACTGGAGTTACACACAAACCCTTTAAAGGGAATAATTCATGCTGAAAAGCACACACCATACCTTGATCTGTCCATCCACATGTCGAAGTGTCACTAACCAGGAGGGTTCAATAAAAGATTCCTGTTCTGGTTTTTCTTTTATCTGAGGGTCAAAGAGGCGTAGCTGGGATGACATCTGAGCAAAGGAACCATTGCAAAATGTGAGTTCATCAGCCACAGCTTCCCACCTACAACATCCAGCCACAAACACTTCATTCTTCCTCATGTTACCTTGATTAGCTGGCCAATCAGCACAGGGGAGTAATAATGTGGATCTTTGAGGACAGTTCTGGAAATCACTTCACAGTAGTGGAAAGCCTGGGCAGCAAGGCCCATCTCAGCCAGCCGACAGGCATAGATGAACTTGAAAACCTGGGGAGGCAAGCAGGACAAATAAACCCAGTGATCACAACACTCTGGGTGGTAACAAATAAAAGGCAGTCTTTTATTTGTTGAAAGCTCAGTCTTTTATTTGTTGAAAGCTCAGTCTTTTATTTGTTGAAAGCTCATTATCACATCTAAAATTAAAGGAAAAAACATTCAATTCTCCTCTTCCATCTAATGCATCCAGAGGAAGTTGTCTATTTATCTACAGCCAGTGTCAGCAAATTCTGCTGGACTTTTCTTTTTGGAATAGAGAATTACAATTTATAAAGTTAAAATTTGGAAGTTCAGGATGTAGAGATGAAAAAAAACGAAAACGAAGTGACAACAGGAAAGCAGCTATATGACATTATTGTCCATTAATATTTCATGTTATAACAGAGGAAATATTTGTCACACTGACTACAGCACACGAGAGATTAAAAGCATGAACTCTGCCAAAATAGAAACCAAACCAAAACAGGAACAGCTTCTCACCTGGAAATTGGGCAAGCAGCCAGGCTGACTTCCTAGTGACTGTGCATATTCATAGGCTTCTGTTCTCTGAATGGCTTCATTGGTGGCAAACTTTAAAAATGGCAAGCTGTTTCAAACAGAAGAAGAAAAATATTATTTGAGCTGACAATAAACACAGATCTGTCAATGTCAGACACACACAGCTCTGTTAGACACAAAATATCAACAACTTCTACAAGACAGGACATCAAATATTAATCTCAAATCCAGCTAGTGAGGATAAGGGGAACAGTGCAGTTCAGTCTTTCAAACTTTCATTTTTGCATCGAGAAAGTTGTGTTTTAAAGAAAAAAAAAAAAAAAAAAAGGCAAACCTGTGATTTGATCCAATCAGGACAAGCTTTGTTGTCTTCCTTGTGTAAACTCCAAACCCAACTTGGGCCATAAGGTAACAAAAATGAGCAGCATCCAGCAGGCCTTTAGAAGCTGTAAGAAATAAAGGACAGAGCTCAGGCTATTTCAGCAGCACATTCAGTGTCCTGTATTGTTTGGCTTTACATTCAAACTCTTCACAATAGAGACAAGCCTACATAAAACTGCTCCATTTGTTATTTTATAAAGAAACTGCCTGTTTTTTTCAAAAAATAGGCTGAGCAATCAAAGCTTTTCCTTCAATCATCACCCTGTTCATCTCCTCAAGAGTTACCAAGAGTGTCTCCCATGGTGGCAATGGTCCTGGATTCCAAGTCCACATTATTGGTCAAGTTGGATAACACCATTGCTAGATGAGGCCTCCAGTCTCCCCATTTCTCATCTCCACAGCACTAAAATTAGAAGAATTACTAAGTCAAATCAGACTGCAGCTCTGTATGAGTAAGTGTTTCAACCTAAAAAGGACCAAAACAACTTCTCTGACATTCTGGGAAAGATTTCTGTTGGGAATTCCACAATTCCCTGCAGTTCCCAGTGAATCTTACCGTGGATGCAGCTGGCATCCTTCCAGACATGAGCTGGTAAACAGTCTGCAGAGGGTCATTAATTGGGAGACTGTTGGCAAATCTACAGAGACATTGCAGAGAAAAACAAAACACAAACGTGGGGTAAGCAGTTAAAATGTGCTTCAGCTCTCAGTGGCAATTAATCTGACTTAGTTCAAGAGAAGGAAATGCTGTGTGAAAACACTGCACTGAAGAGGAAATTACCCAGTGGATAATGTTCACAAGTAAAACATTCCCAGTGAACTGGTTCTGCCACTCTAACACCACTTAGTCCAAACTAGGAAAACCTCTGGATTTGCTGACATTTTTGCATTTTTTTCCAAGCAAGGTCACAGATGACATTGTTCAAATACTCCTTAACTGGATCAGGTGGCAGAGAACAACTTCTCAGGTTTATATTTATAGCCAGAAGACCCCAGAATAAAAAGTAACAAATGACAAATAAACACACAGGTAAAATTAAAGGATAAATCTTGCATGAACTACTATGGATAACCCATGATTTTGACATTCTCCACCTCATTAACAGAATAGGCAGCCAAATTTCACTAATCAAAAAGCAACCCAGTACCTGGTCATCACTCTTGCATGTGTCCTGCTGTCCATTTTGCTGGCAAGGAGCAGAGCATGACCCCACAAACCATGCTTCATGGCAGACTCCAAAGCATCCTAATAAAGACACAAATTAGTTTCCTGGGAATAGCTTCACATATTACTCACAAAAACCAGTTTTACAGCAGCAATTTGTGATAAATAAAAAATATGTTTGTTTAGATAAAAGCTAACCCACACAAAACTACAATTTTGCTTTAGATTATGAACTGTAGGGCATAAGTTTCTGTATCAGTGTAATACTGAGTGTCATGAAATATTACATGCACTACAAAAGTTGCAAAAATAAGCAGCAGCACAGGCACTCACTTTCTTACGGCCATAAAGCAGCAACTCCCTGAATCTCTCAGTCTCCTTCTCAAAACTGTCAACTGTGGTTAGAAGATTATCAGTGAGAAATGAAAGCTGGGCTTCACCAGATTCCTCTTCCACTTGTTCCAAAGCCTCATTAGTGAAATCAATCAAATTTGCCTCATTAGGGGACTTCCCAGGAAGCCACACTGTTTTATGATCTCGGAGCAGAAGTTCAGCCAGGTCTGTTCCCACAACAGTCTGTGTGTGTGTGGAGAGAAAAACAAAAATTGAAAAATCTGTTATTTCAACACTGCCTGCATTTTATTTAGCACTTTGACAGCAATATGTGAATATCAGCACCTCTGAGCAGCTGAGTTCACACATTCCTTCAGCCTGTGACATATTCCAAGATCAGTGACTATAACACATATTCCTGAGCCTTACACAAAAACTGTTTGTGTACAAAATACTTTAGGATAGATAAAAACTCCAGCAGTGAGACATACCCCGTTCTGCCTGCACAACAGTACAATAAAGTCCCAAAGAAGACTTGCAGATTCTTTGTCAATTAGATTTTCATTCTTAAAGCACTGTGCAGCTTTACTTTGTGCAAAATTAATAACATCCACTTTATGGGTCTCATCCCTGGAAAAAAAAAAAAAAGTTTTTAATGAGACAAATACAAACATTCAGGTCATCATTTGTGATTAGTCTGAGAAATAAATTTAAAGCTCATGTGTTATTTATGCCAGTTTAAATCCTGTAATTTGCAATGAAGAAATGATTTCTGAATGCATGAAAATTATTTCTGAAAACTGTAGGAACATACTTAGCAAGAGGACCAGGAAAGGCTCTCATCTCTTCTTGCTCTGGAGAATGTTGTAACATAGTCTAAAACACAAATATAATCCATAAGAAATTCTTGCAACTCTGAATTTTGCTTTTTACCAATAAAACACCCAGAGCTGGACATAACCCATCGTGTAATCAAGCCCCTTCAGCAAAATACACAGGGTGACTTTGTGACAGCCTCCACAAGGATGATAAATTATGAAATCTACTTTACATCCAAGTTCCTCTGTACATCATCCTGAACAAAATTATAAGGAGCTGGATGATCTCATCATGACTAAGTCATCTCTCAGAGGAAAGGAACTTTTAAATTCACTGTTTTACTTATGATTACAGCCCAAACAGATAAAGATACATGCACTGACATAAAGAAAAGAGCAACCAGGAAGTTACAGATTCAAGTTCCCCACTCCCCTTCCACAAGAAAGACCTTTATTCCATTATTTCCCATTTTTCCTTTTATACTTTACCTCCATGCTGTGGATTTCTACCAGAGCTGGCTGACCCTCAGAAGGCAGGTTTGGCAGTGCTTTTATTAAGAAGCCCCCAGGCCCAAACCTGGCACAGATATGAGGCACTGAAAATTTCTCAGGTGTTGAGGGCCTTAAAGGTGCTGAAACAGAGAAAAAAGATAAAATAAGAACAGGTAACCTCCCTACAACTAAATAAACTTGCTGATGTTATTTACCCAATTTAATAATCCTGCAGTGCTAGTGAAAAACACCCTGTTATTGAATTTGGCTGAACTTTGTAAGAAACAACCAGTTCCTTTATAACCCCAAAGTCCCAAACTTGAACATTTGCAATAGCTACAACAAAACTAAACTCCAGAACTTTAAAATCCAGTTATTTCTTTCAATGCAGAGGTTTTAGTTGTATCAGACACATTCCTGTCACCTCTGTACAAACACAAACACATCTTCCAGGAGCTAAGCAGACATCAACACTCTGGAAAAGCATTTCCAGAGGAAGTGTTTTGTATGTACAGCTTTCCCTCGTTCCCCAGCGTGTCCATACCTTGTTCCACAGCTGCCCAGCCCGTTTCAGCAGGGTAGCCATAGTCTGTGAAAGGCTGCTGTCCATCAAAGCTGGGATCATAGCCTCCATAGGGATAATCTGCATGGAGCGACGCTGCCTGCGCAGGAGTTTCATAGGCATTACCCGTTAGGTCGTGATTGCTCCTATAGAGCTGGCTCTAGGGCAGATCAGATTAGTGAGGGTTAGCTGGGAGTTACACAGAGCAAGCAGCACTGCAAACAGGGCTGGAGACAGTCAGCATTCCTTCCTGGCAGCTTCCACTCTCGTGAGCCAGGCTTTCTGCACCACTGCTTTGCAGAAAGCCACCCCGCGAGACCCTTCTGTGCAGATAATTAATTATCTTTGTCTTCTCCCCCAAAGTTTTTACCATCCATGCTCAGTTCTGTCACAACAGAATTTCTACGTGCTTGAGTGAAAAGTTAAGATCACAGCACGAGTTCTGTTACTGACAACTGTGGGTCAGAATGAATGTCCAGCTCTGCTGTAATAGACAGAAAATCCCAATTGAAAAACCCCAACAAATGCCAAATGACATCAGGTGCCTGAAGAGTAATGCCTAAGTGCTTTCCAATACTACTTCAAACATTGCTAAATGAATTGGAATTCAGACTGGAAAAGTACCTGAACTGCCAAGAAACATGATGAAGCAATTACAGGTAAAATGACCCATTACATGAGCAAAAACCATACCTCAAAAATTAACCACATATTCTCTGAGGTTTTCAGGTATCTGTATTTGTGGTTTAAGTGGATGAGTAATCAGTTAGCTTTGGTTTTTGCTTTTAAAGTCAAAATCATACAAATATGGAGTTAGTCCTTTAATACATCCCAAGTTTAGTAACACAGCCAAGCTTGTGATGAGAAAAATGACACGACACAAAGCCAGGCACACTGTCCACAACAGCCAAGCACGGGGAAGGCAATGTTCTCACAAACAGCAAATGGATTCAGTAGAGGAAATTTTCCACTTCTCTGTGGATGTGGCAACTGAGTGCTGCTTTTGGTTAAAGCTCTCTTGACAACTGTGACAAACATCAAGCTCAAAACTAGACCGCGAAACACCCTTAGGGAAGTTTTCCAAATGCACATTCCCCGCGCTAAGCCCTGAAACATTTTTTTATTTTTTAACGTTTCCCCCGTCCCCAAGAGAGCGAGTGGCAGGCTGGTGTGTGCAGCTGGAGCTGACCTGCTGGGAACGAGAGCTGAAGCTGCTGTGGTGGCTGTGGACGCTGCGGGAGCTGCGCAGGCTGTGCCCGGAGTGCTCGCTGTGCACGCTGCGCCGCTCGAACTCGTCCCCGTAAGGATCCCTCGGAGGCTCCGAGTCATCGTCAAAGCTGCCCGTGAAACGGGGATCGTACCTCCAGTTATCCTCGTATCGCTCAGTCCTGAGGGATGAACACAGCAGGAGTGGTGCAAAGGAAGAAACAACAAAGTCTTAGATATAGGATTACTTAGGCAAAGATGCTAAGAATGCAGAAGCTAGAAGAGACGTTGAAGTGAAAGCAGCGTTTGTTTGAATGTTTATAGAACAGCTTTGGCAGATCGGAGGGCTTTCTCTCTCTGTTTGGAGAGGTTTAGAATTTATACAATTTATAATTTACAAGTAGACGTAGCAAAACCAGAACAGACCCTTCCTCCCTGGCTCAACAGGATGGGTCCCCTGATAAGATTTCGAGATTAGAAAGTAGTAAAACATGGTAACGTAGTGATTCCTATAGGATGGATGGAAATGTAGAAAATTTGTATTTGATACTAGATTGGTTGATGAGAAAGTAGAATATTTAACATAGAAAGAGATACGGCATATTATCTCTTGATACTCTTTTACAAGAGCCTCCTTGTAAAAGAGGAGCTTGCTCTCTTCTCTTGTTCACCCCTTGTCTCTCTTTGCCCTCTATCCTCCTCTCTTGTCTCTCTTTGCCC
>CM031872.1:2539721-2557221 GCA_018697195.1 Certhia americana
CTCTTGTCTCTCTTTGCCCTCTATCCTCCTCTCTTGTCTCTCTTTGCTCTCCAGCCTGCTCTGAGCTGCACAGAGCAACTCTGAGCTATGCTCTTTCACCCACACCCTATGGAATAAACTACAAAGTTCAAAACTTAACTTCAAAGATCTCGTCTGAGTTCTGTCCCAACCACTCTGGCAGGTAACAGCTCCTATAGAGGAACTGTTGGAGTCTAGAATGCTGAGAAGTATTTCTCTTCATGTTTTAAGGGATCCAAACCCTCTGACAAACACTGTTTTTAACCTCTGTCCATGGAAAGGGCTTCCTAGGCTCTGGGATGTAGCAGGACTTTCAAGAATGTGGATTAGATAGCAGCATAATATGTAGTTTAGTATTGTACAGGGTGAGAAATTTAGATTTCTGGGTTTGTTAGGATGGTAAGTAGATGAAGACAAGATGGAAGATCCTTGTGGTTTTTAGACTTCTTCCAGTTTTCTGCAGTGTTGGGAGCACAGAATGATTGGTTAGAATTTGCAGCAGTATAGAATCACGTGAATAAAAATATAGTTAGTTATTGGAAGACAAAGAGAAATAATGTCCATTCTTAGTGATAATTGGGTGAATGATCTTTAAGAGAGCCTTGAATCTGTGTGTTTGGGGTCATTTTGGTGCCTTTTCTCCTGCGTGCCAGACTGGGGTTAAGCCTGGTGTGCTGGAACTGCTGATAAGAAAATACTAAACAACCTGAAGACCAAGAAACATCAAGAGTCCAGTTTGCCTTCTTCTTAACAAAGACTTTCTAAAAGACCTCCCCTATCAAGGGAGAGACATGTGGGAGTGGGAGAACTCCCACAGGAATGAGTTCAGCCACCCACAGGCCTCAGGGAAGGAGGTGACTGTCAGGAAAACTGGACCTCACTCCAGAAGGGCTCTTAAATCACTGAGGTTGTTGTTACAGCAAACAAACTGACATTCCTTCAAGGAGTTCATCCAGATTATTCAAGATCAAGACCAACATCATATTCAGAGTGTGTTCTAAAAACCCACAGAGTGCTCAACTGGTCTAAAAACAAGTGCTGCTACCTTCAATCCTTCTCTCAGAGTGATGTGACAGCTCCTTTGGTTTCCCTCAATGACCCACCTGTGTTAAAGCTACAGAAAGAACTAGCAACACTGAAATACGTGTACCACTGCATTTTAATGGTCTGCTCCACAGAATCTGCTGCCCCAGCTCTGGAAAGAGCACTGGGAGAACATGGATTGACTGAACAAACCTGCTGCCATATGGATATGCTTCTCTCTTCTGGTAAGGGTTGTGTTCAGCATCATACCAGTACCTCTGGTCGTAACTTCTCGGGTCTCTGTACCTGGGGTCATATGGGTATCGTTCCCAGCGACTTGGATCTTTGGAAAAGAAAAAGAAATATTGGTAGATATTGGTAGTTTTTGCCTATATTCTTTTCCAACTCACTTCTCTTTAATTACAAGCTGGTTTGGTCCTGAAGGGCAGAGGAAAACCAAAGCAATGTACTTAAAGCTACAGAAATATGTTCACTTCTTATCAGTTTAAAAAAAAAAAATCAATTTCACACCTTTCAGAGAAACATGGCTGTTATAGTTACTTACTCTTGAGGGGTCAGTGTTTGCCATCAGATCTTTTCTAACCCCTTTAAATCTCAATCCTGCTATTAGTTATGACCTTCATAGAATCTCTGTGATCAGTCTGCAGAGTGCCAAGCAAATCATCTCAGGACGTGGACAGACGTTGCTTAAACCCCTCCCAGGCACTAGAGAAGCAATTACCTCCAGACTCCCAACGCCAGCATGTCTCAGTGAGCACTTAGATAATGAAGGACAAAACCAAAATCCAGTTGTGAGTCAATTTCTGTTTACACCCACCTAAAATTCACTTTACAGGTTTGCCTTCAAGTCACACACCAAGGACGCACCCCAGTGAAAGGCAGCCTTGCAACATATGGAAACAAAACTGTTCTGCACCCTCAGCGTGGAGTGTTTGCACAAAGGAAAGGCAAACTGAAGGCTTAAGTGAGGAAAATCTATGGATAAAAATCAGAATTCTTTTGGAATTACCTCCATAATCATAGGAGTTTGTATAATAGCCTGAATAATAATCACTCCATCCACTTTTTCCATAATAATCTTCTGTATACCCTTGCCTGAAAGAAAGCACACAAGTATTAAAAAAGTTGTTATTCCTCCTTAATCTCCTCTAAATTCAGCAGGAGGTAGGAAAAACTCTGTGCCACAGCTGATTAGACAGAGTTTCATAGTTAAAATAATGCATTTCCAAGAAACCAAGGAATCATAAAATTAAGACTTTACGACCCAATATTGCACCAAATTGTTGTGTGTCATCAAAAGCTGACAGCCCTTAGCATACAATAATTTAGTGGCTTTGTAAACTGCTTTGGTGATAATTTCAATTACTTACAGACAATTAATTGCAAAAAACTACTGCTATAATTAGCATCCTTTGAACTGTCTCAACAGAGAAGTCGATAATTTAACAATTCATTAAGAAATAATAGCTCCTCCAAATTTAACAGTGTTTTATTACACAGCTTATGATGAAGAAAACACCCATTTACAGAGCTGATTGTCCAAACAAGCACAAAAACCTGGCTAAAACCAACACAGCAAAGTCAGTGGAGAGAAAAAGATGATTTCTTCTGATGAAAAAACCAGAAAGATGTGGCCATTATTTGAAATATCATGAGCCTATATTATACAATATTTTCAGGTCATTATCCTAGAATTTCTGAAAAAAGCCAGAGGATGAATGTCAGATGAAAAGTGCAGTGTTTACATGTATATGCATATACATAAATGTGTATATATATATATGTACAGATCCATGGATGTTTTTATCTACACAGGTGTATTAATCTCACAAACACACCTGTGCACACACACACAGAGCAGGTGAAGATATTTAATGCCAGTGTGGAGTGATGGAAACTTCCACCTTTCCCTACAACTGGTCCTACAAGTGAGAGTGCAAAGCCCAAAGTGGCCCAGCGAGTCCAGGAGTGTGGCAAGTCTGCTAACACACAGCACTCAACTCTGCAGAGGAGGTCTGATCTTATCACATCAGGTTTAGCCACCCAACCAGTCACCTGCAGAGAGATGTTATTCCTTTCTCCAAGCAGAGTTTCCAAAGCTGCATCCCCAGCACTGCACACTCAGGGCAGTTTCACACAAACACACACACAGAGCTCTGCTGCCCTGCAGCTCCACACCACAGTCTCTGTCTGACTGCACTGGCACTCACACATCAGCCCTGACACAGCCTTTGATCTGCCCACTGCCACCCAGAGAAACTTCAACCCCTTCTAAAAACAGTACCACCAGGAAGTGCTGCTAGAGGTTAGCATCTCATTTCAAGAGCTCACAGCACACTTCAATTCACTTAAGAAAATGGGAGAAGTTATCACATGGAGCTACAGCCATTGTTTCGTTCTCCTCAAGATCAAAATGCATTTATAATCTTCTGGAGATGATATACAATATGTTATATTTGTAATTTGATCACTGCTCCATGAGTGAACTAGCAGCATGACAGACAAGCATTACAAAGGGTTTAATCATTTCCAGACAGGTAGCAGGAATTTCTCTGTTAGAAACTGCAAACCCCTCAGCAGGTAACAACAGCAAGGTTTTGTCATTAATTTGAAGTTCATACAAATAAACTTACACAATTATCATCAGAAAGCAGCAGTCTCTTCAAGGTAATTTGCTGCTTCTTGCTTGAGTAAAGATTTAATCCTGTTTTATTTAACATTTTCAAGTAGCATCTGAGCAGTTTCCCTCTCTCAAATATCTTTATTTTGTATCAATCAGACAGATCAAGGCTTTTAAATTTCCCTAATCAAACCCTGCAGTGAAATGAGTGAGTGAGACATGTCCACACAGCACCTCTGCCACCCAGACCACATTCTGGGAGCTTTGTGAGGGAAGCTTATCCCCAGCTCAGGGAATTGTCACACAAACGGACCTGACACAGCACCAGGATGTTGTCACCTGACTCACCACTCTCTTCTGGGTATCCATGGTGCTTGCAAGGCAAATTCCACCCAATGGGCACAAGTGCCATTCATTAACAGAACGAGGGGCCCCTGCTTATGTGCAAGGCAGGAAATAAATGAGTATTGATCAATAACCCTGTGGCCTGCACTGCTCCTTCACAGCAAACACCAGCACTAAGGCTATCACAGCCACTCCCTGCCTGGCAGAAACACCAAAAACCCCCCAAAACCTGAATGAAAGGAATAACAAGCAAGAGAAAAGGCTGGGGAATTGTATCCTCTCCAGACAGGGCATTTGATCCCGCGTGTCCCTAGCGTGGCACACACAGAGGTTTTAAATTCCTCCCTGTGCTTTATGCTGTAAAACTTTCACAGGTATCTCTACACTGCCTGCTTTGGGGTATCCAAATCTTGATTCAGTTGAGGAATTACACACCTGGAGGAAGGTCTGTCAGAGCAGTGGCTGGCCCTGGAGCTGGGCCGTTCAGGCTCGGGGTAGCGGTAACTCCCGGGTTCCACGTAGGCAGAGCTGCTGCTGTCGTAGTGTCGGTACCGGGGGTCGTACTGCCCATAGCTGTCCTCCTGCAAAAGCACAGGCAAGGCAAGAGGCTTCACACCTCCAAAATGCACAGTTCTAAGCAAAAAAAACCCAGCCTTCACACCACAGTGGTGACACCTGAAGAGATGCAGGTTAATAAGCTACAGCTTAGCTTTCATTACTTTGTGTGGCAGAAGTTATAGTCGGGTTATTAAAATCCTAAAGTTAAGGGGAAAAAAAAATTATGTCTGGACCAAAGGCACTTCAACTTCTCTACTAAACCATCAATAAATCAGGCAGCAGATAGGAACCAAGCTGGAGCACCTGGGCAGCCAAGCCAGTTATAACTGCCAATTCCTTCCAAAGAACCAAACAAATTACTATGAGCTGACATCTGTGCCAACTCAAATTGGTACCAGCAACTCCTTAAGTTCCCATAATCTTTGCAGTGTCAGTTTTGTTACTGCTGTCTGGATTTTCCCTACACTTAAACGTGAATGCTCTGCTGAATGTTGATCGTGACATGAGCGTTTCAATTCCTAACTCAAAAATTAAAATGAATAACACAGACTAAGGGGGAAAAAAGGGACAAACAGAAACTTACCATGTAATAAAGGTGAGCTGCTGTCCTGGGGTCTGCAGGAGGATAAGGTGGTGGATATGGGGCCTGGTAAGCGTCATAAGGATGTCTGTAGTAGTAATAAGGGTTCTGGGGTGGACCAAAGGCTTCCTGAGGGGTCTGAGGAGGGGGTGGACGCTGCAGATCTTGCTGCCCGTTGGGTGGGACTGCCTGAGCAGTGGTGGCAAGAGGGGCTGTGGCAGCTGGAGCTCCTGGAGGCTGTTCTGACACCGGCTGCTTCCCGGGGTTTGTCTGGTCGTACCTTGGCTGTGCTGAACCTGCCTCTTGGGGCCCCCCAGGCTGGGCACGGTTACTCAGAACCTGGTTCTCTCCTTGCTGCACAGCTTTAGCCCCTGTGGCAATCTGGGAGTCTGGAGGAACTGAGGACTGCCCAGATGTTGGTGTTTGCATTTGCCCTTGGGCTGGCAGCGTTCCCTGTGCAGCCCGGTCTGCTACAGCCTGGTGCTGCACATCTTTTGTCACCTGTTGATAGAAATGTTGGTTGTCAGGCACCTCGGGACGCACCTGAGCAGCACCACCGGCTGCCTGTTGGGCTGGAGCACCAGAAGGTGACTGATTGTGCACCTGGACAGAATTATTTGTGCTGCTTTTCTCCAACGTCCGTGACACCGTGAAGTCGAGCGCTCCAGCAGCTTCTTGGCTACTTAATTGATTTGCAGAATTATTAGCCTGTGCTATGGAATTAACAGGAGGGACTAGGCCACTTGCACTTCCACTGGGAAGACTTGTCCCAGGAGAAACAGATGAATTAGGCCCTGGCTTGCTAGCAAATTCAGGAACAAGGCCTTCCATATTAACATTCTTATGCCCTTCCGGAGTCAAATTAAGAGGAGTTTTCATAAGCAAGTTTGCAGGCTGATTACAAGCAGCATCAGAAGAATTAACAGGACTTTGCAATAAATTATGTTTTAACAGATTAGTATTTGGAAGTGCATTAACTAAGAGAGATCCAACTTGCATCACAGGTAATGACATGTTTTCCCCACCAGCATGTGAAGTTTGGGGACCCATCGCAGGCTTGTCCCCAACTCCAGAGTCCTTCATTGGCTGATTGTTTTCATTGTTGCTTAGCTGATTAGATAGAGAAATAGAAAAATTAATTGGCTGAGCCAAGTTATAGCTTTGATTAGGCTGAGCAATCAGGATAGGCTGATTTTGCAAAGACTCTGTAGGTGGAGAAGACAATAAACTTGCATAACCAGAACTTGCCTGAGACTGAAGTGCCTCCTCTTCTCCCATTTTGGGAGGATTCTCAAGATTTTCAAAAGTTATATTTCCATCCTGGGAGTGCTGCACAGCCATAGTCCCTGGTTTAACAGGCTGCTGGTTAGACAGGCCTTCTTCTGGTGGCTGAATGACTTCCACAGTCTGTTTGGCAGGTACGTACACTGCAGGAGCAGCAGGAGCTAGGAGAACATTTCCCCCAAAATTTGGTAACTCATTGTGAGCCCATAAAGTTGTTGCTGGGCTGTCACACTTCTTAACTGCTCCCTGAGCTCTGGTTGAGGACCTTCTCTCAGATACTGATTGTATATTTTCCACAACAGGTCCAGAGTGCAGTGTATTTCCAGCTTCCCCAGCACCTGCAAGAGGCCCTGGGTGTACCTGAGGCATGTAAATTGTTTCCAGATTATCTGGTGGCTGTTCAAGATTGCCAGGGGATGCAGCAGGCACCGCTGTGTTCTTCTTGATATTCTTTTGGTTTGAGTGGTTGTCTCTTAATTCAACCACCATCTTTGCTTGGTCAATCTCTGCAGGTTTTATACCAACTCCGTGGGACCTCACAGGTTCAAAAGAACTATTTGCACTTGTCTGAAACACTCCTGTAGGCTTAGGAGGACTTGGAGTGGGAGGCTGGGATAAATTGCCGTGGTAATTCTTGCTCAGGTTTAGCTCACCTGAATCACCTCCCAGAGGAGAGCAGTCAATCTGTTTGAAGAAGCTGGCAGAGGATTCCTCATCAGGCTTCCCAATTTCCTGCTGGATAAAAGTCCCGCCTTGCTCTGGGGGCCGTGCTGAGCTGGAAGTGCTCCTGTGGCTGATGTTGCTGTAGTTGGAAGAGACGCTGTCTGGTCGTACAGGGTGAGGTAAGGAATCAGGTGCCTCCAGGTTTGGTCCTCCTTCAGCATGGCTCACAGCAGCATTCTTTGGAAGCATCTGACCCGGGAAGGATCCGTACCTGTACAGATCAGGAGCAGCAGCAGGGGATGAAGCATTGATGTTCTGTGGTTCGCTTGGCAGCACTTCCTGATTCTGAATGCACTCCAGGTTCTCCACATTTTCGTACTGGGACCCAGCAGCTGTGTCACCTCTCTGTGCCTTGTCATCGCCAGCAAACAGAGAGTGCTTAGCAGCCTGTGCCTCCTGATGGCTGACAAGTTTAGGGAAGTACTGGACATCCATTCCTTTCTGTACCATCTCACCAGCTGAACCTGCAGCCAGCTGTGCCTGAGAGAGAATATTGGTTGCCACCTGCTGAGGATGCACAGGCTGGTGATACAGGGAGGCCGAATTTTGCTGACAGGCATCAAACTCCGTTTTCTCCATTACGTAATTTTTTTCAGATGAAAGTATTTCTTCATTTTCTGCCTCATCCCCTTTGAAAAACATGGAGAGAGTTCCTGGATCTCGATCTGTGGGAACAGATCTATTTGATGTTTCAGACATAGCTGGAGATTGGTTTTTGGGGTTGTTTTCCTGAGCTGCGGGAAGGACAAAAGCAGAGTCTTGCAAAGGTGGCTGTGGGTAAAACTGCTCCTGGTAAGGTTGGCTTAACCAAGGGTTACTCATTTCTGTGTTCTGCCTAAACACATTTCCAGGCTGGATGCTGTTCATGTGATGACTGCTGTTTGCAGGGCCGTTTTTGCCATTCTTCTCACAAGCAGTGGATAAAGGCGCTTGCGCCACGTTTTGTGGAACACCTTGGTGTCCAGGACCCTGCAAGGCATTTGTGTGTGGAGGAGGGTGAGAAGTGCTGACAGAGGGCTGAGAAATGTTATGAACGTCAGTCAGAGGAGACAGCTCAGGATAGGGCACAAAATTCCCAACTGGAGACTGCACATTCCCTGGGACAGGCCTCCACTGGGGCCCAGGCTGCTGGGGAGGTGGTGGGAAGAGTGCTGCTGCGTTGGGTGCTGACGATGCATCATTTGCATCTCTGCCAGCATCCTGCCTAGCTCCAGGTTGGTTTGCTGCAGACACCATTCCAGGATGCACACTGAAAGAATTTTCCACTGCTGCTCCTGGGTTATAATGCACGGGCTCTGCAGGCCCCCGGAGTCCCAGATCTGCGTTGGGATGCCCTTCTGCAGCACTATTTATAACATACCCCAGGGACGGAGAAGGAACTGCAACATTAGAAAACGGACTGGTGCTTATCCCTGCCTGAGCCGCAGGAGCTGACAGAGACGGGTGTGGTCCGTGAGGGCTGTCCCCGGCACGGGCAGGCGGAGGATGCACCAGGGCCGGCTGTGGGAATGCCGCTGCGCTGCCTTTGGATGGATTATCCAAAGGGGAACCCTGCGGGGGTTGTCTGCCGAAGGCAAACGGGTCTGTCACGGGCTGCACCGGCACAGCTGCGGCGTTTGCCCGTTTGCTGAGCGGGCTGCTCCTCCAGTACATGTTCCGAGCCACGCCCGAGGGAGGAGGAGGAGGAGGAGCAGCCCCCGGAGGGACAGGCTGCGGTGGCTGCTGCATGGTGACCTTCTGGCAGGGTCACACGGTGACAAACCGCCCGTGGAGACAGCAGAGAGAGTTCTTCTTCTGCCCTGCTGAGACAACACAGGTACAAGTCAGTTCCCTTTCTCACAATACGTGCAGCACTCAAGCAACTTTTATTTTAGAAACAAAATCAATGGAAGAATTTGCTTTTCTTCAGAATACATCATGAACTAACACGGTCCATTGTATTTCTAAATCCAAGTCTGGCATTAATGAAGCGTGAGGCTGTGTGGTACCAATGCACATTATTTAACAATTCTATTAAATATATCCAAGTAGGACTAATGAAACACAGTTCAGACCTGCACTAGTGTCAAACCCCTCAGTGGTATCCCAGAATGTGATATTCCCAGAAATATGCATCACAGATAGGACAGCAACCAGCCTGGAGCAGATCCTGCAGCACCGTGCCCTGCTCAATTCAATTAGGAAGAGTTGAGAAGTCATTATCTAACTCTAATTCTGTTAGAGGTGATCTTCAGCCCTGCTGCAGTGGCACTCCACGTCAAGGGACATTTTCACAGGTAAGGTGAGAAGCATCTCAAGAAGGAATTCATCAGATGTTATCACCCTCAACAGCCCACTTTTGGTTTAACCAAGAAAACATCGTGTGGTACTGTTATTTATTTTGAGCAATTGCATCTTCATCACAAATATTGTCTCTTCTAGATGAATTCTGCATAGCAAAACTGCATTTAAGGACAGAAAAACAATCAACTCCCCCCACCTATCAATGATCATTCTCACTTTAACACCAGTGGGACTTTGGCACAGGCTCAGGGTCACAGCTGCACTTCAGGGTGGAAAGGACAGGCTCGGAAATAATCCAACCTCAACTCCAAACAACACCGGGCAGGAATCAGGAATCAGTAAATTCATCAGGGTGTCTTTTCAATTTTATCACCTCTTAACGATCTGGGGAGGATGGAGGCTGACAGAGCAGAGGAATTCATCAATACTTGTCCAGTGGAGCTCAGTGAAGCCTTAGCAGCACATGATAATCTTGTTTTCTCTGGGTACACAATAAATATTGTTTACAAGAGTGAAGTACCCAGAGCAATTGCTCCACACCAGATGCACTTCTGCTTATAAAAGATAAAAGCTGTGCAATTCCTGTCTGGGGTTCTTCTAAGATTCAGCATCTTGTCAGTGAGAGCAATAAAATGGGAAGCCAGAAAAGTCAGATGTTTGTAATCAGGACAAAACTGTAATAGCTATAGAGAAGTTCAAATGAAAAGCACTTCTGGTTTCTTCTTATCAAAAATACTACAAGTATTTCAGAGAGATTTATAGCTAAAAAATTCCAAGAAAAAGCACACTGACAGTACCACAGCACACAGACTTTGCTGGATATCAACACTCAAAGAAAAAAAGTCTCCAACAGCCTTGTGCATAATCCAGGTGCCTCTTTCAGAGTTAACAGACTCTCAATTTCTCCCTCATATCCATATATTCCACAGCCATATCTAGAGTTAAGACTCCATAAATTTGTGTTTTATGAAGATGGGCAGGACGACACAAACCAGATTTCAACAGAACCATTCGAGCTCCATCAGTTTCCTGCATTATTTGCCTTCACCATCCTTTCTAAAGCACAGCTGCTGAATTCCATCAAGGAATGCTTACAAAAAGCTTTCAGGACTTTGCAATCTTTTCTCCTGTTACAATCCTGAGGTGAAGGGTTTTCCAGCTGGCCATGCTTACCAGCCACATTTCCAGGAAATCCTGCCTAAACACTCATCCCAATTTCCACAAGTTTAAGGAACTTCTGCCTTGAGCATCCCCATTTTTAAATTTTTTTTCATCATGATCTTTGTTGCATTAACCAGATTTAAAAACTCCTCTCTCCCCTCCAAATAACCCCATGGTTTTATGCAACATACTTTGGCTTGGGAAGGAAAAAAGCTAATTAAAGCACTTGCCAAGGTATTTATGTCCTGGAAAGCAGAAACTTCACAGAACAAAATATTGGTGTCCACTAAATAGCCCTGTTTTTCACAGAAAATTATTTCTGAAATATAGCCGAGCACAAAAACCAACTTAAATACCAACTTCCAAATGTCTGATGTGGACTTCACTCCTTGCAGTGTCTTATTAAAAAAAAAAAATCCTAATACTTTGCCATATTTTTGTACCAGCTGGTACCAGTAATTAGCTAATAAAAATAAGTGTAAAGTCCTGCTTTAAGGCAGAGCTTGCCATTCCTCTGACAGGATCTTTGACAGAGGTTCAGTACTAGGAATCAGCTTCCTCAGAAGCAAAGTTAATATTAACAGACTGCACACAGTAGTAAAAGCAAGCCAGAGTGAGGAATTGAGTCCAAATAAAATCAACGTGCCCGTGTCAAGGAATTTAAACAGAAGATAACTCAGTGCTACTGACCCTCCCTTGTGCCTCAGCCACGATTAACAGAAATGCTGATTTCAAGGGATTTAGAAATAACGACACAAGTTCAGAGCGAGCCCTCTCTGCTTCGTCTTGTTTGGAAATCCTTAGCTTTCAGCTGGTTGATTTTTAATTTATAGTTTTATTTGTGATTGATAAAGCAGAGCAGCCTGCTAAACATGAGTCACCAAGAGGAACAACTTCAGAAGGTGTTTCCAGGCATACCAAAAAAAAAAAAAATATTGACAAAGAGGAAAAAAAGAGATTAAAACCCTCTAGACAAGGCCATAAAATTAATTTCACCTGATGAGCTTCACCTATAAAGAAATAATTTCTTTGGGGGTAATTAATTTAAACCTATCTGAATAAATTACTCTTAAACAGAATAACTATGCCCATAAAGCAGGGGACAGAGGGAAAATATTAACTCCCATCCTCACCTATGAACCAAACAATAAATAATGTACACAGATTCTATAGAAGTGACAAACAAAACCCCAAACCCAACCCAATCTCAAATCCAGGAACAGCTGGAAAGTGAGATTTGCAGCTTTAAAACCAGCAACTGCTTTTTGAGTTTTATCTTATGCAGACAGCTGCACATCTGCACACGTGTGGGTGACAGATTGAACACATTCTACATCATCCTGATCCCTAGGGAGCTTTTCCTAGCCTGTTAAAATGCACCAACAGGACGAGGGGGAACAGCTTTAAACAGCTACAGGGCAGCTTTAAGGAGACTGAAGGAAGAAATTCTTCCCTATGAGGGTGGGGAAATCCTGGCACAGAAGCTGTGGCTGCCCCTGGATCCCTGGAAATGTCCAAAGCCAGGCTGGAAGGGGCTTGGAACCACTTGGGATAGTGGGAATTGTCCCTGTCCATGGCAGGGGGTGGAATTTGATGATTTTTAAGGTCCCTTCCAACCCAAACCAGTGTGTGACTCCATGAAAAACAGCTCTCTGGGTATCAGCAGCACAAAGCTTTCCCGGTTATTCTGAAAGCAGCTCGATTAGCAGCTCTTCACCGCAGCAGGTCTCGGGCAGCCGCACTCCTGAGTCAGCCCCAGCTGCACAGACCTGTGGCACCTGAAAGCTCGGAAAAACAACCCTGCCCTGTGACGGGCGCCGTGTGCCGCCACAGGGGATACGGGACAGCCAAAAATCACACCGAGCCTTCTCCCCGCCGCCCCGCACGGAACAACCTGGGCACCGCCGCACAGCGTCCCTGTCCCACCGCCCAGAGCAACCCAAACCCCGCGGCAGCGCCTTCGCTCCTCCCTGCGCTGCCACAGCCCTGAGGGCCGCGCTCAGGCACGGCGGGGTGGGCACCGGGGGCCGCGCTTCATGCCCGGCGCTTCTCAGGCGGCCCCCCCCGGGAGCCGCGGCCCTCCCTCCGCGGTACCTGGCAGCCCCCGCCGGCCGAGGGCTCTCAGCAGCGGGCGCGGGCGCCGCCGCCCCTCACGGCCCCAGCGCCGGCCGCCGCCATCTTGGCACATCCGGCTCGGCGTGCCGCCGCCGCCGACGTGTCACGGCGCGGCGCGCGATGACGTCACGGCGCGGCGCGCGCAGCCGGCGGTGCCTGGGCCAGACGTGGGCCGCGGGTTCGAGTCCCGGCTGCGGCGGCCGAGGTCGCGGGTTCGAGTCCCGTTCGGGACACCTCGTCCCGGGGTCTCCCCTGTGCCGCCGCGATCCCTCCGTTAGGCCGGGGAGTGGCGGAGAAAGGCCCCATGCGGGTTTTGTGGAGCTCCCGGTGCCCTCAGTGCGGGTGCAGTGGCGCGGCTGGCCGCCAGGGCGGGACAGAGCTCCGCCGGTCCGGTGCCGGTGCCGGTGCCGGGGGAGCCGCAGCCCATCGCGGACCGGGGGAGCGGGGCGTGCTGGAACTGAGAAATCCGTGTTTATAGACACGGGAAGTGAGATTGTGGCTCGCTGCAGAGCCAGGTCCTGTCCTGCAGGCCCGTGGGGGCTTAATTAGGAAAGGCAAATTAATTGGGGAAGGCTGGGGAGCACGTGTCCAAAAGCATCAGAATCAGAAACGAATCCCAGAATCCTTAAGGCTTAAAAAAGCCCTCTAAGATTATCGAGTACCGTGTTCACCACTAAACCTCCTCCCCAAGCGGCCTTTTGAACACTCCAGGGATGAACTGCTCCAAGGCTTAGACACCCTTTCTGCGAGGAAATTTCCCCAAATTGCCAATCTGAGCCTCCCCTGGCACAACTGGAGGCTGTTTCCTCTCCCCCTGTGCCTTGTTCCCTGGGGGCACAGCCTGAACCTCCCCTGTGTCCACCCTGTCAGGGAGCTGTGGACAGTGGAGGCTGTCCCTGCCCATGGCAGAAGCTAGAACGAGATGATTTTTAAGATCTTTTCCACCCCACCCCAGCCTGTGAGCCCACGAGAACAGCTCTTTGGGAATCAAAAGCGCACAAAACATTTCCCTCCTGAGCTTCATTTCCTCCAGGCTGAGCATCCCCAGCTCCCTCAGCCACTCCTGGTACCCCTGACCCTCCATCATCTTCATTGAGTTCAAACCGTGTTTCACACAAACACAAAGCTTTTTTTTGGGGGGGGGTGTGAACCCCTGCTCCAGCACCAGAGGAATGTCTGTCCTTCACCCACACCCTGAACCCAACAACAAGCCGTGGAGAGGAAAACACGACGACCTAAACAAACAACTTAATCACGGGTCGTGATCAGTGCGAGAGCTGTTCCTGCACGCTTGATCATTAAAAGCAGGGGAATATCCTCAAAGCCCCGGCCGAGCAGGGGAAACAGCACTTTGATGCTGGTGTGGGAACCAGAGGCAGCGCTGTGATTTTTAAGTGCCTTTCATCTCCCTCTTTTGTAGGAACATTCTTATAAACCGGCTTGTCAAATGCAATTTCCCTGCGCAGGCATGAGTTGCAGATAAAGCCCTGGTTCTCCCTTGATATTTCCCCCCAACAGGTGTAATCTGAGGAAGCGTGGTTTTAATTAGCCTGATTGGCTTTTTGTGTGCTAAAATACTGTTAACAGCTCACATCTGTGCCTATAGTTAGATTATTTATGTTACATAAATACAGGGGCACACAATGCAAACACCAGTGATGGGATCTCACCTTTACTGATAAATAAATGATTATAAAGAATTGCCACGTTAAAGCACTCAATTCCTTTTTAACCTGAAGTTTTTCTAGCTGGTTTGCTGTACTCAGCACTAGTTCTGGATTTGAGTGACCCGTTATAAATGAAAATTTTTTGCCAGTGAGGACTGTGTGTGTCCTTCTCTCCTGCTTCACAGAATGGTTTGGAAAGGACCTTAAAAATCATCAAATTCCACCCCCTGCCAAGGGTAGGGACACTTTTCACTATCCCAGGCTGCTCCAAGCCCTGTCCAACCTGGCCTTGGGCACTTCCAGGAATGGGGCAGCCACAATTTCTGTGTTCCTGGGATACAACACAAACGATTCTGACTTTTTGCTGGTCATTCATTCAGTCTTCAGGTTGCACACAACCAGAAACACAGCCTTGCCCCACGAGCTTGCTATGAAAAGGATCATTCTATGAGTTTAGAAAACATGGAAAATGCTGAAAGGAGAATATCCTTTACCAGTATTCTGCACCATGGTGGCCTGCTGGACAATCTGAATTTTCTTTATTTACTCATTGAGTTGCTGTGATTATTCAGACTACCACATTAACCTGGGTGATTTGAGTGAGGCTAAACCCGAGGTGAATTTGGCTCCTTTTGTACATTCTTCAGGGGCTGATTTCAGCTGCAGCAACAATTCCTCCTTCAGGGTTGGAGCAGCTGCAAGCAACTTCTGGAGCAAACACCAACAGCCTGGAGGGAGAAGCAATACAGAGTAGCAATTTCTGAATGTCCCATCTAATTGAGCAGGAATAATGAAAACAAAGAGTGAAAAAAACCCCAAGCCCTCCAGCATGTAAACAAACAGTTCAGGTGCAGGGATTCCTGAGAGCACCAACATACCTGCCATGGCAATAGCCGGTGCTAAATCTTGTTTTCCTCCTGAACCCTTCCCTCCTGGGATGTGATTTTTAGAGCTTCTCAGCCTTTTTCACCTGGAATGCTGAGACAGCCATGATCCAGTCACTCCTCAGCATCTCATGATGCTGGGAGAGCTTGAAATTCAGCTCCCAAAAATCTTTACCCACACGAGGTGAAGATTAGCTTGTGGTGGGACAAACGTGGGTTGGTTGGTGTGGGAAGAAGCCTTAAGTGTGAGAGTTTGAAACTGGGGCCATTTCTTTTGTTTCTCTTTTAATTTTGCCTGGATCCCAGCTGGAGCTGTGACACCACAATCATCTCATGTACCCATAACTTGTTTGGGCACTTAAGTCCTTCATAAATCTTCAGTCATTTGGGGCTAAACACTTCAAACCTCATTTTTTTTTTTGCATCCTCACTCCTCTACTGCTTAAAAGCCTTAACGGACTTCTAGTTTGAATTAACTCGTGGACAATTAATTAGTAGCTACCCATTTGCTTCTTTCCATGGTATTTAGCCCCCTCTTTCCTCATCCTGTCCCTCTGGCCATTCCTCATGGAAAATCCCACGCTTTGCAGCCCCTCTTGGTTAAACGAGCCACATGTGTTGCCTCTTGCAATGTCACATTGTTTTCCACGTCCTCATAACCCCTTTTTAAATTTTTTTAATTTTTTTTTTTTTTTTTCATCTATTCCATGCCAAATTCCTGCCGTGCCCGTGAGTGACTTGGTTTTACGCTGGACCAGGCAGGAGAGGATCCTTCCACTGCCTCCTGACTTTGGGATGAGCCTCTCCCAGCCCCACTGGCAGCCCTGGAGCCTGGGAATGTGTGGGAGAAGCCTGGAAGGCTGGGCTGTGTGGGATTCGTGAGCAGCTCATGTGTGAGTCACGCTGGAGGCAGACAAACTCCATTTAGTGCATTCCAGATGGGATGCAGGCAGGCACGGTGCAGGAGGGGGGTGACACATCCTGGGAATCCATCTCCAGGATGTCCCCCTGGGTGTCCAGATCCCTGCTGGTGACACGTTTGGCCAGGGGGAAGAGGGGTTTGTTCTCCTTTAAATACCCCTTCCCATGGAGTTGGATGTTCCCTCTCCTGGAATGTCACCTCCCTGACCTCTGAAGGTGCATTTCACTGCTGGGGGTGGCACATAAAACAGTGTCACAGCACCAGGAGTTGACCATTTGTTCCACAAATTTATCCAGCAGGTGTTTGGTGGCCCTGGATCTGTCTGGGGCTGGATACCAGCCCCTTGCACACCCAAGCCCCCTCCCTCCTCAGCCATGGAGTGGAAAATACCAGCATTCCAGGCTTATGTGATTTGGGAGGAGGTCAACGGCTCTGCTATTTATATCCAGTTATTTGGGGACTTTGCAGCTTCATTTGCACTGCACAGAGTCCCTGTGGGGTAGAGAAAAATTAAATTAAATTACCTTAAAAATCCTGAGCACAGCAAGGACAGTGAACATTACAGGATGGTGTTTGTGCCCAGCACAAGCAAAACTGTCCCTCTGGTGCTGCTGTTCCTGGTTTTTTTCTTGAAGATGCATGAGGGACAATCTTTAAAACAATTCTTCCACTTTTTTCCCCTTTTAGACCTTGACCCAATGAGGATATCAAAGCACCCACAGCAGGTAAAGAGCTACCTGGGCTGAGCCCCTCCTGCCTTGCTCAGGTGTCTCAAGTCAGTGAGAGTTTAGCAGAAGTTAAAGAGAAAATTTTCATTTTCTTCTCTTGAGTTTTCACACAGAGAACAAGAGGTTGAGGAAGCTCCAGCCCTCTGTGCAAGGAGCAGCTCTGAAGGACAGCAGGTGTCAAATCCAAAATTCAACTGACCCGTAACAAAAACACCAAGTTCCAGTTTTAGTAAAATCTAGATGCCCAGAAGCATCCTTTATTGCAAATCAGTTAACCAAAAAAAAATACATCATTTTTGCAAACTACAACTTTGCATGTAGATAACTTTATTACAGAAGATATCTTTTCTTAAACTACACTCTAGTTTATAAAACATAGGAAGATTCAACACCACGTGATGTTTTTATCACTCATAATTAGGCGTGTCACAATAACAATGGTCTGAAATGTTAACTAAGATGAGTGCTCAGCAAGGCGCTGTGCCTTGAGAAATATCCATTTTATTTGGTGTTCTAATAGAAAGGAATGAGGAAAAGGAACCCTTTTCTTAGGTTTTTCTGGATTAAC
>CM031872.1:2559721-2627677 GCA_018697195.1 Certhia americana
GATGCTCAGGTGGGCATCGGGCATGCCTGGCAGGTGGTTCAGAGGCATGGAAGGGGACTGCTGGAACGGAGAAGTCATCAACGGCGGAGAGGCCACGTCTGAGAGGTACCCGTGCGGCGACTCCAGGGAATCCACCGGAGACAACACACTGGAGTTGTCCAGCAGACACCCCTTTCCATCCTGGGACTTTTTCCTCCGGGCTTTGAGGTCTTTGGCGTCCTTGCCGTTGCAGCTCAGCCCCTTGGTGCTCGGCTTCCTGGCTTTCTTGCCCTGCACGGCGGGTTTGAGGTTGCCGATGTAGCTGCTGGGGGAGCAGAGTGGGGGGGACAGGGTGGGTGCCCCCAGGGGGCCGTTGTGCAGGGTGGGGCTCCGCACCAGGTTGTACTCGTCCAGCAGCCGGACGATGTCGTGGTGCATGCGCTCCTGGGCGATGTCCCGCGGCAGCCGGTCCATGTGGTCCGTGATGTCCCGGTTGGCAAAATGGTCCAGCAGCACCTTGGCGGTTTCGTAGCTGCCTTCTCTGGCTGCCAGGAACAGTGGGGTCTCCTCCTGGAAAGCCAGCAAAGGTTTGGTTAGGGTTGAGTTCACAGATTCTCCTGGCTAGCGCTGCCCTGAGCTCCGCACCCGTGTCGCTGGGTGGCAGAGATGGTCTGCCATCATCTCTCCCCTCTGGTGAAGGTTTGCTTTTTTTTTTTGTTTGTTTTCTTCTTCCTACCCTGCTGAGCCATATCCTTGTACTGATATCAAACCAAGAACCCTGTGATTGACTCAGAACACGCTGGAGGTGGCCACAACAACACTGCCCACCATGGCCTCTCAACCTGCATGGCCCATCACCCCTACAACCAAATCCCACAGTGCTCCTTTGAGCTAAATCCAACTTCATTCACAGCAGAACAATCAAACCAGAGTCTCAGTGCCAGACATTTGTATTTTAGCCAGAAATGACTGTTTAACAGACTCCCTAAATGATTCTTCCCTTGCATGTATCAGCCTAGGAGATCCTACCTTATTATTCTGCATGTCCTTATTGGCACCATTCTTCAGGAGGACCATTGCAGCTTCCACATTATTCACCGCAGCTGCCCAGTGCAGGGCTGACTTGCCTGGAGAGGAAAACCATGAAACACAACACACATTAGAGAGTGCTGAGATCAACAGCAAGCAGCCTTTTTGTCCCGTGTCTGAGTGAACTGGTGTTTTTAGCTGCCTCAGTACCTAAATCATCCACGGCATTGACGTCAGCGTGGCAGTTGATGAGGTCATCCAGCATCCCCTCCACAGCCAAACGTGCAGCCAGGATCAGGGGAGTGGTCCCGTCGTGCATTCGAGCATCCAGGTCTGTTGCCCTGTTCCTAATCAGGATCTGCCACAAGAAAGGCCAAAACAGAGGGAACACAAACATCAGGAGGGGCAGACACAAGGCACTCCAGGTATCCAGGTCTCAGGAGCTGCCTGCCCTTTCCAAAGGTTCATCTCTCTAGGTCTTCTCCCAGACCAGAGAAGCTGCTGCCGTGGATTTGCTGCTTTGCTGTGCCCCAAGACAACAAGGGCTTCATTTTTCACAACTCTCCCCCTCCACCTTGCCCAGCTGAGCAGGAGGCCCTGTGACAAAACCCTTCACCTAGCACCACTATTTCCCCTCCAACAACCTCAGAACCGGCGGCCAAAGCATCCATCACCTGGAAAACTCCTTGGGCATCGGCAGAGACGGCGGCGTGCAGGGGTGTCCGGCCCATGTTGTCCTGGATGTTGGCATCAGCACTGGCCTCCAGCAGGCGCTTGGCAGCGTCTGAACGGGAATACCTGGCAGCCAGGTGCAGGGCAGTCTCACCCGTGCGGTCGGTCTGGTTGTGCAGGCTGGCACCTTGGTAGATGAAGTCGGAGATGACAGCAGGAGCATCGTCCTCCTCCTCGCTGTTGCCTGTCTCCAGCCCTCCTCCGCTGCACGAGGCGATCATGAGGGGGGTGAAGCCATCTGAAAGCACAGGGGGAAAAAGAAAAAAAAGGCTTTTTACCCTCTGTAATGCAGGAGGCTCAGGCAGATGCTCTGCCTGCGATAGATGCTTATTCTCCTGGGTGCTCCAAGACTGAGTTCCTGACTAGTTCTGAACATCAAACACGAATATCCTTCCTCTGATATGGATCTGAAATTCCTTAGTGGTATCTCACTACTTTCCCTATTTCATCTGCTCCATGTAAGGTGCAGTTTGTCAGGAAGGCTGCTCAAAGCAAACAGAGTATGGTAAATACCTTCATTATTTCACAATTTCACAGACATGGAAGACCAAGTGTTTGTAAGAATTTAAAAAGCTATTAGCCACTGTTAAAAACCTTAAAGGAAGGTTGTGAAATGTACAGTTGGGTGGGAGGAGAGGAATACAGGAGCAGCAGAGAGAAAACCTGGATGATTTAATGGGTACTTCTGTAATTTCCATCTCAGTGACTGAACAAAAGAGCTCTCATGGAAAGCAAAATGAGACAGGGTCTCTCTCTAAATCACACACAACAGTAATCCTGTGGTGGAGAGCTTGTAGCAGCGACTCTGCACCAGCAAGGGACAGGGAGGGCTGAGGGAGGGTGTAACATGAGCTGACAGGCAGTGCAGAAATGCAAGGGGTCCTTACCCGGCCCTCTGACGTTGACATCCATGCAGTCAGCATCGATTTCCCCCTGTGGAGGCGTCGGGGCCATGGAGGAGATGCGCAGGTCAGCAGCATCCAGGTGCTGCTGTGTCCACTGCCTGTGATCCGTCTGGTCATCCGTGTCCGGCAGCATCGCCTGCTCCTCAAACTGAGGGAAACAGCAGGGAATGAGCACCCCAGAAAAGAGCCTGGGCTGAGCTCCAGCCTGGGAAGATCTGCAAGGAGCTGAGAGCAGCAATGAGGGGCCCTGAGGGTCCTTCTGCTCCTTCCGTGACAAACCCAGGAGTGGCTGCTGCAGCACAGGCAGGGAAATGTGGCAGAGTGTCACAGCACTGGGCTTACCCTGAACTTCTTGGTCTCCAAGGTCTCCTCATCGCCCCACTCATTCTGGTTGTCATCCATCAGCGTGCCATCTGAAGCATTTTTGAGGGGTCTTTGAAAATAAAGCCACACAAAAAAGTCATCTCCTCTGCAGGAACTGCTTGTGATGTTTGCCCGCGTACAGGCACAAACTGAAAGAAGAATCAACCCATTTCCAGGAGGCTCCCCTCAGGTGGCGTTTCGTTTTTTTACCAAGTGCAAAAAGATTACAAAGCACGAACCGGGCAGAGCGCTGCTTTTTTTCCCCCCCCCATGCAGAACTTTAAGATCCCTGATTCTTCTCCTCCCTGCCACACCACGGAACTCAGACAGGCTCTCTCAGAAGAGCCCTGAGCAACCCTGCTGTGCCATTCCTATGGGGCTAGCAAGCAAATTACTCACTTCAGTCCAACAGAATCCTCCCCGAGGGGCTCCCGCCGCTTCTTCTTGCTCGACTCTGTCACTTTGAAGCCTTCTGGGAACCAAAGCTGCCCATGCTCCCTGCGGCGTTTGCGAGACACCAGCACCCCCAGCACGATGAAGACGAGCAAGACCAGAGCAGCAACCCCCACCACGTACATAGGATACAGCTGGGAGTTCTTCGTGGGCTCGGCTGTTTCACCTACAAAACAGTGGGGCACAAAGAGATGCTGAGACATTAAGCTGCATAGCAAACCAGGGACAGAGTGGAAATGAAGGAAAATTTGTTAATAGAGGTACCTAAGTCTGATCTAAATCAGCACAGCACCCCCCCCCCCCCCCCCCCCTCCCCAAAATAAGGTCATTTTATACGCTATTAATCAGAATTGCAAACTATCGGCAAATTCTCGGCTGCACAAGGCAGCCTGCACCAGGAGACAGCTTCACTTTTTTCTCCTTTAAGGAAAAGGATTAGCAAACTTCAAATCATTGCGCTTGCATTGAGCTGTTAAGACAAAAGGATTTAGGGGGGATTTTCAAGATACAAACTTCAACTCCTTGCATGTCACTGATTGATTGGAGCTGCTTGGGTTTTCTTTTTCTTTTCTTTTTTTTAATAACTTTTAGAGTGATAATGATTTTGAAATAAAACCTGGAATAAGCAAAAATAATAAAGCGGGCTTGAAATTTTTTTTAAAGAAAAGACTTAAAGGTAAAAAAAATTATTAAAAAAAAGGAGTATGTGAGGTTATTAAAACCAGACTGTGCTCAAATGCAGCCAATTGACAGATAACTAAACTTGGGGAAGGCTGGAAAGTTTTTGTCTGTCTCTCCTCCCTGGCTGACGAGCTGTACTTACTTTTGACAGCTTCTATTTTGTAGGGTATGTTCAGGTTGCCAAGGGAGGCCAGGGCTCCCAGGAATGCTGCCACATCGGTGGCACTCTGGAAGCACTGGGAAGATGACTGGATGCACTGGCGGTTATCAATTTCCAAGTAGACGATGGATCTGTGAGAGAGAAGAGTCAATAAGGAACAGGGAGCAATGACCACACTGAGGACACGGGTGAGCCCCATCTCCATTCCCTCTTTAACCCCCATCAGTGGGAATTAGAAGGTGGGAACCCATCTCCTTGCTTCCCTGTGGCCCAAAGCCTGCAGCTCACACTCGTGGTCTGTTGGATTTGCCTCAGTGAATGCTGTAAAATCCAGCTCTTTATCTACAGGAATGGTAGGGAGTCTCTGCTTCACAATGTTTTAAAATCACCCAGACATTACAATGTCTTAAATAATGATGTTTGGGAGCCTTCAGATCTCCTCACATCAGTTTTGCTGCCCTAACTCCTTTGCTTTCAGGAGTTTTTGATTGAGTCCATGGAGAGAGAGCAGGTTAGATGTGTATGTTTACACCAAAGATCTCCAAACACAGATTGCAGTAATTGAGTTTTACAACAAAGCTCTAGAAAGCATTTCCCAGGCAGAAAATGAGGCTTAACTTAATGACTTCCTGAAGTCAGACAGTCGGTCAGGCCAACCTCTGCTTCCAGGTCCCACCCAGCCCCAGCCCCAGCTCCCAACAATGCCCAGGACTCCTTCAATCGTGAGAGTCGGCGCAGCATTGTACCAGGGATTCCTGAATGATCACTCCATTTTCCCACATGAGAGCAAAATCCGGTCTGTGTTCACACAGAAAGCAACATCTAAATACAATTATCTGGCCTACATCCTTCCCTTCCTAGCGTGTTACTATTCTCAACACAGAGAACACACTCTGAGAGCTGCTCGGAGAAAATGGAACCCTCTTACCCTCTGATGTCCATCTGATCGAGCTCCCTCTTCTGCCTCCTGCCAGCCCTGGAGTAGAGGCTGCTCTTCACTTTGTTGATGACAGCACTGGACATATCTGACCAGTCCTCTGTGGACCTCTTGATGTAATGTTTTTTCAGCTCCTCCTCATTGCCATAGTATGGGAAGATCATATACTCCCCCTTGGGGTTCTTCTTGAAGACCACGTTGGTGTGCAGCACACGGCTCAGCTCCCGCAGGAAGTTGAAGGAGTTGTTCTTCAGGTTCTCGGGGGTGATGAGGACCACCACCACCAATGTGCCATCTGCCAGCTTCTCTGGCATGTTGTTTGCACAGTCCAGACCATCCCACTCGCACTCGAAATTGTTGCAGCCCTGGTCGCAGTGACCATCCGAGAAGTGATCTTTGCAGTACTGGTCATACAGAGGGCTGGGTGGAGGAAGAAGCAAGGTAGAAGAAAAAAAAATTAGGCCAAGTACTGCAAATAAAACACCTATCTGCTGAGAAAAGCAGTGGTGGTCTCTGTTTGGTATAAATATTCTTCACCCTGACAGACACTAAAGCAGTTTACATGGAAAGCAGATGTTCTAACACAGCACTGAGAAACATTCACCACTGCAGGTGTGAAAGAGAGCAGCTGTTAAATTATAAAAGAAAAAGGGACAAATTACTGTGACTCAGAGAAGGCATGGGGACACAGAATAGTTACTAAGACCACAGTTGGTCCAGGAATCTGGGACTAAGTTCCTGCTGTTGCCAAAGACAATGTTTGGAAAATGCTTGGATGTTAACATCATCATGTTTCCTGGCTGCTCTTCCATCTGGAGTCTCCCTGCCTTGAAACTGACTGGGTTACTGCTGTGAGTTGAAGAATTCACTTCTGGGGAAAGACACAAGCAAGGACAGGGAAGCCATCTGCAATGAGTCAAACCCAGAGAGCTTCCAAGTGGATATAAACTCAGAAAGACCACAGGGAGATGTGACAGCTTGAGCTGCAGCCCCACCAGAATGTTGGGAGTGAACAGCAGGCCTGAGTCTAGGAGTTTTACCAGATACAATCAAAAGATCCAGAGGGCCACCAGAGATGGTGACCCTCACAGGCTTTAAAACAAGAAGATTTAAAAGAAACCACTTACTTGCACTGCCCCTCGTACTTCTGGCAGTCAAACCCATCGTAGAGGCAGCCAGCATTATTGCACTGAGAGTCACACTTGCCATCGTTGAAATACTTCCAGCACTGCAGAGACTGGGAGCAGTTCTTCCAGGGGTCGTTGAAGTTGAGGGAGCAGTCCCCCCCATCCCAGCCGCAGGCGTGGTTGTTGCATTTCCCATCACAGATCTTGTTGCCGGCGTAGCCCGCGCACACCGCGATCTCGCACTTCTCCTCGATTTTGGGGGGGATGATGTCCTGCCCGATGCCACCCTGGAAGTCGAAGTCGAGGATGTGGCAGTTGAGGCCGTTGAAGTTGGCGGGGCAGCTGCAGCGGTAGTAGGGGGAGGCGTCGCTGAAGAACTCGCAGGTGCCCCCGTTGTAGCAGGGGTTGGAGGTGCAGGGGCTGCTGGCCGGGTACTGGCACTCGGGGCCCGTGAAGGTTGGCGTGCACATGCACTTGGAGCTCTTGTGGATGGAGATGCAGGTGCCCCCATTCAAGCAGTGCAGGTTCCCACAGGTGCGGGAGTCGTTCTCGCAGGTGGCACCCACGAATCCCTGGGGAGGGCAAAGCAAGGAGGGAGTCAGAACCACCCAGTAGTGTGTTCTGAGAAACTAAAGCTCACCCTCTAAAACTGGGGATGGGCAAGAATAATCTTGAATGTAAAGCTCGTCAGAGCCCTCAAAGTGGAGGGAGCTCTTCTCCACAGCTGCCTGTCCCACTTTGTGTAGTGCAAACAACATCCAGCCTGTTCTACCTTCAGGCCTGAGCCCTCTTCTTCTTAACTCTGTTCCAGCATCCTTGCAAGTGCACAATTATGGATGCACCCACAGCAAAGCATCCTCCCATCCATGCCTATCCCAGCTGGCAAAGCCTCAGGGGCTAAACTGGCCTCTTGACCACCCCTCATGCCCATGCAACATTCCCTGCTCAGAGCTGCAGAGGAGCAGGCACCTACCGGGGGGCACTTGCAGATGAAACCACGGCCAGTGTTGCTGGCAACAGCACAGGTCCCCCCATTCCTGCAGGGTTTGCCTTTGCAGCCATCCACCACGGTGTCACAGCGACGGCCTGCAAGGGAGAGGAGGGTGTGAGGAGCAGAGGAAGGCGTGCAGGGATGCCTGGGGAGTGGGCTGGGGGCTGCAGGCTGGCCCCTGGGAGCAGAGGGGATGCAGTGCTCACCCGCATAGCCAGGTCTGCACTCGCATTTGTAGTCGTTGACCCGCTGCACGCAGTTCTGGGTGCCGCGGGCGTCGCAGGGGTTGGACAGGCACTCGTTGACATCTCCCTCGCAGCGCTCCCCTACAAAGCCAGGGGGGCAGATGCAGCTGTAGCCACCTACCCGATCCTTGCACTTGCCATTGTTAAAGCACTTGGGCCCCAGGGTGACAGGATCAAAGAAAGGGCTGCAGTCATCCACATTGATCTCACAGTGCACCCCTAGAGAGAGGGGGGAACAACCCACACAGCTCATCAAACAGTATCGGGGGGACCTGCTGCTCCCCTGTGTGAGCCTGCCCTGCCAAGGGGCTGAGCCTGACCACGTCAGTGGCAGCCTGAGCCACCTCTTGGGCAGGAGGGACACAGCACCACGTGGCCAAGGCCGCGTGGCCTTGATGGTTAAGCCCACAAGCAAACACAAACCTCGCCCGCTGCGTTTGCTGCTGCCAGCCCGAGCAGCTAATGAGCAGAATCCAAGGATATCTGCACTCAGCCCACTAATGCCCCAACCTGGGGAATTAATTTACCTTGAGTTCCTCTGGGGCAAGAGCATTTGTAGGTATTGATGAGATCGATGCAGGTTCCTCCGTTCTGGCATGGGTGGGACAAGCACTCATTGATCTCCTCTGAGCAGTTAACTCCATGATAACCAGCCACACACTGCAAGGAGGAAAGAGGGGAACTATCAGAGAGGTTCATCCCATTCCAGGGAGCATAGCCAGCACCCCAGTCTCCAACTTGGTAAAGGGGCATCATGCAAGGGCAGCAGAAAGGCAGAAACTGAGTCTTTTCCCCCAGGAATTCCTGTCCCCCAGGCACCCACCTCGCAGGAGTAGCCTCCTAGGTAGTCTGTGCAGGTGGCTCCATTCTGGCAGGGGTTGGGGGAGCATTCATCCACCTGCTCCTCGCAGTAGCTGCCGGTGTAGCCAGCTTGGCAGCGGCAGAAATGAGTGTTGCCAGTGTCAACACAGAGCCCTGAGTTCCTGCAGAGATGTGCTACATCGATACCTGTCAGGGAGAGCACAGTGAGATACAGGGACCTTGGTGACACCCACACACCACAGGGCCACATCCTGGCCACCACACATCCCACAGGGAATCACAGCCTCGGGGGTGCATTGTTAGAGCAATCCTTGAGAGCACTCTGTGCCAAAGATCCCCACCAGGAGAACTGGCCACATCCCTGCTCAGTGCCCAGCACAGGGGACATCTGGGGACCCCAGCCTGGCCCTGTACACATGGCAAAGCCTTACCTTGCTGCTTAGCAGCCACCTCGCAGGACACACTGGGGACATCACAGTAGAGCCCTGTCCAGCCGCTGTTGCACTCGCAGTGGTACAGGTTGCTGGTCTGCCAGCACTTGCCTCCGTTCTTGCAGGGTGAGGAATCACACCAACGCACCAGGTTCTGGGGGAGCAGAGCCAGACATGAGGGTGAGGACCCAGCAGGGCTCCTGCAGGAGTGGAGACTGCAGTGACACCCAGATCCCCACAGCAGCATCCACCCAAGCTTCCCATACCTGGCAGTTGAGCCCGGTGTATCCCTGGGGACAGGTGCATTTGTACGTCCCGTAGCTGTCCTGACACGTGCCCCCGTTCAGGCACGGCTTGGAGTCACACTCATTGATGTTGTGCTCGCAGTAGCTGCCCGTGAAGCCAGGCAGGCAGACACAGGTGAAGGTGTTGATGCCATCCACGCATGTCCCACCGTTGAAGCAGGAGCTGGGGATGCAGACATAGCACCCCAGTGAGTTGTACCCCAAACCAAAGGCCCCCCACACCACCCCAGGGTTATGGGGCAGCACAGGGACCTCAGCCCCTTGTCCCAGCTGGCAGGACTGTACCTCTCAGTGCAGTCAGGGGTGTTGTTCTCACAGTGGATGCCGCTGAAGCCAGAGGGGCAGGTGCAGGTGTAGCTGTTGACGCAGTCGGTGCAGTTGGCCCCGTTCTTGCAGGGGTTGCTGGCGCACTCATTGATGTCCTCCTCACACTTGGGCCCACGGAAACCAGCCAGGCACTCGCAGAAGAACGTGCCAATGCCATCGGAGCAGGAGCCACCATTGTGGCATGGATCTGGAGAGGAGGGACGTGCAGGTGAAGATGTGATGGGTCCGGCTGTGGTGCAGCAGCCCAGCCCAGGAGCTGCCCCAGAGCACTGTCCCCACACACATTCTCTGGCCACGTGGAGGAACAGGACTGAACAGAAGCCAGACCAACCCCACCAGGACACTGGGCACCAGGAGAACCCATGGCACACGCTGTCCCCCAGCCTCCTTCCTCCTGCTCCCATCTGGCTTTGGAGTGGCACAGCTCAACAGCGACATACGTGAGGTGGCCCAAAAGCCAAGCAGCACAACCCGGGCCACAGTGGCAATCCAGGGTTGTATGGAGAGGAGAATCCCAGCCTCAGGAAGGGTGATGAAGCTCAGGGCTGGGCTGGGTGCAGTCAGGAGCAGCCCCTGCTCTTACTGGGCTTGCAGTCGTCGATGTCGGTGTCGCAGTTGCGGCCGGAGAAGCCGGTCCGGCAGGCACAGCGGTAGCTCCCGTTGGTGTTCTGGCACGTGGCCCCGTTCCTGCAGGGGCTCTTCACACACTCATTGATGTCAATCTCACAGGTCTGACCTGGGGACAGAGCAGGACAGGGATTGTGTGGGCTGGGGGTGCTGGTGAAAGCCCCAGGGCTGACAATGACATCTTGGGCACCGCTCGCACCAGGGCAGAAGCCAGGGGATGCAGGCAATGGTTGTGTCCCATCCACTCAGCTGAGCCATGGGGCAGGTCAGGACCCTCCCCAAGGCCTGGCTCCCTCCCCTGTGCCTTCCCCTCCCTGAGGGAGTAGGGGTTCTAACCCCCAAAAGGTCCATACCTTGCCAGCCAGGGGGGCAGCTGCAGGAGAAGCTCTTGTAGTCCTCTGACTCCTGGCACTCGCCACCGTTCTTGCAGGGGCTGCCAGCACAGGGGGCCAGCACGTCCTCACAGGTGGCTCCTGCACAGGCACAAGCACCCAATGACACCCTCCAAAATGACAGGTGGCCCAAGACCCTGCTATCCCTGTCCCCTGCTGCCAGTCTGAGGAAGGCTCTGGACTTCCCCAGCACCCCAGGGCAGCCCAGCTGGGGCTGTCTCCTCCATTCTGCGTCACCCATGACCCCAAACCCCACAAACTTTTAAGCCCTGGCTATCTGGGCTGCATGACAGCACTGCACACTTCCTTTGGCAGGGAAGTGCTGCTCAAGGTGTCTTTTCCCCCCTTGCACTCTCTCCCCCCTTCCCTCTCCGAAGCTTTTCCTGTTTACGTCCAGCCAAGGGACACGTTCCCTCCGAACCCTTATCTTCCCTGTCAGCCAATATCTCCTGAACTGGCCTTTGCTATTTTCCAGAGCCTTCCCCTCCCTGCCTGCCCAGTCCCCGTCCCCCCCAGGGGTTTCTATGGCCACTGGTGAGGGCAGGAAACAGCTCATGGCTTCCTGCAATTGTGTTGGCTGTGCAAGGGGAAGCGCAGGGCCGGCAAACAGGAATTGGCTCAGCAGAATCCCCCAGCCCCTCGGCCTCGGATCGCCTTTTCCAGCACGGGCAGCATGGCTGGGGTGTGAGTAGGGCAGCCCCTGGGTGCTGCTGCCCCCGAGCCACCGCCCTTGGTGCCCTCCAGGAGGAGGAGGAGGAAGAGGAGGAAGGGAGGAAGCTGCGGCTGGCAGCTTCCCAAAGCTCCTGCAAATTTCCTCCAGCTGCGCCGCGGAGAGGTGGAACCGTGGCTGTGGGCAGCCCCTCGGCAGGGCTTCATGCTTTAGTGCCAGCTCATTGCATGTGCTGGGGACCAGTTTGGTGCCACACATGAAGCAGAAACTCCACAGAGCCGTGGTGGGGCACGGGGTGCTCCCCTCACCTGTGTAGGGCAGGAGGCAGTTGCAGGTGTAGCCAGCAACATCATCAATGCACGTGCCCTGGTTCAGGCAGGGGTTGGAAGCACATTCGTTGATATTGGTCTGGCAGTTGGGGCCTGTGTTAAGAAAAAATAGATAGAAGTGGCTGTGATGGAGGTGTGCAGGGGCTGAGGGTACAATAGGGACACGGTGACAATGACAACAGCACAGCCATTGTCCTGGGAAAGCCTCCTGTGCTCAGCTCCATGAACTCTGCTGAAGCTCTCCAGGATGGCTGCACTGCCACAGCTCCCACCCATTTTTTGACCCCAAAATGAAGCCCCCAGCCCACCCAGCATCATGAGAACACACACCCACAGCTCCCATGCAGGCCTCAGTGTGGGGGGAACATGGCAGCATCCCTGGCTGCATGCTTAGAATCATCAAATCTTGTTAATGCTGGAAAAGCCAAGATCATCAGGTCCAACCACTAACCATTCAGCATCACTGTGATCCACCTCCACACTCCTTTTGAACACTTCCAGTCATGGTGACTCCACCATTTCCCTGGCCAGCTTGTTCCAGTGACTGGCCACCATTTCCAGGAAGAAATTTTTCAAAATATCCAACCTCACTCCCCACTTACCACTGAAGCCCTCCCTGCAGGTGCAGATGTAGCCACTGGTCATATCCTTGCAGGTGCCACCGTTCATGCAGGGGTTGGATTCACACTCGTTGTTGTTAATGTCACAGTTTGTCCCACTCCAGCCAGGGTCACAGTCACACTTGTAGCTTTGGGGAAAAATTGGAGCATAAGGAGCTGGTCCATCCTGGCCCTCTAGGCTGCACCAGCAATCATTTATCCAGCAAATCCTCTCCCTTCAGGGAAATATCCCATGACACTGGTCCAGAGCATGGACAAGCACCAACTCAGGGAACAGATGCTTGCCTTCTTCTAACCCTGACTTTGCTGGGGATGCTTTGGTCCCTGCAGCTCCCAATCAGCCCCTGCACCCTCCAGCCTACCCATTCAATCCATCGTGGCATTTCCCATGGATGCAGGGGTTGCTGTTGCACTCATTCACTTCGGAGAGGCACTTGGGGTCATGGAAGCCTTCAGGGCAGAGGCAGGTGAAGCCATTGATGCCATCCTTGCACGTGCCCCCGTTGTGGCAGGGGTTGCTGGCACACTCGTCGATGTTGATGTTGCACATGCGCCCTGGAAAAGGGGGAGCAAGGAACAGTTACCCCATAAGCATGAACAGCATGGTGTGGGGAGTGCACCCTCCAGACAGCTCCCCCTCCAGCCGCCCAGGGAGTGTCTGCTGGAAGCTGGGATCTCAGGATGCTGGCTGCCCTGCAGGCAGGGTGCCTTCACACCCTGCATCGCCTTCCTGCCTTCATTAAATGTGACTGGAAAGAGGCAGTGCCCTGGGCTGCTTTGGTCCAGGAGGGAACACCGAAGGGAGGAGGTTTCAGCCTGTAACCCTACCTGCCACGGCCAACAAAGCCAGGCTTTATTCTGGCAGGCCCGAGGACAAGGGGCCGTGCGAGCAGGGAGCGGTGGGGGCTGCTCCCATCAAAGCCCTCCACCAATTCCAGCAGCCATCAAACAAACCAGTCGGACAAGGCAGCAACCTGATACCCATGGGAGTGGGCGCAGAGGGAGTCGAATTCGCAGCACCAGACACCCCTTTGATTTCAGACTGAGCAGGGGTCACCCTCCTGAACAAGCAGGAGCGCTGGAGGGTGTAAAACCTCCTACAAGCAGGATGGCAGCATCCCCCCCTCCTTGTCCTGGTTTTGTGAGGCACCAGCAGCTGCTGGTCCCCAGGGTGTGAGGCCCTGCTCTCACCTGTGTAGCCCGGCTCACAGGTGCACTCGTAGCCATTGATCTTGTCGATGCACTTGCCGTAGTCGCAGGGGTTGCTGGCACAGTCATCCAGGTTGATCTCACAGTTGGGGCCTGGGGAGGAGAGGGAGGTTGTTAGGGGGTCCCCAGGAGGAGAGGGGTGTCATTAGGAGGTCCCCAGCCCCGTCAAAGCAGTAAAACAAAGCCTGCTGGCACCAACTGCCACCACTGCCCCACAACAAAGCACCTCTGCCATGGGCAGCTCCCGGCTGGGGCGTGGCTCCAACCAGAGCTGGGCACCAAACTGGGAGAACTCGCCCTCATCCAGGATGCCCCAGGCTGGCCCTGGCACCAGGGTGGCTGCTGGTGGTGGCCCAGGGCCAAGCTGCCCCAGGATGAGCATGGGAGCAGGATGCTGCCCCGGCACTGCCGAGCCATGTGGAGCCCCAGGGGTTCCCTCCTGCTCACCTGTGGTCCCTTTGAGGCAGATGCAGTTGTAGGCGTTGTTCCTGTCCTGGCAGGTCCCCCCATTTTTGCAGGGCTGGCTCTGGCACTCGTTGATGTTGATGTCACAGCGGTGGCCCGTGTAGCCAGGCTGGCAGAGGCAGGTGAAGGAGGCGATGCTGTCCTTGCAGGTCCCGTAGTGACACGGGTCAGGGTCACACTCATCGATGTCAATCTCACAGTGAGCGCCCGTGAAACCTGCCACCAGCAGGAGGGACACAGGGTGAGGATGGGGGACACGGGGTGGGGATGGGGGACATGGGATGGGGGACACGGGGTGGGGATGGGGGACATGGGGTGGGGGACACGGGGTGGGTGTGGGGGACATGTGGTGGGGATGGGGGACATGGGATGGGGGACACGGGGTGGGGGACACGGGGTGAGAATGGGGGACATGGAGTAGGGGACATAGGGTGGAGATGGGGAACATGGAGTGGGGATGGGGGACATGGGGTGGGGATGGGGAACACGGGGTGGGAATGGGGGACATGTGATGGGGATGGGTGACATGGGATAGGGACATGGGGTGGGATGGGGGACATGGGATGGGGATGGGGGACATGGGATAGGGACATGGGGTGGAATAGGAGACATGGGATGGGGATGGGGGACACCCCTTCCCACCCCGTCCAGGTGTGTGGCAGTGCACCAGCAGGGTGTGGGTTTACCAGCCCCACAGCGAGCTCTGGACCCCCAGGAGCGGGGTGCAGGCAGGGAGCACCCCGATGGTGGTGGGGCTGGTCAGACCCCAGCTTTGGCTTTGTCCCGGGGTGCACAATGACCCGCATTAAAGCCGCCTCGGCTGCGGAGCTGGGGCCCCGCGGCTCGTCCCGGAGCGCATGGGGAGGGGGGGGGCCGGCCGCAAGCACCCCCCAATAATAACCCCCCCGGCAGCTCCTATTCTCCTGGCCGGCTCCCTCCCCGCCGGGTTTGGGGGTGGAGAGCGGAGGACAAAGTACAGCTTTGACTAGACCCCGCCAAGCCCACATAGCAGCTTTTCATCGGGGCTTGGCATTAGCAAGACACTAATTAGAGGCCATTCAGCTGGAAGATTTCTGGCGGGAGCTGCTCCACAAAAGAGCCACTGTTTGCCACCAGGGCTCAAGTCATCATTTTGTGCAACTGCTCCTTGGGTTTCGGTCGGCGAGCCCCCGCGGCCCTGCACCTTGCGTCCCCATAGAAGCAGCTTTATTCCTTCCTTCCTGCCTTCCCCCTCGCTGCCGCCCCGGCGGGTGGGAGCACGGTGGGACGGCTGCTGCGGGGCCACACCTAAGGAGTGCCAGGCTCCATACACCTGGCTCCGGGGCCAGCAGGCTCCAGAGCTCCACTTGTTCTGCCAACACCAGGGAAAGGGACATCCAGCCCCATGGGAGTCAAATCAGCAGCGACCCACCCTTATTGATGGACGGTTCAGGGACACCTGCCGCAGCAGGTGCTTGGGAAGGTGGGCACTAAATGATTTTTCCTTGTGGTTTTAGGGCATATCACGGGGCAGCCCCCCAGGATCCCCTCACCTTCAGTGCACTCGCAGCTGTAGGTGTTGGGGCCATCCACGCACTTGGCACCGTTCTTGCAGGGGGTGCTGGCACACTCGTCGATGTCAAACTGGCACAGGTGCCCGTTGAAGCCTGGAAAGGAGGGAGAAGTGATGTTCCTGTGCACGGCTGGACCTGCCAGGCTCCTCTCCCTGCCGTCGCCGGGCAGCTCCCGTGGGCCCCCCGCATCCCGGCTGGGGCGCTGGGTTTCCATGGGGATGGCTGCTGGGGGCCCTGAATGCGGGGCTGCGACCCACCATTGAGAGCATCTTATTTACATCTCTAGAGGAGCAAAGTCTCTGAACTTCAAAACCTCCTTTCACAGATTAACCGTCTCCCCATTCTCCGCTCCACCCCGTGACTTTGACACTGCATTCAAAGCCGCTGGTGCAGCCCCCCCCCCCCCCAGCCCTCCTTCCCAAAGAGGGGCCTTTTCAAGTGCAAAGCCGTGGGGTTTAATCCTCGTTCCCCTCTCCCATGGGCCGGAGCTGGAACAGCATCGCCTGCACGGGGCTCAGCCCCTCACTGCAATTGGAGAAGCCCTCTCCAAAGCACCAAGAGGTGCTCCCTACACTCTCCCCGTTTTGGAGGGCTATGAAATTTAAGGAGCCCGCTCCTGGCTCGAGCCAGGATGCATCCTGGCTTTGTTTCCACCACAGTGGCAGTGGGATGGCTGCTGGCAGTGGGAGGGGTGCCACGTACCAGTGGGGCACTCGCAGTGGAACTCGTTGATCTTGTCGAGGCAGTTGCCGTTGTGCAGGCAGGGGCTGCTGGCGCACTCATCCGTGTTGATCTCGCAGTAAACCCCCTCGTACCCTGCAGAGAGACCCTGCACTGTCAGCACCAAGGCACGGGGCTGGCACAACCCCCCAATATACACCTCATTCCCCCATCTTTAAAAGGAGCTGCTCTACACCTGGTGGGATTTGATGCACAAGCTGCTCCTTAGATCCTTGGCTCGATCCAAGCCAGCAAGATTGGCAAGAGGAGGAGTTCAGTGTAGGGCTGATGGTGCCCAACTCTCACTTCTTGTCCCCCCACCACACAGCCTTTACTGAGCTCTTGTTTTTTGGTGCTGTCCCCAGGCACACAAAGGAGCTGTTGACCCAACCCTGCGCCGAGCTGAAGCTCAGGGGCACTCAAAGCTCTCTCACTGCCCACCCCCAGCACTAAGGCTGAGTCCACAGGGCTGCCCACGCACCAGGCATGCAGATGCACTGGAACTCCCCAATCTGGTCCAGGCAGGTGGCATCATTCTGGCAGGGGTTGGAGAGGCACTCATTGACATCAATCTCGCAGCGAGGGCCTGAGTAGCCCTGCAGACACTGGCACTGGAAGGACCCTTGGGTGTTGATGCACTTCCCTGCGTGCTCACATGGGTTGGCCCCTGAAAAACACAAGCACAGCTCTCAGGACTCACTCCTGGCTGTGCCAGAGCCTTCCCCAGCCTGGGGTGCTGCTGTCACCCATGGGAGCTCACCCAGCGAGCACTCATCCACGTCCTGGTTGCAGGCTGGCCCCATGTACCCTGAAGGACACGTGCAGATGGCTTTGCCATTGACGGGGTTGGTGTCGCAGTTGGAGCCCTCGTTGCAGGGGTTGCTGATGCAGGCATCGTCCAGGTGGCACAGCAAACCTGGGCAGCCAAAGGCAGGTGCACGTCAGGGATGACAGGCACACGAGTCAAGACCGCAGCAAGGAGCCAGGGGACAGGGGAAAAGATGGGACAGGGCCTCACCTGTGCGGCCGTGGGGGCACTCGCAGTAGAAGGAGGCCACCCGGTCGTGGCAGGTGGCCCCGTGGAAGCAGGCAGCCATGGCACAGTCATCAATGTTCTCGCTGCAGTCCTCGCCCGTCCAGCCATTGACACAGACACAGTTGTAGCCACCGTGGTTGTTGTGGCAGGTGCCACCGTTCTGGCAGGCGTTGGGCATCAGCTGGCACTCGTCCACGTCCTCAGTGCAGTACTGACCTGCCAGGGGACAGGGCACCTGCATGAAGCTGGCACTGACCACTCCCGAGGTGAAGCAGGACAGCTCTGAGTGTCCACACAGTGTCCACACCGTGACCAACATCCTCCCACAGCCCAGCCCTGTGCCACCCTCATTCCTGGCACTACCTGTCCACTCAGGTGGGCACTGGCAGTTGTAGGTGTTGACGCCATCCACGCAGGTGCCTCCATTCTTGCAGTTGTTGCCCGGACAGTCGTTGATGTTCTCCTCACAGTTCTGACCCGTGAACCCTGCGCAGAGGAGACACCTGCCATGATGCCAGCTCACTCACCTTGCCCCTCACCACCAGCAGGTTGTTCATTATCAGGTGCTGAGCGTATGCCAGGTGGCTTTGAAGCAGCTGCCTGGTTTCATCTCCATCCCCATCCCACCCAGCAGCTTCCTCTGCACAGGGCAGGGTGTCCCTGCTGCCAGAGCCTCCAGCTCTGGAGACGCTTGCCCCGAGCAGTGGAGGATCTGACTCTACACAAGCCAGAACGCTGCTCCCACGAAGGCTTGTGGCACCCAGTGCTGAATCACTGGCATTTAATTTCACTTGTAAAGAGCCTCAGCAGCCGTGCTTGCCCCTGAGGGGGATCCCAGTCCCTGCCAGGGTGAGCTACCATCCCACACAGCGCTGGGCTCATCCCAGCCCACCTCCTGCTTGGGTTTGTTATCACCTCCAGCTGATAGCACAGAAACCCTGCCACCCCCAGCCTCTCCAGCAGCCAGGCCCTTCTCAGGACATCTGCCAAGCCACCTCTGACTGACATTTGTGTACGACCCTCATAGCTCTTGACCCAACTGCTTGGGGTTTGCGATGGCAATGCCAGCTCTCTGTGCCCGTGTTCATATGCAGATCCCTCAAACTCCCCAGGGCATTCTGCAGGTCCAGACCAGGCTGTTCCCCATGCAGGCAGCATGAAATGTCACCTCCACAGGTAAAGATCATCCTCTGTGGGACCCCAGACTCTGGGAGCTTTCCCCTCACTTTCTCCACGTTTTCCTCTCCCCAGCCCCATCACATGGGGAGTAGCCACAGCTTTTTTAAGATTGCTGGTAGGAGTCCAGAGCAGGTAACATTGATTTGCACCTCATTTTTAAGCAGTGGGGCTGAGCCCGAGCAGCAATAACTCACAATGCCCCAGATATACCAGGATTAACTCATTTTGAACCATCCAAATGAGTAATTAGTACAGCAATTACTTTAAACTCAGGGTTACATTCTGCAGCGATGGCACGATAAAGCAGCCAAGATAAGTTTAACTTGAAGAAACCTGGTACAGCCAGGCCTCTCTGGGAATGAAAAGGGGACATTGTTCCAGGTTTGCTGTGCCACATACCAGCATATCAATCACCCCCTTATCATGAGGAACAGCCCCCTGTCCGTCCCTCTCCTCTGAACAGCTCCTGCATGGTGTGGGATGGAGGAGGTGCTGAGGGACCCCTTGTCCCCTAGAGCAGGGGCTGTGCCATCCCACAGGAGGTGAACCAGCTCCTGCAGGATGCAAATCTCCTGGAAGCAGCCCACGGAGCAGCAGCAGGGCGTGCCAGCGCCGATCCTGCCGGGAGCAGGGCTCTCCCCCAGGGCCGTGCCCGACTGCTCAGTGAAAGTGCCTCATCAGCAGAATGGCAGGGCAGGGCCAGCACAGCTCCTCCTGCCACCTCCTCCACCTGCCCATCCCTGCAGGACAGGGCTCGGAGCTGCTCCAAAGGAGCATGGCCCCCGGGAGCTCATCCTGGAAGGAAAAGCTTCCTTCCTGGCACTGCCTGCCCGGTCAGCCCCACACCTCCCTGTCCCTAAGGACAGGAGCTTTGCTCCAGCCTGGCTGAGCTGTGGTGGAGGTGAGGCAGGAGATCCTGCAGGGCCCTGTCTGTTCTGGATGGTTAATGAGATTCCTGAGGTACTGCAGCCAAAAGCTTTGGGAAGGGGATGGAACCTCTGAACCTGTGTCAGATCCCCCCACAGGGATCACCCACTTTCCCCTAAGCTGGGCTGGGCTGCCAGCAGGGTGTGGGTGTCTGTGCCATCTGGGAGACCCCATCCCCACCCTGATGCCACGTCCCCAGCAGAGATGGGGCAGGAGCTACAGGGAGGGGGGCTGGAGCTCCTCATGGCAATGCCCAGCCCTGCCCAGAGGGCAGAGCAGAGAATCCACCCAACCCTCATCCTGCTCTGGCCACTGCTAGGTGACCAGAGGATCAAACCAACCCCACAAGGGACTCCTCAGTGCTGCTCACAGCTTCCTTCCCAGGGGCAGGGTGGATGTGTCCCCTCCACATCTGCCACAGCTGGCCAATGTGGCTGCCTTGGAATGAGGAGCAGCACTCATTCCAGGAAACACAACCTGGTCTGAGCGTGGCTCAGGGCTGAAACTCCAGTTTCATTTCTCCAGCTGACCCAGGGACGGGGGGAGCGTGGAGCTGCTCAGTGCTTTCCTCTCCCTGCCCTTACTGCACTGCAGACTCAATGTCTGAGGGCAGAAGTGAAAGGGCTTGCTGGGGTCAGGGGGCCCTTTCACACCTGCTGTTCTCTCGGGTTTGCAGGGTGCCAAGCTCCTTTCCAGGGTGCCAGGATCCCTTCCAGGGTGCTGAGCTCCCAGGACAGCGCCCACCAGGCCCCTCCACGGGAGCTCTCCATGCCAGAGGCTGCAATCCTGCTGGGCTGCTCCAGAGCTTGCCAGAGGGAGCAGCAGTGAGCACAGAGAGGGTCTTCCTTCCCCAGCTCCATTAGCACTCGGAAACTTTCCAAAATAGCTATTCCGGGCTAATTATTCCATTCTGGAAGTGGATTAAGCTAAAGCGGAAAAAGGCACTCTTATTCTGGAATATGAGCATCCGCACAGGGGCCTCTGCTCAAACAGTTGTTTTGGAAGAGCTATTTTGGTGAAGCACAAAGTATATAAAGCCCCCAGATGAACTCTCCACCTCGGGCATCGCTGCCAGCCTTATTCCCTAAAGCACATGGCACAACGAGCCCACAGCCAGAGTCACAACCTGCAGGAAATTCAGGCACCACTTCTTTAGGGTGGACTAAAGAGCTGCCCCATGCCTTTCCCTCCCTACCTGGCAGGCAGGTGCAGTCGTAGGTGGTGTCCCCGATCTGGCGGCAGGTGCCCCCGTTCTGGCAGGGCGAGGGGTTGCAGGGCACGTAGAGGTGCTCACAGTTCTGCCCAGTGTAGGCTGGCTTGCAGGAGCACTGGTAGGTGCCCACCTCGTTGGTGCAGCTGCCCCCGTTCTTGCAGACGGGCGGGGAGATGTTGCACTCGTTGACATCCTGCTTGCAGTTGGCGCCGTGGAAGCCGGCGGTGCAGCGGCAGATGTAGTGGGCTTCGAAAGGCACGCACTGGCCCCCGTTGGCACAGGGGTTGGAGGCACAGGGGTCAGCCTGCTGGCAGGTTTTGCCTGGGGAAGGCAGGGAGGGAGGGTGAGGATGCAAACAGCAGCTCAGCTCCTGCTGGCAGCGATCTACACCAAGGTGCAGACCCTCATCTGCCATCCACCCACCCCCAAACAATCACGTTTGCTGCCCACCTCCCTGAAGCTGAAATCAGAGGCAGCTCTGCACCCCCTATCTCAGGCCATCCCTCCACACACAGGCCGTGTCCCCAGGTGCCACCCCTCACCTGACCAGCCGGGTGGGCAGCGACACTTGTACTCGCTGAGCGTCAGCAGGTCGCAGGTGCCGCCGTTGCGGCAGGGGTTGCTGAGGCAGACGTTGTCCCGGGGTGTCAGGCACAGCTCGTCGGTGAAGCCCAGGCGGCAGGCACAGGTGTAATCCACGGTGCTGCCTCGCACCAGAGCCGTGCAGGTGCCGGCGTTCTTGCAGGGGGAGCTCAGGCAGGGGTTGGGCAGCTGGCAGCGCTCGCCCACGTAGGCACCGCTACACCTGGCAGGGGCGAGACACGCCGTCAGTGGGATGGCCCCGAGTGGCTGGAGGGCACCTGGAGCCCCAGGGACCGGCCCCGTGCCACAGCCCGGCACGTCGGGTTTGGCTCTGCCCTGGCTGCTCCAGGCTGGGAATAGGAAGATGAAAGAGGTGCTGGGAACAAAGGCGTCCCCCATGGAGGGGCCTGTGCTGGCTTGTACAACCGCAGCCACGGCGCTGACATCCTGTGTCTCATCACAGGGAGATTCTTCTCCTTCCCCTCCTGGTTGGAGAGGAAATCGAGGCACAAGAGGAGCATCCCCATGCCCACACCAAATCCATGGGGCCAGGCAGCATGGGGACAGCCCATGCCTGTCCCTGCCCATGTTAAAGTCTCTGCTTCGCCAGGGCTATTTTTATCCTCTCTCTGTCCTAAATCACTCAAACACAATTAAGCAGGGGCTTAGCATTGGCTGGCAACAGGTGGGACAAGTTCCTGCTCCTTGCAGTCAGCTGAGAGTTTCTCCAAAGCCAAACCCTGCACAAGGAGGGTGAGTGGCCCTGGCTGCTGCATGGGGCCCCTGAGAAAAGAACCCCTGATGCCACCACCAGCTTCACCATCTGTCACCATTGGCCACCTGGGCTGGAGCAGGACTGGAGCTGGCATCAGGGATATGCCCTGAGGGCAAATCCCACCAGCCATCCTGGTGGGCCTGGGCAGGATGTGGGGCTGGCAGGACCCTGCAGAGAGGGGAAGATGAGGGCAGAGGAGCCAAGCTGTGCACCTGACACAAAAAAATCTCAGGGATGAGGCACAAACTCTGCCAGGTGGCATCCCTTGTATCCCGTCTGCAACCACGATGCCACCACAGATTTTGTCCCCAACCAGCTCTGCTCGCATTACAGCTCTTCCTGTAATGTTCTGTTCTGGGTTGTGCTGTGCTGAGCAGACACAGTGAGTAGGACATGGCAGGAGGGAGCCGGTGCTGGCACGCTGCTGTCCCACACCACGATGGCAATGCCACCACAGGGTGCACCACACTCAGCTCACGGGTTTCTACCAGAGGCCTCGAGAGCAGCAATAAATCTGGGATCCTGCACAGCCAGGAGCTTGGGGTAAGGCAACCCCAGCTGGAGGTGATGGGTGGGGAAGGTGACAGCACCTGGGCACTGGGGGACCGTGGTCCCCACGGTGCTGTGGCAGCTCAGGCTCAGGGCACCACGAGCTCACACCTGTTGCCATCAGATCTGATGGGACATCACATTCCTGAGCCTCCTGCACCGCTTTAAAGCTCCTGTGGTGAGGGGGTGAGAAAGGGGAGGGGTCCCAGAGAACGCTGCAGAGCATAGCAATCACCTGCAACCCCCAAAACAAACCCATGGGGCTCCTCCAGTGCAGCACAACCAGCAAACCCCACCCTCAGCCACCCCAGCCCAGAGCCACGGCGGCACCACCACATTTCAGCCCCGCTCCCCTTCTTCCTCTACTTTTTTTTTTTTTCCCCTTTATATATTTTTTTTTTTAACCCAATTCTGGATTTCATTGTTGGGGATTGTGTGAGAATTTGTCAGGATTCGGAGACATTTTGAGTTAATGAGACGGCATTATCCCGGCCAAATGAAAAAGAAAATGTGTATAATAATAAATCAGGGCATCTGCTCGGCACACAAAGGGCGGCGGGGAGCAGGTGTGCATCCTAATGAGGCACAGCAGCTGCCGGCGCCCGCGGACGGTGCCCGGCTCGCCGGCGGCTCCGAGCCCCGGGCGCCGCGGCCGCGGGGCGACGGCGCTTCTGGGTGGCTGCTCGGGGGAATGCGGAGGTTGGGGCCGGCTGAGAAGGGCTCTTTGTGCACAGGCAGAGGCTCGGGGGACAGCAGCAGGCACAGGCACGCCGCTGGGCTGTGCAGTCATCTGGCAAAAAAAAAAAAAAACCCACCAAAAAAACCCCGTGCGCGCCCCCGCCCCGCCGCACCCGCGCACGCTTTTATTCTTAAAACAATCTCTCCCCCCTCCTTCTTTTTCCCCATCCGCGATCCGGAGGACAGCGGGGTGTGCGAGGGGAGTGAGAGGGAAAGGCGGAAAAAAAATTTTAAAATAAAAGGAATAAGGGAAAAAAAAAAAAAGAAAAAGTTGATGCCGGACAAAGAGCGGCGGTGGCAGCGCGGGAAGCGCTGAGAGCGGTGGGAGTGCCACGGTGCCACCGTGGGAGAGGGACACGATGCTGGGGCACCAGGAGGGGATGCTCGGCATGGCAGGAAGCCAGGGGGGCTCTCTGGAATTGGGGTTCCTGCGCTGTGAGGTGGGGGAGAGCAGCACACAGCCCAGTGCCCTCCCACCCAGTTAGGTTTCAGAGTGATTCTGATTCCGGCACAGCCAAGTGGGGGTTTGAATGCATGGATGGGAAACCAAAGTAAATCCCAGTCTGAATCTGAGCATGGTTATTAGCCAGGAGGTTAATTAGTGATGGAAAGAAGAACCCTGAAGGACAGGGAAGCCCCTGCCTGAAGGCACAGGGTGGGTTGGGGTCACTGGGTTGGGGGCTGCCTCATGCCTGGCTGGGCTGCTCAGGTGATTTTCAAGCTTGTGCTTGAGAAAAACCCTCAAGTTTCATGGAGCTGGTAGATGATTTTAAAATTAATTTCTGTTTGTTTGCATTAAGAGCTGATTAATGGCCACAATCAGCTCCAAAAGTGAGGAGAGTGTGCAGGGAAGAGTTCAGTTTGGAAAGGCTGAGATGGGCACACTTGGCCATCAAGTCTAGGGTACACTCATGCTCCGTATTTCTCCTTCCAGAAAGGGGCATTCCAAGCAAATCTGCAGGAAAAAAGCAACACAGCACAGGCTTCTTGCAGCCCAGCAGTCACTGCTGTAACCCAAGGAGGAGTTTCTATCATGCACAGACCCTCTGTACCTGCCCAGCAACTCCCAGCCTCACACACCTGCTCCCAGCACAGGAAACCTCCCAAATCTTTCCATGCTTTCTAAGTCATCTTGGTTTCTTTGTGCCCAGGACATCCTCCTCCCTCACACCTGGCAGCTTCCACACCACTCCTGCATCTTCTGTAGATGCCTCAGCACAGAACGAGGCTGTTCCTGCAACAGCAGGTCTGAGACAAGCAGGGATGAGCACATTCCCAGCTATGGATGAAGTCACAGGATGAACTTCACTGTTCCCTCCCCTCACAGGTCCTGGAGCTCACTCACAGAGACTGGAGCTGCATTTCAAAGCCCAGCACCCTCAGCAGATTCAGAGAGTCCTGGCTGAAGAGGAAAGCCTGGAGACAAGTCTCGCATGCAAAGCAAGAGATCAAAAACCAGGTGAAGAATCAGGGCAATCCAAGCTGGAGTTATTTTTCAACTTATCCAGGTCTGGAAAGGCTGGATTCAGCAGAGCTAAGTTCAACTCCCAGCTATGTTACAACCTCACCATGCAACCACCTATTTCTATGGGGACTAAAAACTTCTCCTAAAGCTCAGCCCAGGGAGCTGAGCTTTATGTTCTGTAAAAAACATGAGGTGGTGTCAGGGATTCCAGGTGAGCAGACGTGGAGGATGCGACATCCCTGAGGGCTCAGCCAGGTGAAGATCACCCTGTGGTTTTTCCTTTGGCATTTCCCAAGCCAGGGCTACCCAAACCAAACCCCAAGCAGCTCATGGAAATTAGCATAGGAGACATTAAAGCTCGGCTTTAATTACAGATATATGTGTTGGCAGAGGACAGGGCGGGTGCAGCAGGATCAAAACAGCTCAGGAGGGCCATTAGAAAGAGGCTTTGAGGCAGTGAAATGTGGCCAAGCTGCCCGGGGTCCTGAGGAGCCTCTGTGAAAGCCACAGCTAGGCTGGTGTGGTCACAGTCCCAGCTCCAGGCATGAGGAGCACCCCGTTCCCAAACCAGGCAGGAATGGCTAAAAATACCAGTGTGTCTCCCTCACTGGTTTACTGGACTCATTAATGTGCTGAGGAGGCATTAAATGCTCCATTTTAGCCACTGACAGAGGGTGACAGCATCTCCATCCCAATCCCCATCCCCATCCCAGTGATGGCCAAACCCTGCTCCAACACACAATGCTCCCTCACCCAGCACCATTCCAGCAGTTTCACAACTTCTGGGGGCTTTTTTCCACCAGGGGACAACAGCCAGCCCCCATCCCTGTGGATGACGGTGCTCCTTGCAGGGGTGAACACACTGATTTACACCTCTTTTGGGTGTCTGGGGCTGCTGGCCATCCCGGTGGCTTTTTTTGTTTCCGGGGGTCAGACAGAGGCTGGGAGCTGGATTCCCACAGCACTAGGCTGGGATCTGTCTTCCCCCTTGGAATGAGCATCCGAGTGCAAACTGGTGAGGGATGGGGGATGCACTGAGCTGCCGGCCCATAAATCTGCATGATTCATGGCCAATGTGAAGGGTGATGGAGAAGGCCTTGTCCAAGGTCAGACAGCAGTCCCTGGGGACAGCCTGGGAACAGCAACAGCGGCCCCAAATTCCCACTCTGCTCCCAGCACCAAGCCTGGGCTAAATCTGGATCTGCTCAGCACGGGCACGTGCATTTGTTGTGTCTGCTGCACATCCTTGAGGAGTTACAACCAGTGGCCCGACGCTGCAGCTCTTCCAAAAAGGCTCCAGGAGAGTTCAGATCAGATAATCAAAAGCATGAATGAGCTGCAGGAGTATCAGAGCCAAGGAGTGCTGCTGCCTCAGCTCTGCTCTACACCTCTGGGCAGCACCTCTGGCCCCACCAGCAGTGCTGGCAGAGTTGGGGTGCCCATCCCAGCGCCATCCCAGCCTGTGGTTTCTGCTCTGGCTGCTCCCTACGTGTCCCTCTGGTGCTGCCAGCCCTTTGTTCACCCTGTCCCCTCTCGCTGTGGCTTTTCCTCCAACCCACCAGCAACAGGTTTTGTCCCTCCGCAGCAATGCGGGCACTGAAAGCATCCCGAGGCAGATGTTTCTGTGACCTCTGACCCAAGACTAATGTTTTCCTTTCTGCACTAAGCTGCCATCTGCCACGGCCGGCACAGATGACACCCAGGCGCTGCCGCAGCCCAGCCCGCCCTGGCACGGCTCCCGCACGGGGGGCTTTGTTCAAATTCGGGATGCACAGCCCTGCACAAGCACAGCCCGGGGGCAGGGGGTGTCTCAGAGGTGCTGGCTGCACCGGGAGTGGGGGGTCTCAGCCTGCATCACCCCCCAGCTCACATCACCCACTGCTCTCCTGCCTGGCTGCAGTGTGTCATCCCCAGGGATCCTGAGGCCATGGCAGGGCTGGAGGTAAAACCCACTCTGGGCTTAAAATGTAAAAAAAAAACCCAACAATGAAGGTGGAAATCAGGTGTAATCTGGAGCACAGGCACGGGCTGTCCCCCGTGCCCATCCCATGGAGGGGGAGGTTCAGGGGGCAGCCCCACACTGCAGGAGGGGACAGGGAGGCTGGTGGGGAGCCCCCCCCCGGCCCCTGGCCTCACATCCAGGCTGCCTCTTATCTGCTCTGCTATCACCTAACCTCTTCCTCACCCTCAACTGCTGGAAGCATAAACAGCTGTGGTTGTTTTCCCCAAGGTATGAGCAGTGTGGGAAAACTGAGCAGAGCAGGCTCAGGTCTTTATTCGAGCACCATTTTGGGGGGCACTTGAGACTAGTGGGGCCAGGACACTCCCTGGTGCTGGGGTGCAGGGTATCCCACTGTGGGAGAGGCTCTCACCCCAACAGGTTGAGCTGGGGGATGCCATTCTCTGCTCTGTGGTACCTGTGGCTCAGAACAGCCACCTCAGGTGAGCCCCAAAGTCTCAGGCAGAGCCACCCCAGCACAGAGAAGGTTCAGGACCACAACTGTGACCTTGAGTGGTGCAGAGGGTCCCCCTGAGGGACCTCCACACCCCCAGAGCCCTGTGCAGCAGCGAATGTGCTGTGTGACCTGTGGGTGGCTGTGCCAGCGTGGTCGGGACTCCACGGAGTGAAGCAAGTGGCCAAACGTGAGCAGGACACTCAGATTTCACATGTTTGCTGGCAACAGCTGAGGGAAGGAAAAAACAACCCTCAGGAGAGCCTCCCTTAGCTGCACAACAGCCCAAAGCCACTGCAGGCTGCAGTGACACACCGCTACCCTGCTGTCCCCACACCTCTCGGGGTAACCACCATCCTCGGGCTGACACAGGAACCACAACCTCCTGCCCCACACCTTCCCCTGCACCCCAGCAGCTGCACAGGGCAGTAGGGAGCCTGCTTTCCATCAGGCAGCCACGCACAAGAGTCACCTTTCCAGTTGTTCCAGTGGCTCCCTGCCTGGCACAGCCTGGGAGCAACACCCCAGCTTTCTCCTGAAGTTACACCCTTCCCCGTAAGACACGTTTGCTCACTGCCAGCCCAGGGAACCCTCATCTCCCCTGGCTCCAATCTGACCAGAGAAAAAGGCCAGTGCTTGGGGATATGTCTCCTCGTCCCTGAGAGAAGAAACCTGCTTCTTTCTCCATCTTATTCCATCCATTCTCATTCCACTGCCTCCCCAAGAATCCCTCCTGTGATGCATGGAGCAACAGGTGCACACCACGGTCTCCAGGATGCAGATTTCCTGCCTTGGAAACATCCTGCTGACACAGGAGCACGCTCTGGAGCCAGGGGAAGGCAGGGAGGTCTGGAGAACAATCCTGCTGGGGAATCAGAGCTCAGGACCCTGCTCTTTGCCCTCACCTCCTCGCCCAGCATCACCAGAAGCACACGGAAGGAAACGGCTGCAGGGAGACGAGGAATACTTTTGGATGCTGCCCTGACCTCCCTGGAGCACATGGGGCTGTGGATGCTCCCTGTTCCCTGGCAGCCAGGGGCTGGGGGGGCTGCTTGAGCCCCCTCTGGCAGCGGGTATGGCTGGGCTGACCACACCTCACACCTGCAGCTTTGCTCAGAGGCTCCTGGAACGTGTGGCTGTTAAGAAACCAAAGGCTTCACCACAGCTCCCAGGAGAGCCAAGGCATGAAGGCAGAGCTGTCCAGCTGCCCTCACCCATGTGGGGCACCCCGACTGGGTGATGCACCCCAAAGTTCCCCTGGTGCCAGCACAGCCCTGCAGAAACCTCCAGCAGCCACGATGGAGCTCCCAGTACCAAAACCCTGCACAAGACCTAAGTGGTGGTTTTTTAAGAAGTTTCATCCAGGTCCTGCTTTATTAAACACTCTGGGACACCAGCCTGGGAAAAAAGCAGAGTTTCACACAGGGAGGTGGTTGGCAAAGCAGCAGGTTACTCCAAGTGACATCAGGTTAATAAAGCAAGAGCAGATCTCCATTCTTGTTTAATTAAAAAAGCAAACTGCAATCCCAAGTCTTTGATGTGTTTTTTTTTTTCCCTTGTTCCACTTCATTTTTTGACCTAGCCCAAGTCATCTAATTGAGATTTTAAGATCCAGACTTTCATCTGGAGAGAAACTAAAGGAATTCCCAAAGCTGGATATACTCGTGGACAGGAGTGAGGAAAAAAAACATGCTAGAGCCCCGTTCCTCCTAAGAAGGAAGAAAATGGCTTTGTTTCTTAAGCAGACATTAGTCAGGACACTTTGGGAATCAAAGTTCCCATTGTAATGAAAAACAATATAATCCCATTACTAAGCAGAGTGGCCAGGCTATTCTCGGGTGGTAACTGGCTACCTGGGAAGGAGCTGCCTTTCAATGGAGCTTCATTCACAACAAACATGAAAGATGTCGAAGGAAGAGCCCAAGACAAAACTCGCCTCATTCCCACCCTCAACAATGGCTGCTATGAAATATTTGTTTTCCCCAGTCGATGTTTTCTTTTTTTTATATCCTCTGCCGGTGTAAAGCTGCACAGCCCCATTGTTTGTGGGAGCCCAGCTCACTCTGCTCCCCCTGGCCCATGTTCCTTCTCTTGCAGGGGTGACCACGAAGGATGTGCTTCCAGCAGAGGATCCCCAGGGAGCAGAGCCTGGGCTGAGGCTGGCACATGGTCCCATTGCCCACTTGTGTCACTTTATTGGGGCAAGTCCCCCAACAAGCACCCACAGTGCCCATCAGACACTGGAATGTCACCCTGTGGCATTTGAGAATGTTCTCTGCAACTGCTCCCTGCTTTTGCCCTCCAAAAATGTTTTTATTCTTCAAGCCAGCGGAAGAAAAAGTCAGAGTTTGGGGGAGATAAGGAATTTCTACCTCCACAGGCTGCCCGCCAGCCCAGCATTGCTGGTGCCTGAGGTCACTCTTCCCTCCCCACCCCTTTTGGGGTACCTGCTGGTTTTCACCCTGCTCTGGACCCAGCACGTGCTGCCCATGCAGGTTAAATTCATTCTGCTGTGCTCTCTGAGCTCTGGCACACACAGAGCCCCATCTCACTAAGTGATGATGGACTCCTTTTTTCCCCTTTCCCCCTCAAACCAGGTTTTGGCTAAACACCACGCTGCCCTAGAGCCAAATATGGAAAACTCCCACTCGTGACCCCACCATCCCAGTGGTCTAATCCTGAGCTTCAAACCTACGATTAGGATCTGAACAGCCACCAAAAGTTTAAACAAGCTATATTTAGCCCTGATATTTATAAACAAGGAGGAGAGGGAAGGGGTTTTGCAGAGCACACGGGTGCCCCGTGGCACAAAGCCAACCGAAAGCCAGAGAAATTCCAGCCGGGGATGTTTCAGGGGGATGGGGAATGGGCAAAGGTGGCAATGGCCAAACAGGGATGGATCCAGCTCCCCTCAACCTCACAGCCACAGAGCTGCTGGTCTCCCTTCGCAAGCAAAACTCCCAAAAATAGTTATTACCAACAAAACCCTTGCCTGCTTGGAAACCATGTGCTTAAGGCTGTAAAACACCCGAGAGCAGATGGGTATCAGCTCCTGGGATCTGTATCCCGGGATTTCTGCTGCTGCAGAGTTTAACCAAGGAAACGGCGAGAGAGGGAGGGAAGCCTCTGCCTCCGACACCTTTTGCCGGCAGAAATCCCTGTGTCAACATGACGCCCTCGCCGAGGGAGAAGGGACAATGGTGGCGGCTCTGCCCTCCGGCCGCAGCCCGCATTCCTGCCCCCCTCCCCTGGAAACCCCCCTTTTGTGGGGAGCAGCAGGCCCTGTGAAAGGGCCGTCTGTCGCCCTGCCTTTTGACTTGGAGGTCTGTGTCTAACATTTTAATAGGGGCTGGGGGCCGGGGACAGACCCCCCTCCCTTCCTCCTGGGCTGTTCCCCCGTGGGGTCACTCTCCCAGCCCGCCCCAAAGCTCCAAAGAGCTGCACATCCCAGCGGACAGCCACATTCCTCCACCTGCTCCAGAGGAGCCATCCCATGGGTTAACCATCCAGGAGTGTCAGTCTCACACATGAGATGTGTGCTCAGGCACAGCCTGAGCTGTCTTCTCACCAACACCCTGCTCCCATGGCACACGCTGGGATTTTGGGGTTGTTCTGTGCAGGGCCAAGAGTTGGACTCAATGATCCTTGTGGGTCCTTTCCAGCAGGCAGGGATGCTGCAGGGTGGAGTGCTGGGGACACGCTCTCCTCCATGGCTGCTCATTGACAGCAGAAAATTCCTTAAAATAAACCACGGGACACTCACAAATGCTTGATCCCCAGGCAGCGATGCCAGCAGGGAGCGTGTGGCCCTTGGGGTTCCCATCACTCAGCTGACATGGGACAGAGCAGCTGACAAAGCCAAAATCCACAGTGCCAAAGGCTCCTTCCCACGCTCCTCTTGGGGACAGGTGTGACAGGCACAGGTAACATCCCATCACACCACAGAGCATGAGGAGGAATTGGCAGCGGGATGCTAAACTCAGTCCTGACAACAGATTATGCACATCCCCGAGGGTAGAAGCAAAGCTGGCACTGCCACTCTCAGCCATGGTGACTTTAAATCAAGCCCAAAGCGACAGGATCCCCACCCCTGGGTGCTCCTGTGGCACCCAGCCCTCCCAGCCCACCACCACCAAGCCACTTGCCTGCAGGGTGCCCCTTCTATTAAATAAGGGCAACGTTATAGCATCATTAAAACTTAATAAATCCATTTCCCATATAAACACCATTAAATTCAGGTTTTGGGGAAGGGAATTAGGGTGAAAACTTGTTAAAAGAAAATGACTTCGGCGCAAATAAATTTTTGCGACTTGACCGAGCATGAAAGTTTCCCATTAAAATGCGACTCGGCTCCCTTTGCTGGAAATGTGCAAGGGCCTAATAACCATGGCCTAAACATTAACTGTTTAACTGGCTTTTCCAATATTAACTCCAGGCTGCCATGGGGGGAAGGGGAGGACGTGATGGGTGAGAGCTTAAAGCAGACATTAATTACTGCTGTGTGAGGGAGGCACACCCCGAGCTCGCTTCTCACCAACATCCTGCTCCCATGGCACACGCTGGGATTTTGGGCTTGTTCTGTGCAGGGCCAAGAGCTGGACCCAGTGATCCTTGTGGGTCCTTTCCAGCTCAGGGTATTCTGTGATTCTGTGATTCCCAACAGAACTGATTTTGGGTATGGCTGGCTTTAAGCACAGCAGGAATTCTGCTGCACCTGAGGTGGTAGGCATGAGTTGGGCTCAACGATCCTTGTAGGTTCCTTCCAACTAAAAGTATTCTTTGTCAAGGTAGAACTCCCCATATAGCCCAGCCAAATATCTCTCCCCATCCCCCATACCTTACAGAGGTTTTATTCCTGTATTTCTCACACCAAACACTGCATTTACCAACGGGAACCTCCAGCATCATTGAGGTGCCCAGAGAAGCTGTGGCTGCCCCATCCCTAAAAGTGTCCAAGGCAAGGTTTGGAGCAACCTGGGCTAGTGGAAGATGTCCCTACCCATGGCAGGGGGTGGAATGAGATCTTTAATGTCCTTTTCAACCCAAACTACTCCACAGATCACCCTGTTAACCACCAGAAAATTGCTTGAGGTATCAGGAAACCCTGACCTGCCAGCATGAGGAGGTGACAGGAGAGGACCTGACCCACCAGACACGCACGAGAGGAAGGCAGAGTCCAGATGTGGGTGTCCAGGTGTGAACAGGCACCATCACAGCTGGCCAGATGCTCAGCTGGAAGCAGCACTGAGCTGCTTTACCAGCAAGACCCAGGGGTTAAAACACTGGGGAGTTCCCAGGTAGGAAATGCCATGGTCTGGTGTCACTGGGACCAGAATTCCCAACACCACACACAGGAGCTCTGCTACAAAGTCCAGTCAGCAGGGCCTGACCCTCACACCTCTCTGCTCCAAGGTGCCTCCACATTCAGACATACAAGAATCAAAACTCCAGCATTCCCCCTTGACACCAGAGCAGCATTTCTGCCCTTACTCCAGAACTCTGGCTGCAGCAAATCCGGGCTCATGAGGGCACCATGCAGCAAGGCAGCGATCCCAAGATGGGATTGGGGCACAGCTGCTGGGATGGGTGGATGCAGCACCATCCTTCAGGCATGGGGCATGAAATGAGATGAAAACACCATTTGGGGAGAAACTGGAATCATCCCAAACTGCCATTTCTCCAGACTGCTCATCTTTCTAACCCTGAACACAAAGCAGAGCTGCAGGAATAGCCCATCTTGAGGAGTGGTGAGTGAGCAGCCCAAGTGCCCCTTGGTGCTGCCCCATCCCAGGCAGCAGAAGGGGCCTGGCAGGTCCTCAAGGATGGCTGCACACAGCCCTGAGTGGAGCAGGGGACCCTGAACACCTTTCTGGCCACGGGGAAGAAGGCAGGACTCACCCAAGGCCCCACAGAAGCTCTGCTTTCCCAGGGGGGTTTAAGTTATACCCCAAAGGATCTTCCACTCTGCGGCCCCAACACGGGGTGCAAAACCTTCACCTGGCAGCACATCAACCACAGAGAAGTCTCCATCCAGATCCAGAGCTCACCAGCTCTCCCTAAGTGCACCCTGGGGCTACTCCCTCGTTAAACACGCTGATGCTCTATAAATTTCACATTCCACTCATGTACACACGCCGCCACTGCTTGGGACACCAACCAACACGAGCAAGACGAGGGTCACCACACCTCCAGGCCTGGAAAAAGCAGGTTAATTTCCAAACAATGTTATTTTAAAACTTGCTAACTGCCTCCTGATTATGTTGTCCGAGCCCTTAATTGGTGAATAGCCTGGTCTTGCAGTGACTTATACTCATGCTACATACAATAAACCAGAACAGCCTGGGAGGCCAGGCCAGGTGTGAGGTATCAGCTGGAACAAATGGACGTGTTGTGGCTGCCAGCAGGAAGGAAGACAGCGGGTCAGGTGTTGAGATGGAAGAGGTTTTGGTGGAATAAAACATACCCCATACCAGGGAGTGAGTGACCTCCAGCCCCAGGGAGCAGAGCCACGTGTACTGCTTCACACCATGAGACCATGGAAATTGATGGCCCTGCTCATTGCAGATTACTCTGAAAGGTCCTTTCCAACCCAAACCGTGCTGTGAGCACACAGCTTCGAGTTCCTGGTGGGGAATAGCCCCACTAGACTGAGGTGATGAGCACCACTGTGAGTTCCTGATCCCTTCTGCATCACCCCATCTCTCCTGCTCATCTCTGAGCTGTGGGTGCTGCTGAGGGACCTACAGAGATACCTCCTCTCAAACATATCCCATGCCTGTCACACAGGACACCCCTCTGGCCACCACAGGTATGCAAGCCTGGGGAAAAAACAAGCAAAAAACCTCAGCCCAAGCAATAAAATCCCAAGGACACGGAGCAGGAGTGAGTGAGACCACCTAATACAACTGATAACCATGGAGACACCTTGCAGAGAGCAGAGATACAAACAGATTCTTCTAGACAAGAGCTAAAACCCCCAGTGCTGTCCCAATGACCTCAGCAGCTGGGCTTCGGTTTCTCTTCCACTGGAATCCACAACAGGTGACACTCTGGTATTTTTAACCTCCCCTCTTACCCATTTCCACCTTGTTCTTTCCGAGAATGAGATCAGACTTGAAAGAGCCATCAAGACTTCTCAACATGGCTGAATCACTGCTGGTCTACTTCTTTAAGAGTTTCCTCTGGTTGATTGTTCAACACTCCACCCTCTTCCTCTCCAGCACCGAGACTGCATTTTTTCTTTGTTATTATTTCATGGAAATAACGTCGGGTTAAAGCACATGAGAAAAACCAAACCAGAAGGAAACTTCCGCCCTTTACAATGAGATAACAATGACTGAGCAGTTGAATAACTTGAAGGGCACAGAAACTCGTGGGGCTCACATCACTCCTCTGCCTTCCTGGTTGTCTCCTGAAAGAGTTTTGAGCTAAAATAATCACCTCTTCCCGCTACGGACCCCCTCAGAATGTTTCTTCACATGTTTCTGGCCCGCTGCCCGTGGAAGTTGGTGGTGGCAACAGGCACCAGCTCAGGAGCCATTGCCCTGGCTGAACGACAACGCTGTGCTGATTCGTAAACAGAGGAAGTACTTTAGCAAACCAACTTTTCCCCCCTTTCAGCACAAGCCCAGTGATTAATTTAACTTATTCTTTCCCTCCACCATCTCTTTTGCTTCTCTGAGCAAGAGGAGAAGCCAGGCACAGCTCCTCTGGCTTTCATGGTGAGAGACTGGTGGAGCAGGGCTGGAAGCTCAGCCCTCTTTCAGTGCCATCTGCTTTTAACTAGCGGAGCAAGGGAGGTCCTGGGAATACATGTCACATGGCACAGGGAGCTAAAATCAGCCCGACTCATTTGCAGGGATGCCAGTCAAAACCAGGCTTATCCAACAGTCTAATTAGGAGCTATCACTAGAAGTCAAAAACGACCTCTTGGAAAAACCTTCTCGTTTAGTCTGGGAAAATGCCTCAGTCCAAGGCGAGTGCCTTTTCTGGAATGCCACAGCTGCCCAGCAGCACGGAACCTCACGCCAAGCCCCGCAGCAGCCACCAGCTCCAGCTTTTTAAACCCTTTTAAAAGCTCCAGCTCTGAGAGAGAAACACCCAGAGCCTTCACCTGGGGTCTGTGCAAGACCCACAAAACTCCTGCTGCTCTTCCTGCACTGAAAGACCCGGATCACCCTGCCAAGATGGAAAGCAGCTCCAAAGGAGCTTAATTAGGGCGCTTCTGTCTCAAGCCCTCCAATCCAATCCTTGGTCCCCTCCACTCAATTAAAGCTCTGCGTGCCCTGCACTGACTGGCAAAGGGACAAGCAAGATAAGGCACCTGGAGCTTTACAAACTATTCCTGTGAAATAATAAAAGGCAGAGAAAGCTCCTGGCGGTTCCCTTTCCGTACCAGAGCTGATAACCTGGGGTTGGAGTTATCAGAGTCGGCTCCACGTAACCCAACGAGCTCTGTCCCGCCCGACACTCGTCCTCCTGAGCAGCATCCCCCTCGTATGCTATTTATTTCACTCCACTTTCTAATTGGATTTGTGGGGGCAGCACAAAGGGGCTTTATGGCCAAACTTTGTTAAGTGCCAGGCCGAGCAGAGATGTGGCCAGCAGCCAAAATGGTGCATTTCACGCAGGCGCCAAAGGGCAGTGCCAAGCTTTTCTGCGTCTGGTATCTTGTGCTCTTGGCTCTGCTTTGTTTAAGAAGCTTGGAAGCAAAGCTCCTCGTCAAGAGATATTCAAACAAAGTGAAAAAACCAGGATTTTGCGAGTTGCTATCAGGTAACTTGGGAAGTTGCACCTCCTTCAGTCTGGCTGTACCTCCCATATCTGCCCCCATCGCCCTGCACGGGACAAGAGCTTTAACACACCCAGAGCACACACCTTGTGCTCCTGCAAAAATAACTCACACACACTCACGAAGCATCTGCAGCCAGAGAGAGAAGTGGTCATTCACAGCCAGCAACCAAGAACTTCTTAAAAGTTAACTTTTTCCTCTTAAAAAAAAAAAAAAGAACCCACCCCAACCTACCCCGAGCCTACTTCGGAGGCTTCTCCAAATAGAGCTCGCACACATCAGATCTAATTAGATTCCATCACCATCTGCACATGAAATGTAAATCAGGAGTTGCAGGGACTTAAGAAAAAAAGGAAAGAATGACCACAAGGAAAAGGAGGGGTGTAAGGTTGGGGAGGGGGTGGAGGGTTGGGCATTCTGGGAAGCCATACATGATTAGTCACACAGCATTAATCTGCCTCCCTTAACAATAGCTGCCGAATTTCGACCGAATCCCAGCTGTCGCTCTTTGAATGAAAGAAAACAAGATTTAGAGCGTCAAGCGTTGGTAAGGGCTTCTGTGCAAAAAAAAGTGGCGTGCATTCATTAGTGCCTCACAAAGGGACCCAGCCTTTGTCCATTAAATTGCTCATGTGCCTGATTGATTTGCTGATTTATTTGCACCAAAGGGTTGGGGGGCGCAGCTTGGAGAAGGGGGCGGGAGGTGCCCGGCTACTGGGCAGAGTAACGGCACCCAGGCGGATTTGCAAAAAAAGCAACACACATTGTCAAGGGAAACTGCCATTCAACAGGTTGGGATTGGAAATGCCTTCAGGTTCCTCCGCCGAGGACTTCCTATTTGGAAATTTGGGGTGGGTGGGAACGTCTCCCCGCCTGCTCGCAGCTCAGGCCATGTTCAACAGGCAGAGGGGAAATCTGGCCGGAAAACAGAGCCTTTGCCCATTCACATTTCTTTTATGGAATAGTTTTTAAAAGGGAGCTGGAGTCTTATTCATTTCTCTTGGTTATTGTTCCCTGGGAGCCTGGAGTGAATCGGCCATCGCTGCGGTGGGTCGGTTGGTCCTTCAAAGAGTCCCAACGCTTTACACATCCGTTTCCCCACAATCAGCTTGGAGAAAACCCCCAGCCTGGGTGCCAGGTCCCACCAGGAACGCCAGGCTAGACCACAGCTTGGCACCAGCACTGGCAGGGTTGCGGGAGGAGGTGCCCTGCTCTCCTGGCGATGCCTCACCGGCCCACAGACACCACTGGGGCAGCTCCAGCAGCCAGAGCCGTGCTGTGGAACCTCTCTCGAGTGTTTATTGGAGACGTACTGGTCACTCTAGTGTGCATGGGACTGAAAAGCAATGCTTTGGGGCCAGGAGGGAGTAGCTGGAAAACAGACAGACAGCCAGCCTCTGTCCCCGCCTGACGGTCCAAGGAGCACTGCAGGCTGGCCCTACCTCCTGCTCCATCAGCAGGGCAGTCTGCATAGGCTAACACCAGCAAAACATGGCCCTTTGCCCATGTTTTTCCACCCAGCCAGGAACAAAGCCCGATCCTGCCAAACTCGCGGTGACTCCTACACAAGCAGGTTATTCTTGCCACTCAAGGAAAGAAAACGCATCTTGCCCTATTAAATCCAGAGCCTTCAAAGCAAAGTCAACATGCATGTCAATAACTTTGGTCGGGGGAGATGAAAATCCTCTGGCTGCTCCATACTTACTGGCACACCTCGGTCCCGTTGGGAAAAGTTTCACACTTGCCCCCGTTGAGGCAGGATTCGGCAAGCTGCGAGCACCGTAAACCTGCAAACAGAGGGACAGCATTAGCCACGGCTCAGGGCCCTGGTGGCAGCAGGGGGGCTGCATCCCCTTGGTGTCACCCGGGCTGGGGACAGGCTCGCTGAGACCCCCAGACCCTCTGCACAGCCTGGTGAGGTGGGATCCAGCACCCCACAGCGCGCAGGGTGATGCACAGGGCATGGCCTCTGCGCTGAGAGGTTCACCTAAAAATAAACCAGGGTGGGTTTGAGGGTAGGCTGTGCCTGCTCCTCCAGTAGGAGCACTGACAGAGAGAAACCCCAGATCAGGCTCTTGATTGACAAATACCATTTTGGAAAAAACATCCAGCCCGGGGCCCATTAGTTACCATGAGCTTGGTAACGAAATGAGTCGCCCGTCGTAACTTCCTATGAGTAAAGGTTTCATTGTCTGGCCCTCAGAGACAAATTCTGCAGAGTTACCACAGCAACTCTATGAAAGTACCAGAACCGCTTCCGATTTCCACCCCGGGCTCGCTCTTCCCCTTCTCTTGCTCGCTCGCTCTTCACGGTAACTGGTTCTGCGACACGCGGAGCAGTTTCACATTGAGCGACAGCAGCTTCGCCCCGCCACCGCCACCACCCAGAGCCTGTCCTGGATGGGTGCCGAGCCCACGCAGCCCCGGGTCACCCCGCTGGGGCTCCGTGTTCCACCCCAGACGGAATGGGGTGCTGGGGACCGCTCCGGCCGCGCACAACTTTCCGCAAACTTTGCCTCCGACGGTTCCCAACCCTGTGGTGGGAGCCAGCACCACCGCTCCCCAAAATCCTTGCAGGGCTCTCCGGAAGGAGCTACCAGCTCGGTCCCGGGGTTAGGGAGGCACTGCAGGGTCCCGACCCCCCCGGGATGGGCTGTCCCCCACTCCATCCCGCACCCCCGGCCGCTTTTGGGGTTCTTTTCCCGTGCCCCGACGGTCGCGCAGCGCTTCGCAGCGAAGCACCCAGACCCGCCCCGGAGAGGGGCCCCGACTTTCAAGAAACAGGAAACCGAGAAAAATTTACAAAACGGTCAAAAGCTGTCGCAGAACAGCAGCAGGAGCGCGGCCCCCCTCGGCCGGGCAGAGCCGAGCCCCGGCTGCCCCGACACCGAGCTCCGCTCCTCCCGACGGCACCGAGCTCCGCTCCCCGCGGCAGCCCCGGGCTCCGAGCTGCGGCTCCCGGTGGCTCCGAGCGCCTCCTTCGGGGCACCGAGCGCCGGCCCCGCCGCTCTGCCCCGCACCGTTCCGGCCCCGGCTACCCCCGAGGGGCTCAGCCCCGCTCTCCCAACACGGTCCCGCAAGAGCCGAGCCCAGTCCCGGCGCATCCCGCCGCACCGAGCCCCGGTTCCCACGAGGACCCCGCGCCCGGACCCCCCCCCCTGCCCGAGGACTCCGCGCTCCGGTCCTGCCGTAGGAGCCGAGTCCCGGTTCCCACGGGAACTTCCCGGCCCGGACCCCTCCCGACGGCGCCGGGCTCCGGTACCCGCCGTGCCCCGCTGGGCTCCGGTGCCCGCCTCGCCCTGCCCCGCTCCCGGCAAACTTCCTGCGGGGCGGCCGGTGCGGGGCCCGTGGCGGCGGCCCTCACCTCGCGTCAGGGCGGGCAGCAGGAGCACCAGGAGGCCGGGCGCCAGGAGCCGCTCCATCCCGCTCTGCTCCCGCCGCTCACAGCCGCATAGATCCGCGGGGCCTCGGCCGAGCCGAGCCGGTGCCGGTACCGGTGTCTGTGCGGGTCCGCTCCGCCCCGCCCGGGAGCCCCAAACACAGCGCGCCCGAGAGCAGCGACTCCGAACGCGGCGCCTCCCGCGGCTGCTCAGCCCCGGCGGGCCGGGCAGGGCGGCGGGGGGCGGGCCGGCACGGTGCGGGGCGGGCCGGCCGCCACGGGACGGGAGGGGATGGGACGGGACGGGCGAGATGCTCCTCCCTGCCCAGCCCGGGGGGCCGCCGCTGGGAACCCCCCTTCCCGCCACGGAGGGTCCCCGAGTGGGATGGGAGTGGGGTAGCGGGGTCCGCGCAGCCCCTACGGGCAAGCCCCGGGGCAGCCGCGTGTTTCTGTGCAGCCACCGGACACTCCCGGTGCAGCTCCCCGCAGGCAGACACGGATGCGCCGGGTGCAGCTCCTTCTCTCCCTGCAGCATCTCTCTGCAGTCCCCCAAAGCCCGCAGGGCAGCCCCAAATTCCCAGTGCAGCTCCAGCAAAGTGCAGCGTCTACAGAGCCCCAGCACAGCTCTGTTCCAAATTCCCAGTGCAGCTCCAGCAGCCACTACAGAGCCCCAGCACAGCTCTGGACATCTCCATGCAGCCCCCACAAGCATTTCCCTAGTGCAGCTCTGGGCACCCCCAGTTCAGCCCCAACCCCAATACTGGTGCAGCCGCCCCACATGCACACCCTGCATAATCCCAGTGTAGCTCCTCCATGGCTCCAGTGCAGTTCCAGCTCCCCCCGTGCAGCCCCCCCAGTACCCACTGAGCGACCACAGAATGACCCACAGTGTGTCCCTGCAAGGACCTGGGGACACACGGGAATGGGGTGATTATCCCGACATGGACTGACCATCCCCTGGGTGCTGGGAAGCTCAGTGTGGGGTTCCCCTTCTGACCCCCACCAAGGCTCAGGTGGAGCCGTTTCCCACCCAGCTCCCCCGCAGGTGCCGGCAGCCCACACAGAGCTGGGTCGGATGTTGTTTGTTTTGTGCTGTGAACTGATGAACTCCCAGGCAGAGCCCGGCCAGCCCCGTGCGCTGCATCCACAAATAAACAAACAAACAAGCACGCTGGGAGAAGTTTGGGGAAGCCAAACCGAGGGGGCAGCCCCACAACCCCACATGTGTGCAGCTGTCCCGTTAGAGCAGCGGTGACAGGGGATCCCTGTGTCCTCATTCCCAGAACCCCATTCCTGCCCCAGCTGCTACTGTGCCACAGTCAAGCCTGGAATACCAAGCTGGAATGCCCCACCTGAAATCCATCCAGGCCCTGGAGAGGTAGAAGCTCTTAACCCAGTGTTTGTGGGTGTTTCTTGCAAGCTGTGACTGCAGGGGGGGTGCTCAGGGCTTTACCATTGTTGGGGACAGCCTGTGCGAGGGTGCTTAAAAATGATGCTTCCTCATGGGGTTTTGGGGGACCAGTCCTGCTCAGTGAGGCTGCAGTGCCTGCAAAAGTGAGGAAGCAAAAACTCAGACTATGAAGAATTTGGGGGACCAGCTCTCCCAGGGATGTGGGTACTTAAATCCCATTGGACTCCTGGGTCTCCCCCTAGCCCCTCTGAGCTGTTGGAGGATATTGGATGGCTCTTTTACATCTCCCAGACATGAGGACATGGAGGGGTGGCTGCCGGCCTCTGGCTGACAGCTTGGGAAAGAGGAAAAGGAAGGAGGGTAGGCAATGGGTTAATGGGAAGGAGGTGACACTGTGGTCATCTGTGTCTCTCATCTCAGGGTACCTCTCCACCAGCCCCCGGGCTCATCCCATCCCATGCCAGCCCTGCTGTTATCCCACTGCTTCCTGTTGTAAACTATTTCCAGAGCAAGTGTGAAACAATTAAACAAACCGAAGGGCAGAGTCTGCTCCCCAGATCAAAGGCGTGAGCCCTGCAGCGGTACCTCTCTCCCGCGGCTCCCTCCTTCCCTGCTCCTCCTGCCTTCCCCACTCTGGGCTCCAAAGCAGTGCCCTGATCGGGGCTGGGGAGCCAGGGCCCTGTGTGGAGCACGGTGCCACTCGGAGGCCAGGTGCTGCTGGGAGCTCAAGCCTTGAACAATTCCAGAATGTGGGTGCTGCCTGTTCTATCCTCCCTATAGACACAAGTAGGGTGACAACAACCGGGCAGTGGGATGTGACCCCAGCTGTGCCACCACAACCGTGTCACCATCCTCAGCCTCATCTGGAGGTGCGAGGACAGCCTGAAGTTTCTGCACTTGGGCATCCTTGGAGATGGAGCCTTTGTGCTCTTTCTCCATTTCCCCCCTTTCCCTTTTCCCCTCTCTGTCAGAGCCCATGGAGCATCTCAGCTCTACCTGCCTGGAAATACCGGCCGAAGCTTTGCCCGGGCTTGTTCTCTGTGTGCAGAAAGCACCGTGCATTCAGCTCAGCTGCACTCTGGCACTTGATCCCTGAGATTTGGGAGAGACCCCCCTGCCCCTCTGGACCATCATGGGCATGCCTGGGGACATGGGGCTGTCCATCTGGGAGTGGACGCTGTGCCATGTGCGGATGGAGAGGTGCCGATGCTGCGGGATGAGGTGGTGGAGCCACTGGATAACCATGCATCCCAAGCTGCTGCTGGAAGTGCTGGGCTGAAAAGACACATGAGAAGCCAGAAGAAAGCCCTGGCCCTGGGTTTCCTCCTGGCTGGAAGGGTCTGTGCAGTGTCCACGGACACGGCCGTGGATAAACACAGCCAGAGCCGGGCGTGCGGCCGCGCAGCCGCGTCGCCTCATTCCCCCGAGCACAGAAGGTCAAATACATCTATTTATTGCCATCACCCGGGGGCTCTGTGACCCCGCAGCTCTGGGGCTCTGCTTGGGGAAAAGGCTCTGCTGGGAGGGAGCTAAAAGGGTCCTCTGTGGTTTCCCATGAAAGTCTCAACACGAGGATGGCTCCTCCAGCCAGGTGCTGCTGCGAGATGTCTCGCTTTAATCTGGTTCCATCCTTCCCCTGGTACAGAGGGATCTGCTGCAAGATCCTCGTGGGGAACCTCCTCAAGTTTCCTTCTCCCAGACGCCTCCTCCACAGACTCCTACCAGCAAAAGTCAAAAAGGGAGGAAGGCAGAAGTCAGCGCTCAGCATAAATCTTTTTGCAATAAGAGGTGAATAAGACATAAATCCAAAGAAACTTTTTTATTTTGAGTGGTCTTCAGGGGTTAAAAATAATGGGATTTTAGGTCCTTTTAAAAATAGTGTTTGTAAAAGGCTTTAATAGGAACCTTGGCAACTGTCCATGTGATTAGTGATTTAAAAACATGAAACCTCCACACATGTTTAAAAGTTTTAATAAGTTAAAATTAAATGAGTGAAACTCTGGGAATATTTTTTTGTTACTGCAAGCTAAGAAAATCATGTCCGTTAAGCAAAACTTAATACAAATATAAACAGGTAATGCACATCTGTAAATTATTTTCATGTCTCCAGGGGCTGGAAAAAAACCTAAGTGAGACCAGCATTCTTATATATATTTTGCCTTGACAGCTCAGGAAAAAATTTGCCAAAAACCAGAGTTAGAGCACTGGGCTGGCGTGGGAAAGTTGGTTTACTGAGAAATTTGCCCGAGGCTATTTAAATAAAAACAGGCGTTTTTTTTTAATGGCAAATGCCTGTTAAATACAACCAACGCGGCTTCCAATCGCCTGAGTAACTTGTGTGCCTATTCCTTCTTGACACTTTCATCTCTTTATCATCACAATCAATATTTTGCTCTTATACCTTTGGTGCAATAAAAATAAGACTGATAAGGCAGACATCAAACTGGATTCTCTCCTGCTTTCCCCACCGTGCTTGGCTTGGCATTGCTCTGCTGCCTGGATTTTGGAGCAGCACGGAGGGTTAGCCCTCCTCATGCTGGTACATGCACCCCCACCCTCCCTCATGCTCTGGAAAAAACTAATTTTTAGTAATTAAGTGTGAATCAAAGCAGGTAGAGCATCCTGGAAAGTCTGAGCAGATAAAAAACGCACTGGTCGTGGAGTCTGTGAGGTAAAACTACCCCCAAATTTCTCCATAATGGGGTTAAGGCATGATTCTCCAGGGCACCAGACAAAACACGCTGGATTTGCAAGATTGGTCTAAAACCTGGTAATTTTTTTAATCTTATTTTTCTTAAATAGCTGAGTGGAGGATTGTGCCTGGACAGTCACAGTTTAAATCACACCAACTGTGCCATCCCTTTGCCATGGTGTTCTGGCAGCACGTGCCCATGCAGGATGACTTTCCTCCTGGCAGTGCAGCAGGATTTGATCCCATCAGGATGTCCAGGATTGGGATGGGACAAAGGACAATCAGCCCTTGGTGCCATGGGCAGAGTTTGGTGCTGTGTGTGTCCCTGCCCTGGCACGGCTGTTGCACCGGGCTTGGCACCCACAGAGTTTTCCTCCTCACGGGCTGCTGAAACTGGTTTTAACTGTGGGGTTGCTCCTGGCCATCATTTCTTGGTGTGTAAAGTCAGCTCAGGAACTCTCACCCAGGGATTAGTGACAGGAGGGAAGATGTCCTGGAGGAGCAGCTTTGCCCGCGCGGTTTGTACCTGGGTGAAAGGTGCTGCTGTGAAATTGTGCTATAAAATCTGGGTCACGTTTAAAATCAAATGTCTTTATGGGCTGTGAGGGGAAAGCAGGTGCTGGGCAGGCGTTGCTCAGCCTGGCCCTGGCCTCGTTGGTCCCTGTGCTGTTCCTATCCACCTCCATAAAACAACTGAAACATTCTCTGTTGTGTAAACACAGCCTGGTGAGGTTTATGGAGCTGCGAGTAACAATGTGCTTGTCCCCAGGCCCGTCCCAATGCACATGGGACTGCAGGAAATGCAATTCTCCCTGTCCTTTGGTGCATGTCCCCGTTCCCTCCATGCTTGTTCATGCCTTTATCTGCACCCTGGTGCTGCAAGCCCTGCCTTTCTCTCTCCTGTCCCTCGCCAGAGTGTCACAGACACCCAGCTTGGGGATGGAGGCAGCTCTGCACCCACCAGCTCCAACCCACAAAGGAGATGCAGGGGGTCACCCCGACTCTCTGGAGCCCAGCTTTGTCCCAGCCTGGCGGACACATTTGTATTTCATGTGCATCTTCCTTCAGAGCCATCTGTCCCTTTGCTTTTTCTTCCATTCCTCCTTTTCCTGCCGAGGCAGTTTTCATCCCCTCAGCAAATAAATTGCTCACAGGAGTGTGTGGAGGGGCCAGGACCAAACCTCCTCCAATATCTCCATTAAATAATCGAAAACCATCGCTCACAGGTGTGAAAACCCAAGCGTGATTCTCTGTGCACAAGCCCGGGCATGAACCTGATACTGGATTTCTGGACCGTGGTGCAATGCCAGGCTCATCCAAGTCACGCTGGCATCCCCGCAGTTTCACCCAGCTCTGTGCTGCTGGCATTTACCTCTCCCAGGGCACAGGCTCAAGAAAAACGTCATGCCATGCGGACACTCGCCCCGCACAGGTTTCGGGCAGGTTTTCTGGGAGACATCACTCACAGAGATCTGGGCGTGCCCCTTCTCGCTTCGCTGGCCCGGGGGGGGGGGGCTGGATTGCAGGGTCCTGGGATGCCGCTGATACCAGCAGGGAGTTTCAGGGGAAGTTCGGTGCCAGCTCTGTTCTCACAGCCCTGAGATTTGGGACTCCTGTGCCGGGATGAAGCCAGCTGAAATTCTTAAGCGATTACTTAAGCGATAAAAAGAGAGTGAAAAAAGGACTTTCTGCATCCCAGCCTTCGCTGATGCTCCATTCACGGGCACTCCCACCCACCGCCCCCTCTTTCCTTCCGCGTGGAAACGGGAAGACTGGGAGATGTTTCACTTTCCAGAACGGCTGCAAAGCAGCCCTTTCCCTCATTAAACACACACAGGGAGGACCACACATCCTCTGCTCCGATGCAGGGTGTGGCTGGGCTGTTGCACTCGCCATGACAGCCCCATGCCGTGGTGCTGGGGGTGCTCCTTTGTCCCCCCCTGCCATGGCTGGCCACATGTGTGAGGGCTGCTGTCGGGGAACGCTTCCCACCCAGCTCTGACCTTGGTGCCTCCCAGTAAAAACACCTCCTGGAGAGGGGCCAAACATAATAGCCAGTTCCTTCTACTCCCTTCCTTCCCAGGCAGCCACATTATCACAGGGCTCGGCCGTGAATCAAAGCCGGGCACATGAAGACAGGAACCAGGAGGAATCAGCCCCAAGATGCCGTTTCTGCTTAGAGAAGAGCGGCTTTGGGGCACTGGAGCCGCCTGTGCTGTCACAGGATGTCCCATCACAGCAGGCTCTGTGCCTGGCAGGGAGGGAGAACCCCCAAAAACCATTCTTGGGGTACCCAGGAGCCCCAGGAACCCCCTGTCATGCCCTGTGTCGCATGACCCTCATTCCCTGTGACACCGGGGATGCCCTGTGTCGCAGCAGCTTCCATGGTACTGGCTGGGAGCTTTGGTGCTGCCACAGTCACTTCCAAAGGGTTTGGAGGAGCCCCAGAGCCCATTCCCCAACCTCTGCTCATGGGCAGTTCTATGTGGGTGATTTCTTTCCCAGAAAATCATGGTGGGTTGTCACAGAATCATGGAATACGCTGAGTTTGAAGGGATCTGTCAGGACCGTGGAGTTCAATTCCTGACCCTATACACGATACTGTGAGAGATGGTATCAAAAGCTTTGCTGACGTTAACAACGATTACATCGACTGTGTTTCCTAGATAACTAATTTTTTTTTCTTTAGCTTTAGGCTGAAAAGCAAATTTAACAACAAATCCCTGCGATGCCAGAATCCTTTGTCTCCCCTTGATGGAGAGAGGTCCCTCCTGTTTAGTGAGGCTGCTGCCTCTCAGCGGGATGGGGGCTCGGGGTTCCCTGGCTGTTCCCCCATCTACAAGGACGGTGTCGCTGCTGCCGTGGCACGGTGTGGGCACACACCGGTGGCACGGGCCGGGCCGTGTGCCGTTCCACCCCCCGGCAGCACCTCCGCCTGCGGCACGGGCCGGCACGGGTGGCGGGCTGGGAACCGGCCCGTCGGGAGATGCCAGCAAGGTGTGATCCCTCCTCTGCCTCCCGGAGCCGCCGACTTCAAAGCCCGGTGACCTTTCAAATGCAGCAGCTCCCGCACAGGGCGGGGAGACTCCCAGCTAGGGAGGAAGCCGAGTGCAAGAGGGAAAGAAACCACACGCACCTGGACACACAGGATGGATGGGACCGACCCCCTTTTTCCCAACACATGGGGACAAGGTGATGCTGCCTGGTGGGACATACATGCCACCACTATCTCCCTTCCCCTGGCAGGATTCTGTGCCTTTGGAGTCACGTCTGCTCCTGGCAGAGCTGGGCTGGGCTGGTGCTGTCACCTGGACTTTGGAGTGCAGAAGCTGCCGAGGGTGGTGGTGTCCTGCTCTGGCACCGAGTTGAGCCATTCCCATGTGGCACACGGGCTCTGCCAGGGCTTGGATGGAGCCATGGCCCTGTCCCATGGAGCAGGGAGCTGCAGCACGATGCTCCCACAGAAGTCCAACAGCAGAAACACATCAAAGCGTGTCCTGATGGCAGCGAGTAAACAGGAAGGGACAGAAAGACAAACACGGCTCCTCGCAACTGGCGGGGGAGAAAAACAACTCTCTCTCCAGGCGGGAGAAGGTTTGCTGCCCGCTCAGCTGTGACCCCGTGGAGAAATGAGCTGAAGGAGCCAAATGGGCCAAACGGGCCAAAAGGGCTTAGGACCACCTGCTCCAAATATTTTTGGGTGGCTGTGGGGGCTGAACCCTGCCAGCAGGGCCTGCAGGGGTTGTGGATGCCTGTGTGCCTCTTGCTGCCCGTGCATACCAGGGCATTGTGCTCTGTGCTCTGAGCAAAGTGGATTTAGGAAAACTGGTGGAGACGGGGCTGCGTGGGATGGTGGCAGCACAGGGTGTTGCAGGCTGCTGCTTCACCCGCTATTTCCCCAGTGCTGAGGCCGGTTCCCAGCACTGCCCTAATGGGATTAAAGGCCTCCTTGCCCGGTCATCCCATCCTAATCCTGCTGGGAGGCAGAAAGTCAGGCTGGGACAAAAGGCATTAGCTGTCCGCGCCTGGCCATGGCCGCTGACTTCTGTGCAGGTGGCAGGGCCAGGGCAGCAGCCACAGACCCCTCACTGCTGCCACGTAGGTGGTCACAGCCACTGGCCATCTCCCTGGAGACACTGCTGGGGACACTGCTGCCATGTGGGGACCCCAACCATGCTGGCACTGGATGTGGGAGTGTGGCGCTGGCACGGCTCTGCTGGGCGTCAGTGGGACGAGCTGATTCACTGCCTCAGAGCAGCTGCTGTCCTGCAAAGTTCCTGTTATTCAGTGAAATCCCCAACTCCATGCCTGGAAAAAACAAATGAGAGCGGAGCAGGTGCCTGGCCCTGTGCAGGGTAGCTGCAAGGGCACAGCCTTGGCTGTCTGTTGAAAACACAAACTCCAGAGCTGGACTGGTCCACAGTCAGAAACTGAGGAAACGACTCAAAAAAAATCCCCTCTCCAAAGAAACCCCAGACAGTTTGGGAGGGAGTCAAACCCTCCTGCTTTGAAGGCAAAGTGAAAAGGTGAGAAAATTGAAATTGAATTTTCCCTGGAGAGAGGTTATCCTCCATGTGCCTACTCCCCTCCACCTCATCCCTGCTGCCCTACAGGCAGCCCAGCAGGACCCCATCCCTGCAGAATCCTGGGCAATGTGACCCAAACCCCCTCTGCATCCATGGGACATGACTCCAGGGGTGTCATGTCACACCTGGGCTGTGCTAAGTGTTTGGGGAGGGGTTAAATCAAAACATAATTTAAATTAAAATGGGCACAGGGATAGCAATGCCGGAGCAGCATGTGGCACTCAGGAAAGGGGAGCTCATCCCACCCCACAGCACTCCTTGGGGAGAGCCCAAGGTGCCTCCTGCAAAGGAAACACAAGGGTGAGGGGCCCACCCAGGCTATCCCTGCCCCCCAAACCACAACCACCCTGGGGTGACACCCAGCACAGCCCCACGGGGCACTGGGCAGGGGGGCACCGTTCCCCCCCTGTGAAAGAGAGGGTTTGCTTCGGTTTGCTGAGCGGGATGTTTTCAAACCTGCTCTTGAGGGAGGAGGTTTGCCAACGGAAATATGTAACTGACTGTAAATAATGGCTTTTATCTGCAGTGAAATGAATAAGCTCCCGACAGCAGCAGGGCAGAGCCAGCGGGGCCGTGCAGGTGACAGCACAGGGTGTTGGGTTACGGGCTCCCCATCACTGCCAGAGCCCCCCGATGGCTTGTGACAGGTTCACAAGCTGAGAAATGTGATGCTTTGCAAGGTTCAGTAAATATTAGGACTACTCCTCCCTCTTTCTGGTGCAGGTTTAATTGCGAGGATAATTCATGAGAGCACAAGGAAGGGGAAAAAAAAAAAACAACTGGGAAAATCGGACCTGTTAAATAGAATCCATTAATAACGAAATGATTGTTCCTCTGCATGTGATTCAGACAGCTGCCTAATTGTTAATTACCTCGATATGAGAATAACAGGTAATTACGGGCCTGCATCACGAGGAGCTGACTTTTTTTTTTCCCTGCTTCTTTTCTTTTGGTGAATGCCGGAGCCGGAGCGTGCCCCAGCAGGTCACGCCAGGACTCAGAGGAGAGGCACTCCCCAGGCAGGGTTGCTCCTGAGGTGGAAGCTCTGGGTTCCAGCCACGTCCTGAAGCTATTCCTGCTCTTGGGCATAGATCTCAAGACACACAGCTTTTCCTCAAGGGGCTGGGGACCAGACACCCCCCTCAGTCATGGGGCCCTGCCTGGGCAGAGCCCAGCCCTGGCTCCACACTGAGCAAACAAGAACCAAAAGTCATTGGTGACCTTGGCTGTCAAATTCCCCAAGATTACTTGATTTAAGAGACATTCTTGAAATATTTCCTTCCCGTTTGTCTGTTGCAAAATGTACTTTCTACGCACACAAACCCAGAGGCACAGATGTGCAATGCACACACACACACACACACACACAGAGGTAGGTACTGAGCAAGTATCTGGCAAAGACAGGGCTCTGCTTTAAGTTTTTCTTCACCAAGAAACATTTCTGGCTCCCAGTTTCTAGAGGTGAGAGGATGCAGAGACAGACAGGCACTGCTGGGGGGTGATAACATCTGTGCAATTAGTGATGCTGCTTCTGGGGGTTTGCCATTGCTGGTTCCGTGCAATTTTTGCTTTTGACTTCTTCCAGGGAAGCGATGCCAGCCAAGACACAGCTGAGCAAGGAGGCAGTCAGGACAGGGGAGTGTGGATAGAGAGAGCTGTCTGAGACATGATCAGAGGAGGAGGCAGCCCCAGAGATGCCTCCCACACTGGCTGGGCTTCACAGGCCTCATCCAGTGCTGGTGTTTCCCAAGCAAGAGGAGCAGGACATCAGACAGATCTCCGTGAGTGTGGAGCTGATTTCAGTCCTGGAGAAGGCAACACAACTATTCCATTAACTGCCCAGCCAGAGGGTGTTGGGGAACATGATGGGGTCCAGTGGCTCTGGGGTCACCCACCACAGGCTCTATCCCAGCCATTCCCATCACCCAGAGATGAGATCCTTGCAGCAGCCTGGAACAGGGACCCTGCACCCTCTGCCAGAATCCTGGCCCTGGGCACGTCCCACTGCCAGCAACGTGCTGGGGAGGGAGGGATGCTCTCCTTCTCATCCCAGCTTCCTGCAGGCAAAAATAGCCCCTGGTTCCTGTGTATGTGGTGTATTTATAGTGTGAGAGGCTCTGTGAGTTCTGCCCTTCTGGCTCTCACCTGTGTTTCAGGGAGGAAACTCCTGCCCTGCATTTGTGCACGGCTTCCACTCCAGAGAGGCCCCGGTGCTTCCCATGGGCACAGCACAAAGCAGGTCCCAGCACTGGGACCTACGTGACCGTGTCCCTGCTGTGGGGACAGTGCTGGACCCGGCTGGGATGCCGGGGGGGCTCACCCATGGCACGGGGCTGAGGGACACATGGAGGGTGCCTGGTGCTGCCCTCAGCACCTGCACAGCGAGAGCAAAGTCTGCGGGATGGGTGGAAAGATCCTTCTGGGAAGCAAAAAGGAAGGAAGCCTGGAATCCAGCTCCCAGCTCCGTGCTGTCCGAGAGATCCAGGGCTGGAGGCTCCAGCTGTGAGGTGGGCGATGCCTCTCAGCACTGGCAAGGGCAGGGCTGGCACAAATCACCACCCACAACAGTGACAGGAGCTTATTTTTCTAAGCATATCACCAAAGAAGCTAAATATACATTTTCCATTCAATTCCCCAAAGCAGCGATAGCCCGGAGCCTAAAAATAAATCCCTTTGGATTGTGCCTGGGCCAGAATTAGACTGCCTTCAGACCAAGCCCTGTTCAGCTTCATCTCAACATGAGCCCCCCTCTGCCTCTGGGCTCCCAGTGCCACAGGACAGGGTGGTTCCATGTGCCCCCACCTTCTCCAGCCCAGAGGCTCTGTGGTGGCACATCCCAAGGAGTGGTGGTGAGCAGAAGTCTCCCAGAAGCTGATGCCTGTTGCAAGAATTATCTGTTGGGAAAAAAAAAAAAAATCCATGTTTTACAAGGTTTTTCCCAGCCCAGGCTATGCCAAATGTTGGCCCAAACCCCAGTGTGCTCCCTGGTGCTGCCATCCCACCAACCTCCCACCCTGGCTGCTGGCTCAGCATCAGTTGCTCATGGCTCACATCCCCACTTCCAACCCCTCTCCAACCCTGAGTTTAGCCCCTCTCCACCCTCACAGGTTTTTCCTGTCCCCAAATACGCAAGTGGGGTCACACTGCTGCTCCTCCATTTGATGGATGCTCGCCTTGGAGAGCTCTGTGGATACAAGGGGCCAGGCAGTGATCCCTTGACCACCCCAGCCAGAGCCAGCTCGTCCTTCCCTACGCTGTGCAACTCATAACCACTGCTCCAACTCAGTGAAATAACACATTTGAAAGAAACAGGGAAAAAAAAAAATACCCCAAACCCTGTAAAACTGAAATTGTAGTTCTCCCGGGATGCAGAGTCTGAAATATTCCCACAACCTTTGCATAATGCATTGCTCATGTCAGACCTCGGGAGACAGAAATTAATAGCTAACAGCAAGCAGGCATGGCACACACGTGGGCTTCCCTTCGTTCCCTGCTCCCAGGAGCTCTGCGCTCGGGGGATACTTTTCCTTTACATTCAACTCAAATAATTCTCATTTAAAGACACGAGAAGAAAAAGGCTGTAGAGGAGTCTCAGAGAATTTGTGCCAAACAGGAAATATTCAATAAATGTTTATCCTCTCGCACAATGGTGGGGTTTCAAAAGTTTGCTGTGGATGAGATTTAAGGCTGGAGGGGCTTTCCCTCCCCTTCCAGGCTCTGAATGAGTGAGAGATGATTTTGGGTTCTGCCTGTGGCACCAAATTCCTTGTCTGGGCAGCTGCTCCCGCTGATGGAAGTGGGATTTGGACTGTGCTGTCCCCCTAATCGCATTGAGGACAGGAGTTAAGGGATTTAACTCCTGGGGCAGGAGTCAGAGTTCACTGTCAGCCAGGACACTGCCCTGGTGGGATGCTCTGTGCCTCAGTTTCCCTGCCAAGCCCTCCATTCCCTGCAGAAACGGGGCCGTGCTAACCAGACCCCTTTCAAATCCTCTCCTTCCCTCTGCTTTCCTGGTCCCGGCAAGCTTTTTCCCAAACCTTCCTCCCCTCCCCCCCCAAAAATGTGAAAAAATAGCTCCATCTGGATGCTGTTTCCACCCAGGCACAGGCCCCGGGGCCGGGAGCCAAGAGAGCAGCGCCTGTGAACGGCAGACGTGGGAGCCGGGGAGGATGTGATGGGGAAGCTGTGAGAAAAGCCTGAGGTCGGCAAACCTTCGGCCTCACCGAGGGAGCCTCTCCCTGCCAGGACAGGCAGGGATGATGCGGGGTGATGCCAGCCCGAGGGATGGTGACTGCTCTGGGCTGGGGGATGGCATGGAGAGGCACAGAGAAGCAGAGAGAGCAAGGACAGAGCTGCCCAGCTGAGCCAGAGCCACCCCGTTTCCTTTCTGCTTCAGAGTGGGACATCCCATGGGACCACGGCTGGTGTGGAGCAGCCTCAGGGATGTTGCATCACTCCTCCAGCAGCAGCTCCAGACTCCCCGGCCTCAGCCAGGGGAGGGGATGGGCTGGCTTCCCGCTTCCCAGACTTCCCACGCCAGCACGTGTTATTTATGACCCCCAGGTTTTCAAATTAAACATAAATTAGCGGGGGCGGGGGAAGCGGGGTGCCGCTCGTGGCCACCACCGCGCACGGAGCGACCCCGCTGGGGAGGGGGGGGACAGTCCCAACCGGCGCGGCAGGGGTTAAACCGCCGGCGTGGGGAAGCCACCTCCATCCTCCAAAATACAATCGACCAGGAAATAAACAGGAGCTTGTGTTTGTTTCGGTGCACAAGTGAAAAATAAAAGGATTTCCTGCGGGCCGGGGCGCCCGGGGTCCCGCAGCCCGGCCGCCCCGCCGCCCCGCGCCCATTGTTCGCCCCAGCTCTGCCGCGGGGCACATTGTTCCCTCAAAATGTCCCAATCAGATAAAGGAGCTGTGCTGGCCATGGCCACCAGCGCCAGCCAGAGCAAGCCCGGTGGCTTTTATGCAGAATTTGGGAGCAGCACCCCACTCATGTCCTGCCCTTTCCACCTCAGGGCTGGCAGTGACACCTTGGTGTCTTCGTGGGTGACCCCACAGTCCACCCCTAACCCAAGCGTGGCTGCAGCTGGACCAGATTTTGGAGCCTGGGGTGGCACACGAGGGCTTCACACTCTCCCAGAGAGGCTTTCTCTCTTCCTCTTTTCATCAGCCGAATCTCACTGAAGCAGTAAAACCTCACGTTTCCTACAGCTCAAGGATATTTGCTGACTGCAGTGTCACAACACCCGTACCGGATGAGTGGGAAAAAGCAAAAAAGAAACGTTAGAAAAATAACCTTGCGTGGAGGCACGTGGGAATGCTGAGCCTTGACAGTCACGGGAGCAGAAACCCCTCGCTGGGGCTGCTGCTCCTGGAAAACAGCAGAGAGTCAAAGGGGAACCTTCCTGCAGCCTTCTGAGGGGTCCCAGTGCCTGGATTTGGGGCTGGTGGTGGGGCTGGGGATGGCACAGCACTGCACACTTGGGTGTGAAATGCTCGGCAGGGCTGCCCACGCTTTCACTGCCGGCGTGAGTGAGGTGTTAAGAGCATCTGAAAACAAGGGAAATTTTGCATTTCAAGTCATTCCCCACCTGCTGCTCCTGAAAGGGGTGAAAGCAGGGTCAGGGATCCACCTGGGGCTCCCTAGGAAACTCTCATGCCCCAGTAGGAGGCATTTCGGTGGGAAAATGAAGAAACAAAAGTAAAAATGATGTGGAGGCAGTCATCAGCCTTTGCTCTCTTTTGCTTTTGATCAGCCTGGCCGTGCTGGGGTGGGTCTGAGCTCCTCTGCACTAGCCTTACAAAACTCAGCTGGGCTGGACTCAGCTTTGGGTGCCCAACCAGCCCCATCCCCAGCTCCTCTGGTCGAACACGTGGAATTTGAGCTCCACGTTGGAGCAGCTCCCATTTAACCAACATTCAGCCTGCTTTGCTGGGATGCTGCTGGTGCTGACAGCTTGCAATGCTCCAAAACCACCTGGAAAAGCTGGGAACCACCACTTGGAAGTGGGGGGAGCCACCATGGGGACCACTGCAGCCAGGGGACCTGCTCTCCAGCCAGGACACTGGTGCTGGGTCGTACTGGGAGAAGGTCCCTGGGGATGAGGGAGCCAGGATTGCTGGGAGAGGATCCCTGAGAATGAGGGAGCCAGGATTGCTGGGAGAGGGTCCCTGAGGATGAGGGAGCTGGGATTGCTGGGAGAGGATCCCTGAGAATGCAAGAACCAGGATTGCTGGGAGAAGGTCCCCAAGGGTTTTGGGGAGGCAGGATTGCCGTGGCAGCTGCAGCAGCTCCAGAGACTTGCCAGGAGCCACCGGCTCCGAGCGCTTCCTGCGATCCTCAGTGAATAAATAACCACACACAGAAGTGAAGGCAGCAAAGGATCTCGGGCAGAGTAAATATAGTTCATAACTCCTTTTTTTTCCTGCCTTCGGTCTGATCCCAAGCCCTGTCTGTTTGTACTCTTGCCTTTGTTTTGTTTTTTTTTTTTTTTTCTGTTTTTTTCAACCAGCATTTGATGGCAACTTCCCAACGACACGTTCAGGCTGCTGAAAGCGCCTCATTTTGCTGTGGCCGGGGCAGCAGCTTTCATTGATGGTTCAAATCACCAGGCAGGCTCTGGGTTGGAAAGAGACAACAGTACTACAGCACTCAGAGAACAAAACTTGCCAAAAAAGGGATAAAAAGAATGGTTTGGGCTTGACATTTTTTCTTTTTTTTTTTTTTGTTTGTCTTTGCTTTTTTGCATTTCACAAACGTAAACTAAACCCAGCCTGGGTTAGAATCACATCTGGGCTGGTGGGAGCACAGCTCTGTGGGCAGTGCTGGCAAACCTCTGTTGGATGTTGGGTATTGCTTTGCCTCTCTGGTTTCCAGCTCACCAAACCAAGCACCCAAACCCAGTGCCTGGTTAACCAACACTCAGCTGGTGTTTCAGGATGTTTTCCTGGCAAATGGACCGAATTGCCAGATTGGTGCAGCACATGCTGAGCTCTTCCCAGCACTCCTGGCTGCAAACTGCCGTGCCTGGTTTTGGCTGATTCATTTTCTGTGATTTCCCCCTTCCTGCAGCTCCTTTGGGGGTGTTTGTTGGTTTTCTCATCAGCAAAGCTAAAAATGGAAAGGCAAAATATTTCCGAGGTGGTGGCCAGGCGAAGGGACCCTTCCTGATGTCCCTCTTGGAGTTTTCTCCTGGGAATGCTGCAGGATTTTGGGGGGTAATGGGGTGTACACAGTTCTGGCATTAAGGTTTGGTCTCCTCTGGCTCGTGTTTCAGTACAAATGGGGTGTCCCAGGAGTGGCTGTGTCCACATGGATTGTGCTGGGGCACTGGAAGCACAGAGCTGGGGGCAGCTGTCCCAGCTGCTCTTCACAGGCAGGCGAGAGATTTCTCATCCATCGGCAAATCGGGGCCTCCAGGGGGGAATGAAATCACCCGGAGTGCTGTCACCTGTGGGAATGCTCATCCCAGCAGCTGGAGCAGCCCCTTCCCCTCTCCTGCACATCCCCTGAGCCCGTGGGACCCCAGCTCAGGGTGGGAACGTGCCCTTCCTAGGGCTGCCAGCACAGACAGGTGGGGAACAACCCCACTCTGCTCCGAGCAGACGATCCCAGGAGGAACTGAAACCTGCCCGTGCTGGCAGGGAAATGCTCCTGTCACGGCAGCACAGCCGCCACCAGCCTGCCTGTCCCTCGTCCTTCCCACAGCTGGTTCCTAGAAAACCAGCTCCCAGACGGTCCCAGAAATTGGATTTTGCCCAGTGCAGCTTTGCAAACAAACCCAGGAATGATAATAGGGAAGCAGCCAGTCCTTCTTTGGTGTCATTTTGCTTTATTTTTCTTACACGTTGCAGCTTCCCATCATGGTTTGGCGGTGGCTGGAGGCTGCATTGCTCACAGCCCCTCTGACTGAGAGGTCTCCAAATCAGAGCAGAGGAGCACCAAGAATTGTGTCAGGGGAGGTGAGGCTGAGCCTCTACTCCTGCCCTTTAGAGATGCCACTTTTCCCCTGGCATGGGGCTGGGACAGATGTGCCAGCCCAGAAGTTCAGAAGTTCCTCACCTCGAGCCTGCTGGTTCCACCAGGGCCTTGCTGCATCACCTGCCAGGGAAGGAAATACCTAAAGATGATCACCATGGCAGGGAAAGGGAAAAGTGGCTCTAACACATGACACAGATAATGCAATAAATCTCCTGGGACAAACCTGGAGGACTGGGGGGAGAGGAAGCCAGGGGCATCCCCATGGGAAAACACATACATGTTTGGGCAGCGAGAACAGAAGTGCTCATTACTCATGAAAAAAAAAAAAAAAAAAACCCACAGAAGTTCTTTTCAGGCATCAGCTTCCAGTAACAAAGCCAGATTGATGGAAAAAAAGTGCTTTTATTTTTCATTCGCCAACAGAGAAGCTAAAAAAAAAAAAAGAAGAAGAAGAGAACGCAAAGAATAACTGGGGGAATATAAAGAGTCAGTTGAGGGAGCTGGGTCCCAGGGGCACTCAGACAATGCCTCCTGCCCCCGGGCTTTTAATTATTGTGCTCAGGAAATCAAACAAGTGTGCTATTATTTATTTGGAGGAGGCATCGGTTTCCGTGTGTTTTGCCGGGGTTTGCCCATGGGCACGGAGGAACGATTCCTTAGCACATGAAGAGGGACCGGCCAAACTGCTTTTGGGTTGGCACGGGGCAGGGGGGAAAGGGAGATGAGCTGTGGCCCCTCCAGGCTGGCAGCACTGCCAGTTTTGGGGTGCTGAGGGGTGAGCAGAGTCATGGTTTGGGATTGGTACAGCCCCAATCCCAGTGGCTCAGTGCCGGTGGATAGCCATGGAGGGCTTGGAGGATGCTCCCTGTCCCACCTCCACACCCCAGTGCCCGGTGGAGTGTCCTCCCCTCTCCGTTCCCTCCTGCTCCCCATCCTCCCTTGCTCTGCTCTCCCCCTCCTCTCGCCCCGCCGAGCCCCGAAAGGAGCCCTTGGTATGTTGTGTGAGTTGCAGCTCAAGTGAGTTTTATTCAGCTCCACTAACCTTGGCAGACAGACCCCAGGGAAAGGGACAAAAGGACAATTGTTTGCAGCAATTTTGCCCTCAATTGGTTTCCCCATCAGCTTGCAGAGCGGCACAGCCAGCCAGGCACTGCCTGACTAACAACATTAAATTCAACTCGCGCTGCTGCGAGAAGGAGCCGGGGCGGGCGGGCTGGGAGGGGGGAGGCGGAGGAAATCCAACTTTTGGGGGCCGCTTCTTGCCTTTCCACGCACAAAACCTCAAACTGCGGCAAGGAAAAGTGAGGCAGCGGAGCCCTTCCAGCAGCCCCGCTCTGTGGGACGGCAGCTGGTGCCTCTGTCCCCGGTGCCACCGACGTGCCCAGCTGTGCCGCCCGCTCCCCCCGGCTCCATCACCGGGGCCGGCTGCCCGCACGCCGGCCGGCCCACGGGGCGCCGGGCTGCTCTCGCTCCAGCTGGAGCCATCCCAGCCCCGGGGCAGCGAGCCGGGAGCTGCTCGTGCCTCCGGCAGCCGCCGGTTCTTGTTGTGCCCCAGCATCGCATCCTCACCCCGCGCCGGGCTGGCTGCAACGCGGGGAGCCCAAAGGCGGAGAGGGTTTGAGCTCCAAAAGCGTCACCTGGCAGAGACCCTTCCCAGGCTCCGGAGAGTCTTTCTAAAGTTTTGGCTCTGGAGAGGCCGCTGGGGTAATTCAAGCCGCCTTCCTGCACGCCCCCGGCTCGCCGCCGGCCCCCCGGAGCCTCCTCGGGGCTTGAGCAACCGGCACGTTTGTGCCAAAGATGTTTAGTGTTAAGCGTAAGGATCCCTGTGGAGGGAGGGTTTGAGATGTCTTTCTCTATTCCTCATCCCCCTCAAGCCCAGCCTGAGCGTTTCCTGCACTCTCTCTCCCTGCCACCACACTGGGCTGGGGTTCGGCTGCCGAGGATCCCCCCGGGAGCAGGAACGCCTGCTGTGCCTCCTCCACGAGGCTTTCCTGGGAGCAGCCTGGCCCTTGGGAGCAGGAAATCATCTCCCATGGCTAAATCAGTGCAGCCCCACGCTCTGCTCTCCCACTACAGCTCTGCCACCACAGCTCCAGAGCTGCTTCTGCAGGGACACAGGTTGGGGAGGGCAGGAGTTGTGGGTTTGGGCATCTTCCCCTCCACCCCGGGACTGCGGGTGCTGCAGAGCCCAGTCTGAGATCCGGACTGTAACGAATGGGTTGGTTTTGGCTGGGCCCCAGCTGGAATCCTGCCTGCTCCATGAAACCAGCGCGGCTGCGGAAGCACAGGGCTCAGCCGGCTCGGGGACCTCCGGCACCAAAACCCCCCTGCCCACGCACCTCCACGGGTACCACAGAGGGGTTTGGCAGGCTGGGGAGGCCTGGCCATGCTGGGGTGAGGATTATCTCGGCTGGGATGCTTCCTTCCCAGCTCCAGAGGGTTTGTAGTGCTCCCGACGGAGGCACGAGGACCCCACGCGCGGGCGACGTGTCGGCGCAGTCCCCTCTCCGTGTGCCTCAGGACATCCCTGCACATTTGAACTCCAGCAGAGCGAGTTTTGGGTGGCTGCACCGAGGCGAGGGGGATCTGCCCGGGCACATCCCAGCAGCGGGAGGGGTGCGGGGAAGCAGCCGCCCTTTGTCTCAGGATGGGGCAGCAGGTGGATGTGGAAGCACCTGTGGAGCTGGGGTGGTGCATCCCAGGCTCCTTGGACCCGCATGTCCCACAGCCCCACACCGGGGACGTGGGTGTTAGCAAAGCTCACAGACTTGTAGGAAACCTGGCTGCAGCAGCGAGCAGGAATCCTAATTCACATGGTCCTGGAGGCCAAATTCCTTTCCTGGCCCTGGCGGGTGGGAGTTGAGCTCTGCCCAGCTCAGCAGCGGTGCCCCTTGCCACAAGGCACCCCAAAATCAATCTGCTGTGCCATGGGTGGGCTCGGAGGCCGCAGGGATCTGACATCCAACAGGCTGAAAGGCCCCCCGAGATGCTCTCTGTTGTTTATCTCCAGGGTAATTAGGTAATTAACAAAGCAAATGAATTTCGGTTTCTGTCTTCAGGGCTGGATTTGGCATGGTGCTTGCCCTCGTTTTGGAGCTCTGTGAGGAGCACAGGGTGGACCAGGGTGTGTAAATGCTCCCAGCCATCCCTGCCACCCCTCCAACCCCTCCCTGCACTGCAGCAGACACTGTCTGTGGCTGGGGGTGACCCCAGGAGCTGTGGGGCAGCTCAGCATCCAATAAAAGCCCCTGATTTTCCATGAGGGAATCTTTTGCTCCAGCACACTGCCTGCAGGAGGGAATAGGTCCTTGGGACAGGGCAGTATTTCCAATAAGCCCAGGTGCCCTGAACTGGGATTTGGGGGTTTCTCAGGTCATCAAGGCTTCCAGCACAAAGTCTTTGAACAATTTGTTCCCATGCCTTGGGAAGCAGGAGCTCCTCTGGCTCTGCTACAGAGGAGTCTGCAGAAGTGCATGCCTGAAATCTTTGCAAACTTGGCTGTGGATTCTTACAGACTTTTTCACTTCCCTGCTGAGCTCCTCTTCCCTTGGTCTGTGTGGAGGGGGAGAGGAGGGAAGTGGAGCCTGGTGCCATCCCGAGCCCATCACTGATGGAGATTTTGGGGAGAGACAGGACCTTCCTTGCCAAACCACTTTACAATCAACAGTCAGCCCAGACTGCCTTTGCTGCAGGGACTGGCAGAGGGAGAGGCTGCGGAACAAAGGAGGAACTTCTCCACACATACCACACACAAATATTTGCCATAGCAGCAGGAACAAAATAGCAAATTAGCAGCAAACGAGCTGATCCTCTGCTTGGTCCAAGTTAGCCAGGTAGGAAAGTCCCAGATTTCACCGGGCAGGTGAAACACATCCTTGGAGCAGCTGCCACCAGGTCAATGAATTCCTGCCCGCAGCTTCCATCCCCAACGGCTGCTCATCGTCCAGCTCGGAGGAAAAGCTGGAGGAAGGGAGGGAGGGAGGCTCAGGCAGCAGCAGGCACGGAGGGGCCGGGAATGGGGCAGGCGCTGGCTGGGGTTGGCAGGGAAATGCCATGGAAACCCGCCGGCGTGATGCTGAGCCCCGCGCGTCCTCCCGCGCAGAAAAGGGGACAATGGGGCCGGGCAGGCAGAGCTGCCTCCCCAGGCTGTCCTACTTTGCTGCTCTGCCCCATCTGTGAGCTGTCAGGCACCCGCCTCGCTTCTCTCTCCGGCTGGAAACCCCCCCGCAGGCAGCGTGTCCCGAGCGGGAGGAGGGGGCTGCGCTGGCAAAAGTCACCAGATCTGCGGGGGTGCTGGGGGAAGGCGTCTCTGATAAGCGTGGATAGTCTTTTATCTGTCACCAGGGTGTGCAAACAGCAGCCCCGAGCCCTGGCGTCTTCTTGGGATTGATATTTCTCTCTCTCTTTTTTTTTTTTTTTTTTTTTTTTTAAAAGAAGTTTTCAAGCATGGACACGCAGCCATGAGTGGCCGGCTGGGTGGATGTCAACTCAAGTGGAAAATCCTGGAAGGAAAAGGCACCTCCAGTCCCAGCCTTCACCAGCTGATGAAGATTTTCTCATCTTGGGTCCTGTTTTACCATGCCTGCCCCATGTCACGGTGTTCAGGGAGGCACTCCTCCCCCTAAATCAGAGGGGTTTTTCACCCACCACCCCCAGCATCTGTGGGTGTGGGGTGCTCTCCTGAGCAGGAGGAGTGGGTGGGTGCTGGGGGAGGCTTGCACGCCCCAGCAGGAGCTGCACGGGGTGCAGGAGCACGCCCAAATCAAAGGCAGAGTTTAATTAAGATTTCCTACGGGCTGAGATAGTGAAATGAGCAGAGCTGGGCCCTCACCGACAGAGACGGGGTGACTCCCTCGGTCTGCACCGGCACGCCAGGCAGCATTTGCATCCTCAAACAGAGCGGGTTTTAATTGATATTGTGCTGGGATAACACCAGGAGGAAAAAGCCCAGAGCCCTTTACATGTCTGGGCCCCTGCTCTGCCGCAGAACCCCTGGGTGCTGCTGGGGTCAGGCTGTGGGGTGGGCAGGGTGAGATCCCACAGGGATGGAGCAGGGCTTTGCTGTGCTTCTCCCTCTGCATGCCTATTGCTCAGGGAGGACGTGGGGAGCTCCCAGTGTGATTTTGAAGCACTTTGGGGTAAAAATGTGAGCAAGTCCCACCAGCAGTTCACTCCTCACACGCACCCCCAGCATCTTCCCTGGGTGCTGGCAAACCACTTGGCCTCTCCCCAAAAATTCTCATCCCCATGTGTCCCCATCCCCAGAAATCGGCAGGGGGATCCCCCAGAGCTGCGTGCTCCAGAGGGAACCTCACCTGCTGCCGCTCCAGGAGCACCGAGGCCTCCGTGCCAGCGGCAGGAGGGGGGAGCGGCAGCGCGGACACGCTCTGAGGGGAGGAAAAACCGTTTGAGGAAACGACGCCAGATAAATCAGGCGGATCCATTCAGACCCGATGCTGCCGGGGAGAAAGGGGCGCCTTTGTGGGGAGCGAGGCGGCCGAGCCAGCCGTCCACCTGCCCCCGGCCTGCGCCGCCGGCTCTGGCGCCAGCGGCAGCAGCTGGGCCGGCCGCGCTCCCCGGCGCCTGCCAAGGGTGCCAGCGTGGCCCGAAATGCTCCCTGCCACCAGAACTCCGAGGGTTGCCATGAGGAAAGGAGCTGAGGGCTGCTGGTTGCTCCTCAGTGGGGTTTGTGGGGTGCTCCTGAGGCTGCTGCACCCCAAGCTGGCTCAGCAGCATCGATGTTCCCATCCCATCCATTCCCCTCGTTTCTATCTTTAAGCCCCACCATTTGCTCTGATTCTCGGCATGCTCCACGTGCCGCAGAGCCTGGATCCTGGCTGGGAGAGGGGCTTGGGCGCCTTTGATCCGCCCCACATCTCCCCTGCTCCGTGCACAGCTGAACCCACGGGGCGCCGGCACAACTGCGGCCTCATCCTTCCTGCATGGCAGGCAGCTGGGGTGGAGGGGGGACAGCGAAAAGGAGCCCCAGTCCTCATTTTCATCCCCCCAACCTCGTGTTCTCCTCGTGGTTTGGGGACCCAGAGAGGTCGGGGAACCAGGACGTGCCGGGGAAGGAGCCTCCCCCTCCACCCCACCAGCTGTGACACCCGGGAGCATGCGCCGTTTCCGGAGAGGAAAATGACATAATTCATACCCAGAATAATTCCCTCCTCAGAGCAAACCCGGCTCTATCTCCTGGCTGACAGCGAGGCCCCAAACCCTTCTCTTGTTTCCTAATCTCCAGCTCGAGCTGTGAGAGGTGGTGGGAAGCAGAGGAGAGGGCCAGGCCGGTGCTGTTTAAGACATGGATATTACAAAAATCAGCGCCGGGCAGGGGGGTAACAGCTCCAGGAATGACCGAGTCCCTAATTACATACGCTTAGCCAAGATATTTGGCAGCAACATCAGAAAGGAGTTAAAGCTGCCTAATTCCTGCTTACCCCCAAAATAGCCTCAAACAGGCAGGCTCGAGTTGGGGACACAGCCTGGAGCTGTGGCTGTGGGGGTGGCACTGCTGGGGGACCCTGAGCACCCCTTCCCCGAGTCACTCCAGCTCTGAGGGTGGTGAGGGGGGTGGGTTTTGGTGTCCAAGCCCCCCGACCCCCCTGCAGCTGCCCAGCTGCAGAAGGACATTTCCCACCGGGGCTGGACCGTGCCTCGCCACGGCGGAGGGGCTGCGCCTGGTTATCTCCTCAAAGAGGGGCCTGGAGCCATCAAGATCTGCTCCAAACAATCGCTTCCTTTCCCAGGCACCTTCTGAAAAAAAAGAACAAAAAAAAACCCCAACAATAATAAAAGAAAAGAAAAAAAAAAAGCGCTGACTTTTCCCAGTGCTGCCACATTTCCCTGCCTTGTGTTTTCCTGCCTCCACACATCTTCCTCACCCAGGGATTGTCTCCAGCTGCCTTGAGCAGGGCCCTTCACTGCTCTAGGGCCAGGATTTATCCTGCTGTAAGCCAACACAGGGACATCCACACTCAGACCTGTGGGACTGGGTGAGAAAACCCCAATGAGACACCTTGGCCCTGGGATAGGGGTGAATCCTTCACTATGGATCCAATCCTACATGTGGGGATGGGCTGTGCCTTTCTGCTGCCAAAGTTTTGGTAGCCCTCGTGCAGCTCTGTTGTCATCTCACCCCACATGTCCCTCCCAGCTGAACCGAGCACTCTGGTGACTTTAACAATGACACCTACAGACAGAGTGATAAAGTACTGGAATTGTCTGCCTGGGGAGGCGGTGGAGTCACAATCCCTGGATGTGTTTAAAAAAAGACTGGATGTGGCACTCGGTGCCATGGTTTAGTTGAGGTGTTAGGGCATGGTTGGGCTTGATGATCCTGGAGTTCTCTTCCAATCTAGTGACTCTGTGATTTGGTGATTCTGTGACTCTGTGACTCTGTGACTCTGTGATTCTGTGATTCTGTGAACTTCCCAGACATTTTCCCAGTAAAACTGATGGTTTTATAGGATGCAGGACTCCTGTGGGCCGTGGTGAGAGCATGGGCAGCTCTGGCATGGCTCTGTGCCTCGCCTCAGGGCATGGAAATGGAGCTGCCAGGGCAGAGCAGCGGCTGCAAATCCCATCCTGGGACTGCTGGGCTCCCCCCATGCCCGTTCCCAGGGCTGCCATCCCCGGGGAGCCCAGGGGAGGCAGCTGCAGGGGCTGAACCCAAGCAGTGCCTTCTGCTGTGGGGACCAGCAGGTCGAGGTGTCCATAATTCACAGCAGCCCCAGCCGAGCTGCTGGCAATTGTTCCCTAGGCTGGGTTTGTCACTGGGGATGACGCCAACATCCATCCCTGCCCCTTCCTGGCTCCTCAGCTTCATAGCCTGCACAGGGAAGGGCTTGACCTGGGCTCTGACCTCCTGCCTTCTGCCAGTGACATCCTGAGGTGTGCACACTCACCTGTCCTCACACACTCACCTGTGCCCACTCACGCCCATGACATGGCTCTTCCCTCTCCCCGGTGTGGGTGCAGCAGGAGGATTCAGGCATGACTCTGCCCAGAAATGGGAGATTTTGGGGTTTTGGGTCAAACACTCTCCCCATCAGGGCATCAGGCACCTGCACTGGGTATCTGGCAGAGGTTTGGGGCCACATGAGCAGTGTGGTTATGGGAACGTGCAAAGGTGGTTTGGAGGGAAACCTGAGGCTTGTCCCAGCTGTGTCACAGCACTGGCTGGCAGTCACTGTCCATCCAGGGCCAGCCTTGAGGGCTTCCTGCAACAAAAATAGAGCAGGGCCATCAGCTCTGCTCCTTTTTGGGGGTAATGCCGGCCTGGGAAGAAGAATCCCCTCATCCATGCACAGAGCAGGCTTTGCCCCAACAGGCTGGGGCTCTCCCTCTATCACTGCACCAAGTTCTGGTGTTAATCAGGCTAATTGATGCCAGGCTGGATGAGCTGTGGGCTGGTGGGATGGGTGGAGGGCTGAGTGTGGTGCAGGAAGCGTGGCTGATATCTGCCCTTGGGCACTATCTTTGTCACACTCACAGTTTCCCATGCTGGTATTGGCCGATAGGGCTGGGGCAGAGCAGAGAGAAAACACCCCAATTCCCAGTCTGGGGACTTTGGTGTACCTGGTGCCCCCCTCATTTTTGAGCCAGGCTGGATCCTGTACCCCCATACTCAGAAGCAGCTGGAGCCTGCCCAGCCTCTGCTCCTTTGGAGCAGTCCCCTGGCTTGGCTCTACCCCACCCTGGTGCCCAGGGACGAATCCTTGGGATGTAAAACTGTTTCTGCCCCCCCAAGTTGTGTTTTGCCCCCCCATAAGCACGCCAGGGTGTGGTGATGCCCTGTGGGAGGGCTGTGCCTGGTGCTGGGGTTTCCCACTGGAGAAGATTCATCTCCTGGTGATTCAGCTCCCCTTCTGTGGGACCAGGAGCTGTTTTGGAAGCATGCATCCCACCTGCCCACAGCCACAGTTGGCATTTTCCAGGGATGCGGGGTCAGGATTAGCCTCCTCCTCCATCATCTGCCACCTCACCTGTCAGTAATCAGAACCAGTCTTCTGAATCTGCACTGTGGGGTGGGGAGGGAAGTATTTTCCAAGCCCCTGGGTCAGGGCTGGGTGCCAGAATGGGAGCAGGGCAGGGAGCACGGCCACAGTTTGAGCTTTGTGGCACTGGCTGCTCCCCCAGCTGAAGGGGAAACTGAGGTGTGCCTCAGCTGCCCTTGCTGCTGGTATGCTGGGGAAGTCAGAGCCAGGTACCTTAAGTGTGTTTTTTCTTTACCCTTTGTTTATTTTCTCTCGTGTTCCCAAGGCCCTGCTCTTTTGCAAGCCGAGGGTCTTTCGTAAGAGGAGGGATGGGGAAGTTTTGCAAGCCCAGAGAACCTGCACGTGCCTTTTGAAACTGAGCCTAACCTCGGGGCCTGGTGGCTGCTCCTGTCACTGTCACCTTCCCCTTTCTGCCTGGAAAGACTGAGATGTCACTCGGGCTGCCCTGGAGGCAGGAAGGGACAACCCTGAGTTTGCTCAGCTGGGTGTGGGCAGGGAGGTGAATCACTCCCACAAGGAGCACCAGGACAGGGAGCTGGGACATCGTGGGGTGGTGAATCCAAAACTATCTTTGTGCCGTCTCCTGGCACTCTGAGGGAGCCTCAGATCTGCTGAGCTGGGCAGGGAGGTGTGATGGATGCCACGGAACCACTGACGCCACTGGGGATGTCTCTGGAGCTGTGTTTGGGTGTGAGCTGAATTTCAGAGCAGCAGGATCCGGCCGTGTCCACCGACCTGCAGCAAATGTGCACCTTGTGATGATGTGCATCTGGCTGGTTCCTGCACAGAATTCCCTGTCCCACATCCCATCCTCCTCCCCCTGGCGTGTGGCACTGGGGAGCTGAGTGCTCTGGAAGGACTCAGTTACCTAATAGGAAGGGGTGGTGGTGGGTGTGGGTGTGATAAATACACGCAGATAATTTTACTTCAGGGTAAGTCAATAAATTACTAAAGAGCCTTTGATTGTGCTCTCAGTGGTGCATGTTGATTCAAAAACCTAAGACATTTAGCCTCAATTATGTCTATTTGTGTGTCTTTCCTGCCTCTCTTCTCCGCAGTGCAGGGGAAATAACCCTGCCTTGTCTGCGTTCCCACACCTCTCCCACCTCGGCCGCGCTCCAGATTTCACTCCTGTCCTGATAACCCTTCCAGTGGCGAGTGGGAGAGGACCAGTTCTTGGCATGAACCCTCTCCAGCTCTCTGTGCTTGACCAAAAGGACTTGGAGCAAATTCTCCCTGGCTGTGGCCAGCCCCAAGGGTGCCAGCTGAGGCAGTGGGATGGTTTGAGGCTGGCCAGGATTGTGGTTTCCCCTATTCCCCTTCTGGCACAGTGCTGGGATGATGCAAAACCATCTGCAGGAGTGCAAACCGTGCGTGTGGGGACACCCTGGCCGGGCCCAGGGCCCTACAAGTGGTTCCTTTCAGCATTTCCAGCCCAAGCAGCCTTGCTCCCCTCAGGCCCTGGCACGGCTGTGCTCACCCCATGCAGCCTCGTGTGCCGGCAGCGAGCTCCCACGGGGCAGCCTTGCCGTGATGCTCAGACCACACAGCTCCCTTAAGCTGCCGAGAATTCAGCTTTAAAGAAGAGTTGGCACCGGCGCTGCCACCACTGCTGCGTGTGCTGGGGACGTGTCGCCACGTGAGGGAACAGCTCGCTATCAAAGGAGAGAGGGGCTGAGCCAGGGCTCAGCTCTGCTCGGCTCCAGGGCCATGTGTGCTGGTTCCAGAGAGATCTCAGGGCACTGCAGGGCTGGAGGGACTGGCACTGCTGCTGTTCCCAAGCTGGAAATACAAAGTCAGCCTGCGAGGTGGGAGTTCATGGCCAAAGCCCCTTTCTGTGATGTATGGCAGGAGCTGTCAGGGCTGTGCTGTTAGAAACGAGCTCATTCCAATGGGAAGACACTTGTTTCCTTCTGGGAAATCTCAGCAGAGGGTCATTAATCACCGGGCAGGGCAGCTCTGTCTGCCCCGTGGTGGGATGTGGGTGCAGCACACAGTGGATGTGCCATGGAGCCTTCACTGACCACTCTGGGCCAGCTTGGGAGCCTGGTGCTGCTCCGTGAGTGTGCACCAGGCACTGGGATGGCTCTGGAAAGCAGAGGGCACCATTCCTGTTCCTGGCCTGGCTACATGTTTGTGCATGCAAATTTGACAGTGGCTTTTCAAGTGCAAATCTCTTGAGAAAACAAAAGGGAGTCCTGAAACTGGAGCGTAGTGTGCATTGAATGGAGCTGCTCTTGCAACATCTCCCCAGATCCTGCTTCCCGTGCCCTGCACTGCAGAGGTGCACCCAACACCTTGTTCTTTGAGCTCTGCCACCTATTTTTAGCTTGGAGGGTAGAAGCACAATTACCCTGCGGGAACACCCACCCTCAACAGACACTTCAGCTCGGCTGAGCTGACACCCGGCCCAGCGTGGATTTGCTTCAGCGCAGGTTGGTGCCTGATGGGATCAGACAGGGAAAGGGAACAGCACAGGGATGTGGCAGGGACATGAAGTGCTCAAACGATGGGTCTGGCCCCCCTCCAGTCCCAGCCTGCGGGCAGGGAGGGACAGAGCTGCTGGGGTGCAGCTGTTTGCATCAGCAGTTGAAGTGTATTCCCCAAACGTTCCCAGCATCCAGCCTGGCTTCTTCCAGATCCTTGCTGCCATGGTGCTTTCCCCTGGTGGGGTGTGAGGCTCCTGGGAAGGCAGCCCCCATCCATGGGCACCCCTGGCTAGGCTCATCAGGATGTGGACACAGCGATGTGGCTGCAGCTGGACATCAACTCCAGGGAGCTGGGTCACACCTGGAGCCCCCCACCATGCAAACTGGCCCCACTCCACACACCTGGATGCCTCTGGAACCTGCCCATAGGGCTCATCAATGTGAGAGACACATCAGCAGGACAGGAGGGCACAGAGGGTGACACAGGGCTGTCTGTCCCCAGCCGGGAGTGTGTCCCCAGCCTCAGGGCTCCGCGCACCGCAGCCAATGAGTCACTAGCCAGGGCTATTTTTACCCCCTGGGGCAGCCTCGCTGGGTCATTCCCAGTTCCTAATTGCTGTGATCAGACCTTCATAAATCTCACCCGAAAGAGGAAGTCTGGGAAATCGAAATCTGCCGCTGCGAGCGAGGCGA
>CM031872.1:2632565-2647137 GCA_018697195.1 Certhia americana
CCAGGGAATCCCTGTCCTTAGAGATGGATGGACACCCATGACAGGCATCCAGGGAATCCCTGTCCTTGGAGATGGATGGACACCCACAGGGGATTTGTGCTTTTAGTGTTTTGCTTGATTTACTTTCAAACTCACTGGTTTTGAGGGTCCATCCTAACCAGAAGTGGGGACAAGGACAGGGCTGCTGTGCACGGCCTCAGTGGGTGCCTGCACCCAGCTGTGGGTGCTCAGGTGAGGAGCTGGGGTGCAGCCCAGCCCTTGGCGTGTCCCTGAGTGCCCGTGGGCAGCACAGTGCCCAACACGTGCGTGCAAGCCCGAGCCCAGGAACCTGCCACGTGGAGGGGATGGAGGAACCCAAAACTCCCAACTCCACCATAAAAATATCAATCATCTCCAAACATCCGTGCGATGCTGCTCCTTCCCTCCCTGCCCGGTATTTTCTCACGCTCCGAAGCTGGCAGCAGACACTGGGAAGCAGTGTTGGAACTTGTCCTGCCGTCCCATCAAGGCCGTTTATCTCCAGCATCGAGCCCTAGAGCTGGAAGAGCTGCAAGTAGGGGCAAGGCACGCTCCTGCTTGCCGCTTTCCATTGCGTCACTCGGACACGGGCTGAGCGAGTGCCCCGGGGCCAGATCCCACACACACCACCCTGCCTGCTCCTGCAGAGCACAGCAGCGTCCTGAATGACTGACAGGAGTCAGGGACCCTGGTGACACCCCTGAGCATCACTGGGATGCCTGCTCTGCCCTCCCAAAAGCCTGTAAGGAACCGGTGTGTGTGCCTTGCACGACTCACCCAAAAGTCATCGTGTCAAGAGCTGCACGCTCAGGGTGACCCCAGGTGTGACCCTGGATGTCTGACAGGGAAGGGGATGCTGGTTGGGAGCCACCTTTGGAGCAGAGCATGGCCCAGGCCTGGCTGGATGCTCTGCTGGGAGGGGATGGTGGCACAGATGCCAGGTAGGGGAAGATGAAGCACCTGCCTCAGTGTGGGATCCTGCTCGGAGCCAGCCTGGGTAATTAACACAATTACAATTACGAGGCAGGCTGCTCCTTGCCCCTCCTTTGCTGGCTGCTCCGTGAACCAATGGATTTGAAAACCCAGCCACCCTTCTCCACACCCCCCAGCTCCAGCTCTCCCAGACCCATGGATCTACTCCTGAGATCCCTCCTGTGAGCCCTGGCCAGTGCTGTGGTGCCAGCAGGTGTCCCCTGCCTGGGCCGTGTGGCATTTTGGGGATGACAGCATGGTAGTCAGTGTCACCAGGGCCACAAACCTAAGAATCTGACCCTTCCCACCTCTGATTGTGCCCAAGACAAGGAGCTGTCCCATCCCTCAGTTCCCAAGAAAGTTTGTGACTCCGTCCTGGTAGCATCAGGTCAGGCCAGGTGGATTCCCCTTTTCACGGAGAACCTGGCCCTGGGCACTGGCCAGAAACATTCTTTTATTGACAGGGAGAAAAAAAAAAAAGAGCTTGACAAAGCTTTATGTCACACTGCAGCAATTCCTGACAGAGCTGCAGTGCCACAGGTGCTGTGGTGGGATGGCAGAGCTGCCCTGAGCCCTGTGACAGCAGTGTCACACTGCACAGGGGCTGGAATAGCCTCAGAGGGGCCTCAGGGCACCAGGCAGCACCAGGAACAGCTGAGCCAGGACAGGAAACCTGCCCGGTTTCCTCCACACTCGGATGGTTTCTCGTGTGTGGGTGCTCTGCTGTCTAACAAGGCTGAGCTCCCCACGCAGTGTCTCTGAGGTGACACCAGCAGTGACACCCAGAGTGCCTCTCTGACCTCTTATTCCACCACCTACGTGCATGCAGCTGAGAGCAAACAGCTCTGAGGCTGTCACTGCTGGGTCTGAGGAGGCCCCTCACTCTCCTACACAGACAAAACAACTCTGGGCATGGAGAGGGGATGGTTTGCGGGCTGCTGGAGTGACAGAAGGGGCCCTGAGGACAGGAGGAAGTGGCTTTGGCTTCTGCAGAACCCACACGGCCAGAGGAAGCTTCTCTTCACAAAGCCAAACCTTCAAATGTGTTATTTGATTCATCAAAAACATGGCACCCCCCTTCAGGGAGTGGTGCAAGGTGAGGAACTGCTGTAAAATGAGAAGCCCCAGCTGGCTGGCACTGAAAGTGTTAAAAGCAAACACTCAGAATATTTGTCTTTTGCTGGCCTAGGACTTGTTTTTCTGACAGAAAAAAGATAATTTTATTTCAAAATTACCAGAACTCTCCTGTTCCCCTGGGCTTGGTTATGCCAGCGGGTTCGCTCCGGGGCAGGTTTTCCCACCCTTGGAAAAAAATGAGCCTTTAAAAACAAAACCCTCGAAGCAGTTAAAAAAAAAAAAAAAGGAAAAAAAAAAAAAAAAAAAAAAAAAGCAAAGCAAAGCAAAGCTGCAAATGCTTGTTGATGACATTGATTTCCCAGTCTGGTCATTTCCCAGCTCTCCCCAGTGGAAATGAGAGAGATTCCACCCGTGCAGGGCAGAGCTGGCTCAGGGCTGCCCCATCCCAACATCCTCCCGCCGTGTCAGCCACCTCAGCCTTGGATACTTGGATTTGACAGGCAGGAAGAAGGAAAAAAAATAAACCAAACCAACCCCAGCCGGGCTGTTTTGATGGCAAGAACCCAAATGTCCCTCTGCACCCTGACCTTCATTGTGTGGGGAAGGAGGGAGCGACTGGGAAAACTTGATAAGGATTGCCCGGGGGTGACAGCGACGCTGGGCTGGAGCCACACGTGCCAGCACCTGCAGTGAGTTTGTCCGTGCTCAGCAGCAGGGGAATGTGGAATTTTAGTGGTTTGGGATGGCAGCAGGGGCTGGAGGAGAAGGGCTCTGGCTGGTCAGGACCCAGAAGGAATCACGGTGCCTGTGGAAAACAGAAGAGTCAGGACTGGGAGAACTGAGGGGGGAAGAGGCTGCTCTGGGGAGCTGCTCCAGGAAAAGCCTGCAGAGGCTCTTCCCTGTCCCCAAACTGGGGGTGCAGGGTGGGAAATCTTTCCCTGGGGACTTCTGTCACCTGGGATCCTGCCTCACCCCTCATCCACAGGATGCAATGCTGCTTTGAGGTGGCAGGGAGTGGGGGGGACAGGAGTCCTTGTCCCCCCAGGGCTGGGACATGATGTGTTGTGCCACCCCCTGCTCCAGGAGCAATTAGGGCCGAGCTCTAACTGTGTTAATTTGATCGGGCTGAAGAAACTGTTTACATTCACCTTCCCCTGTGTTTGGTTTGTGATAGCAGCAGAGCAGGAGGCGATGCTGTGGGTGTCCCGTTCTCAGCAGATTTAGGGGGGTTTCCTATGGGAAAAGCAGTGATAGAGCCCTGGCAGGCACCCATCCAGCTCCTTCCCCGATTTTTTAATTTTTTTTTTTAATTTATGTTTAGCTTTTACCTCATCTCCAATAAAAAGAGTGATTTAAAACCCTTTTGCAATAAAACAATTCAAACAGAAGCCGGTCTGCAGCGCTGTATAATGGGGGAGAAGGTTCTCGTTATTTGCTTAATTACAGGTTTTTGTTTGTCGAGCACTTGTGGGTGAGCTGTTTGCAAATAACAGCTGAGTTTATTCACTGAGCCCTGAGATTAGAGCTGGGAGACAGGAGCTGGAGGGTGCTCAGGGCTGTGGGTGACCCCTGGGTGGACTCAGGGGGACTCAGGGGACCTGGGATCATGTGCTGCTGCCTTGGAGGAGCTGCAGGGCTGTGATGTTGTTCTGTTGGAGCTGCCTGCCTGCCACAATACGGTCTAAATCACGTGCAGTTTATCCTTTTATAAATTACAGATAAGGATTAACTACTTTATGGAGTCCCTGTAAAACACAGTCCATTAATGGGAGTGAACTGAGGTTGCCTGGGCCTTGGAATCCTGAATTCAGCCTGTCAGGCCAGGCCACTGCCTGCCAGGTGTTTCCTGACCTCCTCCTGAGTGTCTAGAGGAGAGAACACCTCTCCTTGAGGCTTCTTCCCCCCTGGTTTATGATGCAGATAAGGGAGTTTTGGGGTGTTGCAAGGAGAATTGGCTGCCAGGTGCTCTGCTGATGCTGAGGGTAGGTGGATTTAGCCTTGGGATGAACACGGGATCTGTGTGAGCACAGCTGCTCTCAGAGGGTTTTGGGGCCATCCCACTGCTGTGATGTCCCAGCACTGGAGCTTGGAGATCTCCTGGGAGCCTCCAGACTGATGGAAACAGCAGCTGCCCTAAGCACAGGGAACAGAGAAGTGACAACGGGCAGGGGGAGCCAGGAAAAACAAAATTCAGGATGCCAACATGTCCCTGCAGCCACCCCCTGCCTCTCCAAGGGCTGCACAGAGCAAAGCCGGGAAAAGTGAAGAAATCCCAACATCTGCAGCCTGCACACGGGGGGAAAGGGGCTCACCCAAAACCGTGATTGCGCTGAAATAGCGATGGAGGCTGCAGGAATCACTCCACGAGGAATCCACAAAAGGCCAGCAGACACTTTTGTCTCCCTCCCACCCTGCTCCTGAGCCCCGCAGCCGTGGCAGAGCCGGGACAGAGAGGCTGGAAGGCGGCTGCAGGTGTTGAAGAGGGATCAGAAGGGCTGGGGTGACTCAGGTGTGACTCAGGGCAGAGTCACGCAGCTCCCGGAGCTGCGCTTCGCCCCAGCCTGCGCTCGCACATTGCGCTGGGGGTGATCCGGAGCCGGCACGGAGCCACGGCGATCCCGAGCCATGATCCCGAGTGTGGGAAAAGCGCAATCGCTGCAAACAATCAGAGGAGAAGCCGGCAGCAGCACGCAGCGAGCCAGCGAGGAATTTGGAGACACATTCCAGCGGGGATGACAGGAGGGGCTGGGAGCTGGGCTGGGAGTGCAAAAAAAAAACAAAAAAAAAAAAACATGCTCTGATTTGTTTTGATTTTTCCCCCCTCTCTGCAGAGCTGTCCCGCCCTGCCTGGCTTTCGAGTAAAGCCCTGGGTGCTGCAGGCACGGAGGGAACCGGGACACGGCAGCGCTGCCCTGCTGGCACTGGGGACAAGGACAGCTCTGCTGGCACCGGGGACAAGGACAGCTCTGCTGTCCCCTCTCACACCTCAGCCACGCTCCCTGTGACCCGCATCTGGGACATCTGGCAGTGTGTGGCCAGATGTCCTCCTCCCTCCTGGGCAGCACCAAGGGCAATAAATGGCCCTTGTGGCAGGCTCAGTGCCCATCCATCAGCTGGCACTGCCAAGGCTGCTGACTCTGGGCAAGCTGCTTCCCATTCCATGACTCAGTTTCCCCTGAAATGATGACAGCACATCTCTGCGCCTTGGAGACTGGCAAGGTTTTGGGGATGGGGACATCCGTGTGTGCTTCACATCCAGGAGAGGTGGCACTCAGGAGCTGTGGTGGCCCCCAGACTGGTGTCACTGGCCAGCAAAGCGTGTCCCCCAGGGGCTGCAGCACGGCCTTGCAGCTCTGTCATTCCCTCCCCTGGCAGCAGCTCCTCCCAGCCCTTCCCGACCCACTTTCTGTGCATTGCACAATAAAGAAAAAGCAGAATGGAGCAGGGCAGTGGATGCTGGCGAGGCTAGGGGCACATGGTGGCAGGCAGCACAGCCCTCTGGCACCGCTGTGTGGCACAGAACAGAGCACAGAACAGGGCACAGAGGTTCTGGAAGCTGCTCAGGCCCCAAGACAGGAGACCCAGCTTTGCAAGGATGGGTTTCTCTCACCCACTGCCCTGCAGAGATGCGCTCAAGGCTGTGGCTGTCCCCGAGAGCCCTGGCAGTCACCAGCAGTGCTGCTGTCACCTCTGTCCCCTCACCTGTTGGGAAGGGAAGGTGTGAGGCAAATCCCAGAGGGCCGGGAGGGGATAGGAATTTGGGTTTCAACAGATTCACGGCCACCTCCACATCCTTGGTGCCCTGTCTCATACGACACGAAATAAACACTCACACTCACTACGACTCTCTTTGCAAAGAAAGGAGGAAAAGAAGAAGTTTATTGTGTGACTTCGATATATATACCATTCCAAAGGTGACCAGGGATTGGAGGGTGAAGTTACCACGTCCCCGACCACGCTGGTCAAACCAAGAGTCCATCAGTTGTCTCTTCCTCTAGAAAGAAATGCAAAACAATCATCGTTCACGAGAAAGTTCCTGAAAACTCCACTACAAGAATGCAAAACATCAGAAGGCTAAGAAAAACTTTCAAAGATCAAGACGACAGTGCCCATCTCCACCCCGCCCCACCAGCATCATCCTCCTGCCTTGCACGGGCACCCGGTGGGCAGAGCTCCTCCCGGGGCACAAGAAGGGATAATTGGCAGAGTGTGTGGGTGCCCTGGGCCCTGTTTCACTCCTTGCTCCAGGCAGAGCAGCCGTCAGGGAGCTAAAAGCATTCAATTGTTCACTGATGCTTTTCTTTGAAGCCCTCATTCATCCTCCAAGGTCTGTATTGATTGGGGACTCCAGGAAAGCATCTGCCCTTCTCTGCCTTCATCAATGACTTTCCCACATTAATCCACCTCTTCCCTTGATAACCACACTAATTACTCTCAGCTAAGTTGACTCTGGCAGGGCGTTGGAGGCTGGGAAGAGGAACCTGCTCCAGCCTGGCTGTGCCTTAAAGCTGCAGGTTTGTCCAGAGACAGGCCCCAGTGCTGGAGGGAACTGGCCATGCTGGGAATGTAAGCAGCATGGCATGAGGCTGGCAGAGGGCAGCAAAGAAGCTGAGGGGATGTGTGCTGCTGGGAGAGGTGTTTGCTTTCCATTTGTGAGGCTTTTGTACCTCCCAAGGAATTCCTGATGATTTCACATGGATGATGATCCCGGACTGTGCCCCAGTGGGATGCACATCCACCCTCCCTGCCTGCATCTGCCCAGGCCTGGGGCTTCAGGGGCTTTCTCTGGTGCTGCAGGGTGTTTTGGACCACCACAGGAGGTTCACACTCTCAGCCTGGGGTGGTCTAGGCATGAGATGAGATCTTTTCCATCTCTCCATCTGGATCTCCTTGAGGGGGAGTGAGAGGGACACAGTTCTTTGACCTCAGCTGTAGTCAGGCTGAGCTGTGGCTCAGGAGCAGCCCCGTGGGAAGGAGCTGGATAGAGGGAATCCCACATCCAGTGAAGAAATGATTCCTAATATCCAATCTGAACCTCCTCTGGTGCAACTTGAGGTCCTGCCCAGCAGGAATGGTGCTGTAAGGGGAGACTGCAGTTAGCAGAGAAAGAAACCATCCTGCATGGTGCTGTGGGGACATGGGTGGCAGGGGGGACAGGACACCCCAGGTTGGCTCCTGCTGTGCCCCTGCAGCCATTCCTGAGGTGGAGCCGCCATCTAGTGACACGGGGATGGGCTTCCCTAGGGTGGTGGTGGCCCTGGTCCTGTGCTTGTCCCTGTCCCCACCATCCCCAGCTCCTCAGGGTTGGGGGGCAAAGCCAGATCCAAGTGCAGGAGCAGGATTGGGGTCCCTTCTCCTTACTCTTCTGGGGTGAGGCAGTAAGCCTTTTGCACTTCATAAGCCTTGAAGTGCAAAACAGTGTTGGGTCATTAATTTATTTAATAACAGAACCATTGAGGTTGGAAAGCCCTCAAGGATCACAGGGTAACGCAGCACCAACTTGTTCACCATGTCCCAAACATCCCACACACCTTTTAGACACTTCCCAAGCAGCCTGTCCCCCCCTGGACATCACCCTGAGTGCAGCAGGATGAGCCCAGAGGAAGATCCCAAGTTTTTGGGATGTGGGGTTCACCCCTATGAACTGGCAGTGACAAGCAAACCTTGCTTGTCCCCTGCCATGGCAGCCTGAAGCCTCCCCACCCCAAGCTGCTCCTCCAGCACATTCAGGCCCATCATCATATCTTTAAACCCCCCACACCATCCTCTTTCTGCCTCAAAAACTGAACAAAGGCAGTGGCCGTCCCGTCTCTTGTCCCCCTTCCATTTTCCTCCCGCTGGCTGCCGAGAAAAGGGATTCAGCCGTGCCCAGTGCTTGTGAAAAGCTCCCGCCTGCCTTGTGTTTTATGAAGGAAAATCTCCTTGGGAGAGCAGCCAAACGTTCCCAGCCTCCTGCTGGGTGCTTCAGAAGGGGAGTGCTGGAGGATGTGAGGGCACGGCGGCCCCCCGGGTGTGGGGGGAGCCTGGGGGGACAGGGATGGGCTCTGCAGAACCACCACCAGATTGTAGAGGGAGGCCAGACCAGGAGGTCACTGCGGGGCTTGGGTGGCCAGAGATGGCTCTGCTGCCTCCAGGGAGGGAGTTTTGCTGTGGGGCTGGGGATGCTGAGATCCCTGCACACCCCTGGGGAAAGGTTGTGGGGAGATGGGGCTGTGTGTGCTGTGACCTGGGCACTGCCTGTGTGCTGGGTGCCATCCTCTGGAATTCCTCCATTATCCCCGTCCTTTTCATCTCCTCTTCCTTTCTCTTTCCTCCTGTTCTTCTTCCCACACTCCCCCTCTCAGCACCTCTCCTGGAGACCACACATCCCCACGCACTGGAGACCTTTCAGACCCAGCAACTCTTTCAAAGGCATCCAAGAGGCCCCCGGGGCTCCAGCCCACCAAATCAAACTCAAATTTGCAGCTTATATGCAAACACGATGTGCCTGGATGCCGAGGCTCTGCTGGCACACACAGCAAGTAAACAGAAACACATGGCTGAGCCTGGAAGAGCAGCAGCTTCGGCTGGGAGATTTGGGGAGAGATTTTAACCAGATTTGGGGAGGGATTTTAACCAGCAGCACCCAAAGGGAGTGAGTCACATCTCATGGGCACTGCCAGGCACAGCTCCCACGCCCGTGTCTGTGGCAAGGCTGCTCTTGAGGGCTCAGAGAGAGAAATGGGGGGGAAACAGAGATTCCTGCTCTGTAGCTGAACCAAAAAAACCACCAGGGCAAAGTCAGGCAGGCTCAGACCCAAAGGGAGAATCTCTGCCATGTTTCCTTTTCTGGTTCATTGTGCAAATGCTATGTTCCACATGAAATTAAAACCTTCCTTTCTTTCTTGGGGGCCATTCAATATCCTTTAAAGGCTTTTTCTCTTTCTTTTGAGGCTGGGAGCAATTTCTCAGGGGAAAGGCTGCTCACCAAAAGCACGTTTCATATCTGACAATGATGGGACAAAAAGCATTTAGCAGCTCAAGAATTAAACTTGTTGTTGGCAAGCCTTGGCACGAAGTATTTCAATGTTTTTATTGCATCCATCCTTCCTCCTCTTTCCCTGTGAAGCCGCTGCCTCAGTTTGACCCACACCAGCAGACAGCTTCACACATTTTCCAACTTTGAACCTCTTATTTGTGAAACCAAAGAAACCTCTGTGCTCTTGCACAGCTCAGCTCCTGCTAGCGTGGCTCTCCCACTCCACCTTCCTGTCGCCTGGAGATGCTGCTACTCCTTGCTTTGTACATTTCCTCATCTAAAATTTCCTGAAATGTGTTTCTGAGGCTGGAAAAAATGTTAAAAAAAAAAAAAAAAAAGAAAAAAAAAAAAGAAAAAAAAGAAAAAAGCAGCTTCTGGTCCTTCAGTGCTGTCCCTGCTGCATCCCAGATGTTGTGGTGTGTCCCCCCCAGGTGGGGACCCAGCAGAGGCAGAAGGACATAGGATATTCCCTGGAGAGCCTGCGCTATCCAGCAGTGGAATACACGGATTTTTTGCACAAGAGCACTTCCCCTTTCCAGAATTTTCACCTCTCTGAAGCTGACAGGGTTGAAGGAGGGAAAACCTCCCAGCAGGAGCTCTCCTCCTCCTCCCTGCTGCCTCTCCCTTTGGACAGCGATGCCGTGCGAGGTGCAGCCTCCAGCCCCAACATTCCCCCTCCTTGGGGCTGCCCAGCTGGAAAATCCTGGTGACCCTTTAGGGGGAAAACCCCGGGAGCTGGAGCTGGGAGATCTCCATCAGAGAGCTCGTGGATGCCTTTCCAAGTGCCGGAGCAGCCACAGCGGGGTGTGCTTCCCCTTCCTAAGCAAGGACAGGCAGCACCCTCTCCTCCAAAGGAACCACTCGAGTGTCTCTCCCCTTCCCGACTCTTGGCTTTGCTTCCTCCTCCTCCTCCTCCTCCTCCTTGCCGTCGCCTCACGGTCTATATTTAGTCCCAAACCCTTTTTGCACAACTCCAGAGGAGTCCCAGGCCTGGCAGGAATTTAGGGTAGGGAATTAATTACAAATAATGAGGGCAGATCCTGGAGCACACGATAATTACTGGATACAGCCACGCTGGGGGCTTCCTTACAGCTCTGCCTCCTAAAAGGATTTAGCCAGAGCAGCCGATGAGAAGGATCCAAGGAAAAGCTCCTACGGACGCCAGAGGAGGGCAGAAGGAGGCAGAGGGACACAGCATCACTTGGAGCCTCCCCTGATGGCTTCGTGTCCCAGCTCTGTGTCTGAGCTCCTGCCTGGCCCCGGGTGACAGGCGGGTGGCTCTGTCACATCGTGCTGCAGCCACAGCCCCGTGGCTCCTGGGCTAAAGGACCAGCCCCTCCCCTCCTCATCCCTTCCAGGGATGCCTTTGAGAAGTGTTTTCCCACACCTCTGGTTCGCAGCAGGGACAGAAGGAAAGGGAGATAAGGGCTGGCACATGGGGATGTCTCCCTTTGCCCTCCACATCAAAGCCCCGAGGTTATCTGGGTCCTGCCTGGGTGTGGGGCTCCTTTCAGCCAGTGAGGGGAAGGGGTCAGGTCTGTCTCACTCATGATTTGGCCAAAGTCTGGGCACTGAGCAGCTCTGACCAAATTTCCCTGCCCCTCAGGTCTCCCTGATCCTGGGAGCTGCTGCCCTGAGGTGAGGGGAGAAGGGACAGGAGGGAGCTGTGGGTCCAGGTGAGTTAGAGGCTGAAAGCGAAGCTCTTTCCTCCCCGTTCTAAGACGGGATCGTGGGAAGACCTGGAGGCTTCCAGCTGTGGCAGCAGGGAGATGGATGGGTTCAGGGTGAGGAGGAGGCAGCAGGGGGGAGCTCAGCCCATTTCGGAGGAGGATGAAGTGCAGCAGGAGGTTAAAAGTCAACATCTTTCCCTTTCCCAGCTCCTCCAGGTCAGAGGGAGCTTCCCAAGGTTATCAGCTGGGGTCAGGCACCAGGGGGAAGGCAGTGAGAGTTTGGGGGCTGAGGTGCCAGGACAGGGGGGCTCAGCCCCACTGAGGGACAGCCACCCTGAGCCTGGTGGGACCACGGGGACAGTTCCCATGGCAGGCATCCTCATGCTGCTCCCCGACCTGGGAAAGGTCACAGGCACATCCATGGATACAGAAACACTGAAGGGGATCCAAACCTCCCAGCTGGAGAGTGCAGGACAGCAGAGAACACCCCGGGGGCTCAGCTCAGTCTCTGTTCCAAGGGGGCTCTGAGCATGGGGACCTGGTCCTGCTGTCCCCAGTGCTGCACCAATCGAGGCACAACTTGTGCCCTGAGCCCTCTGCATCCTGCCTGAGCTCTGGGGAAGCTCTGCAGAGCCCTCTTAGCTCGGTGGGTGTGAGATGAGGCCCAGACTCTGCTGGAGTTGCTGTGTTTTGATGTCGTTAATGTGACAAGTTGGATTAATTAAGTGCGTTTGGAGGCATTCCTGCCTTTTAACTTCAAAGGCAGGCAAACCACGAGAGCATCTCCCTGCCTGAAATGCCTCTGTGTGCCATGTCAAGGAGTTTTGGGAGCACCAAAACTCTTCCTGCTACTAAATCTGAGCCTACAACAGCAATGGGAACAGGACTGGAGCTTGCTTGCCTCCCATCTGGGTACTCCCCATTGCCCACTGGACTTTCTGTGCCCCCAGCTCTGCCCCATCACCCCAGGGAGCAGCTCCTGTCTGGCACTTTCTCCCCTGGCTGTGACCTGTGAGTCTGGAAACTTCAGGAGAACGAAGTGGCTTTTATTTTTTTAAAGTCCCCAAGAGGCGGAGAAGAAGTTTCACGCTCCTGCTGGGTTTGTCCTCACGAGGTTTTGGAGCGTTTGGTAGCAAAGTGTGGCTGTTACAGAGCTCCCCTTGCATCTGTTTCCTTTGCCTGTGTGTCTGGCAGAGTCTTCTGCCCCACTTTGCTGATTTTGTGACCATGGCCTTCAACCCTCCCTCTGGAGAGGACAGCAGCTGCGAGAGGAGCACTCACCTGCATTGGCAGAGAGGAAAAGGGTTTTAAAGCTGGGGGAAGTGCTGCTTTTTATATCAAAATAGCACCTGGGAGCATTGCCCCATAGCCACGGAGACAGCCCTGCCCCAAGGAACCTCCAGGCTCACCTGGCAATCGCAGAGAGAGGTGACAGCAGTGACAAATGTCCGTGCTGCCCCTCAAGCACATCAGGGTTGATTTGTTCCCAATTTGATGCTGCCCCCAACGCCCCAGGATGGACAAGGAGTGGGAACAGCCAACAGCAGCCAGCTGATCTGTGCTGGCAGCTCACTCCTGACTGCACCAGGGCAGAGCTGGGTGTCACTGGAGGCTTACAGGGCTGGGATGCCACATCCCTTCCCCAGGCCCTTCCTGCTGGCAGCATCACGGGCGAGATTTGATATTAAAGGTGCAGCAAAGTGAAGAGCAAAAGTTGGAACAGGGAGTGCACAGCTCTCCCCTCCCTTCCCCAGGGAGCTCACTCCTTATCTAGCCCCACTCCCGTTTCCTTCTGGGATAAACCAGGAACGGGTGGATTGGGTTTCCTTTGCTTTGTGATTGATGTGGCCAACCCAGACCACCCCACAGATGGGGAAGAGCTTCCCAAGGTGTCCGTGATGAACTCGGAATCAGCTGCTCTCGGGGGCTGCCCTGCCAGGAACGCTCTGGAAAAATTCACTTCCCAGGGCCTCTTCATCGGAAGAAAAGTGGAGGCACCGGGGGAGGGGGTCCAATTACAATGTATTTAACATTTCTGAGCTCAGCGGGGCCTCGCTGTCTCACAACTGGGTCACGCAATCAGCCCGGAGCTGCAGTGTCAAACTGGCTCCAGGATTAAGTGTGTTGTAACTGGAGCCCTGAGCTGGGAGGGGGAGACTTTTCTCTGGCTGTGATTGCACAGAGGGAGCAGGGCTGGGATGAGCTCCGAGGGCTCTGCCATGTGTGGCCAGAGGGTTCCTTGTGTGGCACCGTGTCCTCACCTCTGTTTTCTGGGAGCTGAGCCCTTCTGCAGAGCTTTTGATGATGTCCCCGAGGGACAGCCTGGTGCTGCTGGGTGGTCTGGCCTAGCGCTGTTAGATGAAAAGATCTCCACTAGCAAAGCCTCAAAAGAAATGGTTGTCAAAGCTCCTTTTTGCAGGAAAGATGGCAAGTGTTGAATCTGCCTGATATTGGCTGAACTGGTACCCACTGCCCTTATCTTTCCCCCCTCCCCAAAGCCCTGCTCATGTTTCTTATCCCCACTCCAGTTTGGGGAGTTTCCTGTGGTGAAGCTGCTGGGGGAGACCTGGGTTTATTTGTGGAGGGATTTCTGACTTTTGACACTCCCGTGATAGAAAAATGAAACAAAACCCGGACCTGAAATACCGTGTCACCCCAAGAAAAGGAGAGTGAAACATCCATCACTCTAGCTTGATCAACATTTACTTTATGCTTCAAAATCTTGAAACGTTGGAGCAGCATCATTTCCCAGCAGGGATGAGAGGTGGTGACAAAAACCTGCTCTGGCTGGGCCATTTCCTAAAACTTGTGTCCACTGTGGTCTGCACAGCCTGGGGCAGCTCTCACACAAACCCCACCTTCCTCTGCTTGACATTTTGGGAAGCCCTGTGCCATCAGGCAATAGGAGAGATTTGGGGAATGTCTTTCCAGCTGTGCAGGGGAAGCAAAACCCTTGAGCTTTGAGAGCAAAACCCAGAACCCTGAAATCGGAGGGGAAGTGCAACAAAAAACAAACAGAAAACAACTGTATTTCTCTTGCTCAGAGATGGGTGAGGGGGAAAAAAGGACTGGAATCAAAAATTCAGCTTTGCTGGGCTTTGCTTTCCCCCCTGAGCTATCAGATCCTGTCCCCTGAGGCACTGGCAGCTTTGCTGGCTGGCTGAGTGACTGCTGTGTCTGCACAGATGGACACACAGACAGACACACAGACACACAGATGGACAGAAACCCAGCCTGGGGTTGCTGGAGAGGGATTTCCATCCTTTCTAGCACAGTCCCAGGGGTCAAGGGCAGCGTGAGCTGTTGTAATAGGAAAACAGGAAGCTCTGGTGGCCGGGGTTTGTGTCATTTAGGATTTCACCTCCCAGGGAAGTGTAGGGCCGCCGGTGGTTGCATCACCCTGCTGGAAGCTCCAGCAGCCCCAGGCTGGGTGTCCCTGTCCCTGCTTTAGCCAGGACAGGGTGACACGAGGTGTGCCACCACCCCTGGCATCCCTGCCTCCATCCCCACGGGGGTCAGGGCACTGGGAGTGCCAGCAGGGAATGGGGTCAGGATGCTGCTGGGATGGGGAGCAGCACGTGGCTGGATGCAGCAGGACAGCCCGTGTTACCTGTGCCAAAATCTGCTCAAAACTCTGTTACCTGTGTCAAAATCTGCTCAAAGCTGTGTTACCTGTGTCAAAATCTGTTCAAAATCATGTTACCTGTGCCAAAATCTGCTCAAAACCATGTTACCTGTGTCAAAATCTGCTCAAAGCTGTGTTACCTGTGCCAAAATCTGCTCAGAACCGTGTTACCTGTGTCAAAATCTGCTCAAA
>CM031872.1:2647147-2660990 GCA_018697195.1 Certhia americana
CCAAAATCTGCTCAGAACCGTGTTACCTGTGTCAAAATCTGCTCAAAACCAGCCACCAAAAATTGGCCCTTGCAAGTACAAACCATGCTTGTGCTCCCAGGGAAACAATGCTGAGTGTGGAGTGTCCTGGAGAGCCTGGGAGCCCTTGGAAAGCTCGGGATTTCTAAAATACAGCAAGGGAGTTGGGAGAAGGAGGAATTCTGTCCATCTCCAGCTTGTGCTGGCTCATTGTCCTGGGTTAATGCTGAATTGTATCCCCATTTATCTGTTTTACTCAAAAATAAGCCTTACACCTTTAAAACTAGATATAAGATTGAAAGAAAAGCAGTAAAGTGTCCGAAGTAATTGTTTTCAAAACATAAGATAAGAGTTTGCAAAGTTTTTTTTCACACAGCCTGTGTTGTCTGCAGTGCAGACAGTAGAACAAAGCTCTCTTACTTTTTATCAGTTTTTAGCTAGCTAAAGCAAAAAAATTTCCCAAACTGTAGGGTTTTTTTTCCCCCCTCCTTTTCTTTAAAACTATTTATACTTGCACTAGACTAAAAACCCAACAAAGCCCCAAAAACTCAGACCTGTAGCCCACCAAGCCTGGCCTGGGCCCGACATTTCCCAGCATAAAGAAACTGAAAACAACTGAGCGAGCCGAGCTGCACCCATGGGAGAGACTTTCTGAATTCATCACCTCTTCAGAACAGTGAGAAGTTTTGTTGTTTAGTATTGTTCATTCGTTGTGCTGAAGAGTGCTTTGCTTGTTAAACAAACCATTTTTTAATGCTTCCCTCCACGAAATTTTTTTTTCCCTAAACCAGCTAAGAGAGAAACCAGTTAAATTTGCTTTCTAAAAGAACCCCACGTAAAAATTTCTCCCTGAATTTACCCAAACCCAAGACACTCATGGGGACTGCAGCTCCTCTCTCTCCACAGGTGAGCTGTGCAGGACCTTTGGGGTCCTCCTGGCTGTCACCTGTCCCCTCCCCGAGGCACACACGGGCACAGGGGCACCCAGACCCCGCTGCCCACAGCTCCTGTTTCCTCCCCGGGGCAGCCACAGTGGTCAGGATGGGTGATTTATTAATGAAGCAGAGGGACTGTGCTGCTGGGGCGTGCCAGAGGAAATGTCTGCTCCGAGAGATTGGATAACCCCTCTGGCCTGCTTCCCTTCACAGCCTTCAAACGGCCGCAGCTCCCAAAAGCACCATATCCTTTTCCTCCCCCTGCCAGCTCCCTCCTGGCTGCACTTTAGTGGCTGGCCATTTTATTTTTTCTAATTTTTTAATTTTTTTGTTTTTGTTACAGGATAATTTTTTTTGTCGTTCTGTCGCTGCACGCCCCATAATTGATTTATTATAATCGATGGAGATGATATAGATGAACATATCCTGTTCCAGTTGTCCTAGAAATAAAGCTGTGTTTAACTCGGAGGAACTCCCAAAAGTAAACAGCCAGGGAAGGACTGGCTCAGGGAGGAATCTCTCATGGATTGAAATCTTTCCTGGGAAAAGTGCAGCTGGGAGCAAATGTTTATGGCTGATCCATAAACAGCAGTGCAGGAGGTTTTATTGCAGGAGCCTTGGGCCATCCATATCCTGCTGGCACCAGGAGGATCTGAGCTGGGAACACCAGGATCTGTCTGCAAGGTGCTTACAATTATAGAATCATGGAGTGGTTTGGGTTGGAAGGATCTTAAAGATCATCCATTCCAACCCCTGCCATGGGCAAGGACATCTTCCACCATCCCAGGCTGTTCCAAACCTCATCCAACCTGGCCTTGGACACTTCCAGGGATCCAGGGGCAGCCACAGCTGCTCTGGGCGCTCCCCACCCTCACAGGGAACAATTTTTATCTAATATTTAATTTAATCTCTCCTGTTTTAGTTTAACACCATTCCCCCTTGCCCAGTGCCTGCCTGGCTGTGTTTCCAGGCATGGAAAGCTGGTGGCCAGTGGCCCTGCAGAGTGTCCAGGTGTCACCCTGAGCCACGGAGGGTGGCAGGGATGCGTGTGCTCCCACACGCACTCGTGCAGCTCCTGCACGCCGTGGCTGCTCCTGCCCACCCCCCCAGTCAGCACAAACTGCTTCCAGGAAACGGGTTGGGAGAGGAAACAAGCACTAATGAAGGATCCCTCGGTGAAAAATGTGTTTTTATAACTGTTAGATTATTCTGTCCTTGAGCGGCAGGGGAGGAGATAACGGAACAGCCTCGCTGCATTCCAGCCTTGGCTTTGGGGACGCTGGGGCTGTGCTGTCCATGGGCCCTCTCTGGGGGTGCCACGTCTCCCCCTTGTTCCTGTCAAAGCCCACAGTGCTGTGGGAGTGGAAATATCTCCCATGGGGCTGATTCTCTGCAGCCGTGTGCCCTGAACAGGTCTGTGCTGAGCAGAGTCAGAGGGTGAACGCTGCAGGGCTACAGCACCCAAAAAACCAAACCCAGAGCCCCTTTCTGAGAAGGAACCTGGGGAAAAATACAGCCTAATTTAAGGGCTGGAAGTGCTCCCTGCTTTCAGATCAGAAGGGTTCTTGAAGGTCTCTTCCAACCTAGAAAATTCTGTGATTCTGTGATTTGTGCCAGGGACAGCAGTGCCTGGGGGTTACCCCAGGCTGGTTTAGTGGGGACAGGCAAGGAGCAGGGACAGTCACAGCTGTGAAACATCCTGCCAGCACCTTCCAGGCATGGGCTGGAGCATCTAGTGAGGCTGGAAGGGAATTGTGCCGTCCCAGGAGCCCGGGGAATGTGCAGCACACCGGGTCTGCTGTCCACCCTGAATTCCTGAGCGGGTTGTTTTCCCTGAGCTCCTTTCATCTCCTGCACTCGGGAGTGACTCAGGCCAGGAAATCGGGGCATGTGGCCCCTCAGTTCCATGTCAGGATGCCTTCCATGTCCTCCCGTGGCAGTTCCCAGCTCAGGGCTGCCAGCTGCTCTGTTCCCCGGGATGCTGGAGCACCCACATCCCCACGGACCCCGCGGGCAGCGCGGCCACTCGACATCCCGGGGGCGGCCAGCAGCAGGGACATTCCTTCGGAGATGGGACGTTTGTGCTCAGGAAGGCCTGAAAAAAGCCAGGGACAAAGGGGGGAAGTGATGGTGGCTGCGTCTGGAGTTATCTTGCTGCCGCACTTGCGGGGGCCGCTGAGTGACAGCGCTGCTGTGTGTCGCTGCGGAGCGGCAGGAAACACTCATCTCCTCATCTCCGCTGCTCCCTTCCTGCCCTGCCCTGCTCTGCTGCGGGCCAGGGCAGGGGGATGGAGCCAGGAGCCCTTCCCGGGGGTGCCCCAGCATCGGTGGGCACTGCTGAGGAAGCGTTGTGCCGGCACATCCTAAAATTCCTCAGCCAAAAGCCGGGAGCCGCTGGGCTTCTGCCCGGTGGTGGCATTGGAGCATCAGTGCCCTGGACCCAAAACAGTTTGTTCCAGAGGGTGGGGAACTGGGGAAACAGCTCCAAACAGCTCGGAGAGTCCCAAAACAGCCTCTTTCCACCGTTTCCTCACTCTGTTAGTCCGTTTGAATCAGGTGATTCCTTTGATTTGGCTCCTCAGCAAGTGAGGGAAGCTGTGGGGTGACAGCAGGGGTGGGAACAGGCAGAGAACTCCTCGTGGGTGCCTGGGACAGGGGACACACCAGCCTGGTCATGCAGGAAGCCAGGAGAAAACGCAGCCCCACTCCTTCATCCCAGGGAGGGGATCCCCCAGCACAGCCCCAGCTCAGGGTGCAGGGCCATTGTCTGCTCTCCCCTCAAATGGGAAGTGAAAGAGGAGCAGTAAAAGGATGTTTGGCTTAACCCTGTCTGCTTTGGAGTATCCCGTGATGAAATGTTGCTTTACAGCTTCTTCCAGAGCCTGCCCTGCTCTGGATGCCAGCAATGCACCTGGGACTGCAGCAGGAACAAAGGGATCTGCAAAGGGAGGTAGCCCTCTCTTTAGGAGTGGAAGAAAATCACTAACCTTTTCGGTTGGAAGGACTAGTTTTTCCACCGTGGAAAAAAAATAAAAGTGGTTTTATATTTTTGCTAATAATATTTAGCACTTCTGGAGCCAAAAACCAGCCCCAGAGGCGTCGGCTGGACTGAGCTCTGGCTTCTCCTGCTCATGGATGCACAGTCTGGTGGAACAGGGTTCTCAAGGGGGATGGGAATGAGGATTTCTCCTGCCCGTGTGCTCAGAGCTGTGCACGAACCCCAGGTCTTGCCCTGGAGACCCAAAGGGAGGAGTTTATAGAGCACAACAAGCACGACAGGAATCTGGTTTATCAGCAGAGCTGATTGAGCTCTGCCAGGCTGCCCTGGTGTTTAAGGTGCATTTCAGCCTCTTTCAAACACGGGTGTTTTACAGCTCCCCTGCCACCCAGGGGAGTGTTTGTGCCCCTCTGACAAGGATTTCAGGGGGCTCCTTTTGGGAGGGGTTGTAGCCAGGCCCTGTTCTCAGGCAGTGAAAACACCATTGCTGGAGAATCCACTTTTCTTTTCACATTCTTCTTGAACTGTTTGCAGCCACAGAGGCTTCCAGTGTGACTCACAGATTTGAAAAACGTGGGTGGTGTGTTTTCAGTGACTTTGGGATGTCGGAGAGGTGCCACAACTCAGACCTGAAATGCAGATATTCCTGGAGCACAAACACCCCTCATCCCTCTGTGGCCAGAGATGAGCTCTGACTTCTACCACTGCTCCCTCATGCTGGATGGAAACATCTCCCCCCGAGCTGGTGGCAGCTCCCTGTGATGGAAATGTCACAGCAACTGGCTGCAAACCTTTCTCCAGCCTCTGCTCCGAGCAGTTCTACACTAACAACAATGTTTTCTAGGGCCAAGTTCCTAAAGTCCAGCAAAAACAGGGTTTTGTCATGGAAATGCTGAGATGACATTAATGGCAGCGTCCTGAACGCAACTTTAATTAAAGAGAGGAAGGAGAACTGAAGCAGGATGTCCTGTTTGGCTGCCCAGGATGGAAAGCTTGTCACAAATAAAGTGCATTCTCGTGCTTTGTCTCCGTCCCCCTGCACGAGGCTTTCCCAGATTCTGCAAACGCTCATTTTCTTATCTCTCCTGAGTTCTTGTTTCTTTGCTTTTGAAAGAGTTCCTCACAAGGATTTTCTTTTTCTCTCTGCCCACCGAGCTCTCCAACTCACCCACCAAATAAATGTCATCTCAAACGCCAAGTGAATGCTTTTCTTGAACAAAATCACTCGGGCACAATTGGCTCTGTGCAAAGAAACTTCCCTATTAACGTGGCAGAACAAGCTCTGGCAAGTGAGCAGGGACAGGCAAATCAAAGCTGGGAGTAAGATGGCAAATGTTTCTTTTGGAAAGCAGGTTTTCCACGGAATTAGCCTGGGGTATGTCACAACCAATCTCTGAGCTGCTTCCTACGAGAGAAAAATAAATCAAAATCAAAACAAAGGAAAAAAGGAAAGGAAAGGAACTGAGAAGTAACAGGCCAGTGATTTTGTTGTGTGCCACAGGAACCCTGATCCAAGCAATTTCTGTGCTCATATGGAACCTGCTGGCTGTGTACCTGGGACTAATCTCAGCAAGGCTCAGGTTTAAGGCTGACACTTGAGCTCAAAGCACCGTCCCAGCAGCGCTGTCCTGCAAATCCAGGATTAAAAACCTGGTTTGTTTATGGAAAATAAGATGATCCAAACCTGACCCGTTCATGTGTGCAGCAGGAGGAACCGGGCACGTGACGAGGTCCTGCTCCAATCCATTCCTGGCTGATCCAGATGTTATCTCTCCTGCTGGGACATTGGCTGTGCTGCCCTGCCCGTTTCCTCGGAGCACAGACCCTCTCTGGGCTGCTGCCAGGGAAGCACCAGCTCCAGGGCTGCTCTGCAGCCTGGATTTCTATGAATAAAACAACCCCACCAGGCTGGCACAGCCTCCAGCAGTATCCCTGAGCCCTGGATCCTCCAGGAGCAGAAGGAAAGTGTTCTTTTGCTATAAATTAAACTCAAGTCGCTCCCAGGGTTTCTTCTAAACAAGTTTATCCTCTTCATTGGGGGAATTTGGGGCAGTAATCCCAATGTCTGCTTTTTGGGGCTGCTTCTCCTGCTTCTGCTGGGCAAATCAAAGGCTGGGGAGGGAATGAGCTTATTCCAGCCCCACGGAGGACTTGGCAGCCCCGCAGGTGTTGTGGGGTCACAGTTCCAGCTCTGCCACTCTCCCTGGCCTTGCAGAAACACTCAGAACCCTGTCACAACCTGCCCTACCTTGGAAAAAGCCTTCCTGGTCCCACTGCAGTGCTCCAGCCTGGTCTGGAATCCCAAACCCAGCGCTGTGACTCTGCTAAACCCGACCTTCCCGTGAGGGGAACACAAAACCCCTCCTGGTGCCCAGCCCCACACATCCCACCGGGCTCTCCTGGACTTTGTGCCTTTCCATTGTTGTTCTGCAGCTGCTGCTGGGAGGGTGCATTCCTGAGGAGCTGTGTACACATGTCCTGCCTGGCTGGCACGGGCCCGGGAGCCTGTCCCCACCCTGGGGGACTGTCCCCACCCCAGCAGCACCACGGGGAGCTGCTTGCTGTCACAGGGACTGGGGGAAAGTTTAGGCTCCTCATTCCTGCAGGTTAATGAATTACCTTCATGCACCAAGGTAGGAGGTGCATGCTCCATGCTGGGAGCTCAAGAGGAACAGGAATGAGAGCAGAAATGCATGGGGCTGGCAAATTCCCATGTGTTTGGGGTGATCCTCCCCTTCTCCATCCACCTCTCCCGCTGCTGTTCTGTTCCCATCCCTGGATGTGGGGATGGGCTCCCAGCTGGGCTCCCTCAGGGTAACAGACCCACAAGCAGCACCTGAAACCTCACTCAAGCTTCAGCTGCAGGAGGGTTTGGCTCAGGAAGTTTTGGTAATAAAGGGTAAAACCGTGTGTGGAGCTGGAAACAGAGTAAGGGAGCAGAGCTGCTGCAGGGGGCTGGAGGTGACACCATTTCCTCACGGATTGAGTCATCCCAGCCTCCCCAGATGCACCTTTGCCTCGTGCCAGGCTCTGCAGACGTCTGAGCTCAGCAGAGGTGATGCCTGAGCGCTTTGGGACCGGCTGTGTTTGTCCCTCTGGGTCTCTGGTTTGTCCCTCCGCATGCTGCTGGGGGCATCCCTCCAGCTGCACTCACTGAGGATGGACAGCTCCGGAGAAGAAAAGTGGAAACCTGCCAGAAAATCCTCCGAGACCCACAGCTCTAGCACTGAGAGGTGATTTCACCCCAGCTCAGCTGGGAGGTGGCCGTGATGTGCTGTCAGGAGGGTGACCAGCTCCTCTGAACCCTGGGTAGGCAGCACAGCAGCCGAGATAAAACCAGGAGAGGGGCAACGAGAGAGCACAGAATGATCCAGTTCACCATCAGGCCACATCCATCCTTCCTGATTCCTTCCAGGGATCACAGAGCAGCTCCTCCCGGGAGAAATTCAGCCCATTTTGCCTAATTAATTTCTCTCCTGCCGACTGACATTCGCTGCTGACGCTGCCCAGCCACAGCTTCACGCTCCCAGCAAATATTTTCCTCGGATGGGAGGAAAACTGCTCCGAGGAGCTTTTGTGAGTGTGTGTGGGAACCCAAAGAGGAGCTGGATCCCCTGTGCTCCCTGGGGCCCCTGGTCATAACCTGGAGGGAAGCAGGTCTGGGGAAGCGATGCTCTGCAGGATGCAGGATGGGAGCTGCAGGCCTGGCTCTGGTTTGGGGCAGAAAACCCTCAGGAAATTTTGTGCCTGGGGTTTGGAACAAGTCTGGCTGATGAGTCCTTTTTTTCCCCAGGATTGCTCTGGCAAGAGCTGGGAACCATGGGGGCACCCCAACCTATGGCACTCCCTTCACCCTGAAATCCTTAAAGCCCTCAGAGATGCTCAAACACCCCAAGAAGGTTCAGTCTCTGTGTTCTTCACCTCTGGGGCTAACTTGGAAGCTTGTCTTGGAAATTTGGCTTGCATGGAGGGGGAAAAAATATACAGAGAAAAACCCTCTGTGGATATTTAAGGCCCACTGAATGGAGAGTGGTGCTGAGGACTGAAATGGTCAAAAATCAATGAAATGGGTGAGGCCATGGAGATGAGACCACCCAGAAAATGCCTTGACACTTAGTCAAGCCCCTGAGAGCTCAGTGCACGTCCCAGAGAAGCTGGGAGAAGGTTTGTGGTGTACAGTAAAGGGACCAAAATGGGACCAGTGTGAGGTGCTGAGTCAATGCCCTGCCTGCTTGCACACACATCTATAAATAAGATTTTGGGGGAGCAAGGCAAGGGGGTCCTTTAAACCCCATACACGGAGCCCTATCCACCCCACCAGCACGGGCAGCAGTGGGGAGGGACAGTGAGAAAAATGACAGATATTTGTCAGAAAAAGCCAGGGCCTGTCCCTGGTGGGCAGGAACTGCTGACAGGTTTGGGTGCCGCCCTTCACCTGGGATAAGTAAGAGGGGAGCAGCCAGAGCTGTGTCCTCAGTCACTGAAGGACGGCGTGAGCAGCCCCGGGAGCCTTTTGTCAGGAAAAAGCTTTTATGACTATATTTGTGCAGGCAGCTCTGAAGGCTCAGACCTTTATTCTTTCAGGCTTTTAAACTAAAGGTCATTTTTCTCTTCCCTTCCAGAAGGGGGAGGGAAAAAAAAAAAAAAAAAAAAAAAGGAGAGAGAGAGAGAAAAAAAAAAGTGAATTCCTCTTGACGCAGATCCCCTTCCCCTCTGGATGGGAGTTCAATTGTTCTTGCAAGCAAACTCCAAATCTGCCCCTCGCATTCACTTCCTTTTTCCTGCCCGAAAGGAAACAGAGATTTCTGACTGTGTGAACTGGTCCTTTATTTAAGGATACAAGAAAATAGCTAAATGCTAATTCAGTGTGGATCTATGCACTTTAGCATGCGGCCAGGCAGAACAAAAGAAAGAGAAACATGTCCCCGCCCTTCCCAGCTGAATTGTAAACTGCCCACTGGTTTGAGTATAATGGGTATTTATGAAAGTTATCCTAAAACATTTACTCGAGTCCAATGCAAACCCAGACCCCTCAGCCAGGAAGTTTTTAGCTACCAAAAATAATCACCAGGCCCTGGCTAATATTTTTAACGACCGTGCGTTCTTGGGAATTTCCTTTTCCCTCCATGGAGATAAGTGATTAAACAAAATAAAGGCAGTGGCCATTTTGACAGACTGCGACGTGTCAGAGAGGAGAAATATCAACAGTTCGTTGTTTTTTTTTTTTTTAAATCTTTTTCCTAAGTCCTGACTTCTGCATTCACTGTCTGACTTTTAGGCTGAATTCCACTTCTCTCTTATGCTGCTGAAATCCAGCAAAGTCAGCAGAAAAGCCGTGGAAGTTTCCTGGGTAGGACTTTTAAGCCAAGGTATTAAACCCATTAATGGGAGACACTTATCTCTTACACGCCTTATTAATTTTACAAAAAGGCCGTGGAGCTCTGTTCAGCTGGGGGTTATTTGGCTGGATCATTTCTGTGCAGCTCCATCAGTGTAAGGTCCTTTCCATTTTTCAGGTCTTCTCCATGGATACCTCCTCTGGACTTTATCCCACACAACCAGACCAGACCCAGCCCTTGGAGTGCGTTTTTCCCATGCACAGAGTTTTTTTCGAGGTAGAAAACTTTCTTTAATCAGTTTCAGGGGTTTTGTTCTGCGACTGGGAAGAGTTAAAATGTCAATTTTTGCCGTCTACAGTGAACAGTGAGTTGTTGGGAAAGAGGTTGTTGGCTGCAGGCAGGGAAGAGGAAGAGGAGGGCTCAGCCTTCAGGACTCTGCTGAGGATGGAATAGGCCAGAAGTCACCTTTCCAAGGACATGGAGTGACAGGATGAGGAGGAATAGCTTTAAACTGAAGGAATGTACATTTTTATTAGATATTTGGGAGAAATTCTTCCCTTTGAGGCTGGCACAGAGAAGCTGTGGCTGCCCCTGGATCTCTGGAAGTGTTTGAGGCCAGGCTGGACAGGGCTTGGAGCAACCTGGGATAGTGGAAGATGTCCCTGCTCATGGCAGGGGGTGGAATGAGATGAGCTTTAAGTTCCTTTCCAACCCAAATCAGTTTGGGATTCCATGAAACAAATGGCAGGCCCGTGGGAGTCCTTACCTGATCGATAATTTGGTGTTTTTTAAATTACTTTTCGCAGAGAATTCAAAATGCGTGCTTTGGATCTTTGCTGAAAGCAAGGCTCTGCATTTAGGGATTTGGACTGCGTAGTCAAATAATAGCAAAATTAAATTAATGATGGCTAATGCATCCACAGAGATGTTTCTGGTGCAAGAAAGGGACAGCTGGATTAACAGAGTGTAATTTTTGCAGTGGGAAACGTTTTCCCACCTTTGTGTGGTGGTGGGAGCTGGCTCCAAGGCAGACACCAAGGGTGTGTGAGGACCACATGGCCTCGTAATTCAGGGAATTTGGGGGGAAAGGGCAGGATTCCCAGCCCAGCAATAAGCCCAGGTATTATTATTAAGCCCTTTCTTGGGTCTCTGATAATTTCTCTCCGTGGGGATTTGCAGGAGGAGAGGCCCTGCAGTTTCAGAGAGCTGTGGGCAGCAGACACTGCACCCCTGCCCCATCCTGGGGCATTGCACACAAAGACAGGACCTGCCTCCAATATTTCCTGAGTGCTCTCTGCAGCCAGGGCAGGGTCTGTCAGTGATGCAAGCTGCTCCCCCAGGACAGCACTGAAACCTTATCTCCCACCAAAGGGCAGATAACAGAGCCCTTCACCACTCTGGCTTGGCCAAAGGGAGGCTCTGGGCTTTTTCTCTGTGCTCCCTGGGGTCCCTGGAGAGCAGGAGAGTTTCTCCCCCCCAAACCTTTGCTGCCTGTGTTCAAGACCCCAACTTGCACGATATTAAATCTCTGCTCCCTGTCTCCCTCACTTTCTCCCCTTCTCTTATCAGGCTTTCCTTGAATGGTCTGTCAGGAGTGAGAGGAGAGGCTGAGCCCTCAGAGAGCATTCCAAGGGCTGTGAGTGTCACCCTGCCCACTCTGGGTCCTACCTGAGCTGTCCCAAGACACTGCTGGAGCACCCACCCCTGCACCCCCAGCTGGAAAATGGGATTAATCCCAAGCTCCTTGTGCAATGTGATGTCAAATATCTAATTAACCCTTGGCTAGCAATTAGCTTCTGGTGTTCAACAAGCAGCTACTTGGAGAAGAGGCCTTATGGGGCCAGAGACTTTGGAAAATGTCTTTTTGCAGAAGTGGAGAGTGCCAGGAGGAACAAGAGAGTGGCTGCTCTGCTCCCACTACCACCTGCCACTGTGTGCTGCACACGAGGTCACCTTGGGGTGGGCTGGAGGTGCCAGCAGGAGGCTTTGGGGACAGTGGGAGGTGCAGGTAGAGGTGTGGGCACGGCTGGCATGGCTGGGTGTGTGGCACCAACACCGTCTGGCTCCTTCCCTCCCTCCCTCCTACCCTAAATGAGCCTCCCAGGTTTTCCCCCTAGCGCTGATTCCTTGGGAGGACAAGATGAAGGATTTAATTTAATCCCAGTCACAATTTCAGATTTAAATCCCTCCATTCATGTGGCCCCTTCCTGCTCATGCAGCCACTGCTCAGGGCTCCAAACCCTGGGCAAACAGGAAGAGTTTTCCACACATCCCACTTCACTGCTGCTCTCCTGCTGCCTGCGTGGCTCTGTGTGTGCTCAGAGCTGTGGGTGGACATTGTCCCCCTTGTGCCCTGTGCCCTGCATTCATCCCAGGACAGGTGGCACCAGGCCAGGCGGGGGCTTCCTGCTGCTGCTAAAATTTGGGTGCAGAGTTTTGGGGAGAGTTCTGGAGCTGTTGTGCATTGCAGGGCTGAGCCTGTGGGTGTGTGTGTGTGTGTGTGTGTGCTGATGGTGGGGAGAAGTCTCAGCCTGCATCTGGGAACGCTGACACCCGGGGTACACAATCACCCAGTGCTGGGGAGGGTGATGGGCAGCCTCTAAAAAAACCCTTTCTGCCAAGGAAAACAAGAGGGGGCTTTCTTTAGCCATGCATTTATATAAATAAACACAGGAATATTTTGCAGCTCCCGGGGGATTTGCCTAGAGCACTGTTCTGCTGAATCAGGGTGGGAGTAACTCCGTGTTCCCCGTGAGCCTGCGCAGGAGCTGCCAGCACCAGCTGGGGACACAGGGGAGCCCCAGGTGGCATGTGGCCCTAAAGACATGCCAGGCACTCTGCTGGGACAGGAGCAGAATCCATGAGCTGCTGTGGGGGTTTGGAAAGTCTAGAAATAATTGCCAGGGCCACAGCCCTCATGCTTCAAAATGCCTCTGCTTTCAGCCTGGATGGAAGTTCCAAAATCCTGTTAAAAACTGAATTGTTCCTCCTTTTGTTGCCTGTTGCTGCTATTTATGAACAGAAACACACAGACTTTAAGTAAGTTTATTAGAAGGTTGAAAAGAGGAATTTTTATTAACAAAATGGAGTACCTTATATAAGGTACTTTGCTAAGTGAAAAGTGATTGCTGAATGGGAACACCGCCTTCCCTATTACCCTTGGCTAAGTAAGAGAAATAATGTATTTTATGGTATGGAAAACAAGGATGAAAACCACCACTTGTTGTTTTGAGAAAGAATATTGTTTGGAGAATATGTTTACACAATTTTTCTTGGGAAAGTGAGAAGCTTTCCCTAGGAAAGAAAGGATTTTAACAGGCCTTCAGCTATAAAGTTTCAGAGACAGAGAATTGTCAGCTGCCCAGAACCGAGATCACACACACACTCACACACACACACACAGATTAAATTTGGATCACAATCAGTTTTTCACCAGAATGGGCTTGAAAATTAGGGCATCAGGGCAGTTGTTTCCACACTTCTCTGCTTCCTGGCCCTGAAGAGAGCACCTTTGTCAGGTGATGTCCCAAATCACGCACCTCTCTCTTTCCCAACACTTGCAGAGTGTCACAGGGTGATGAGCACAACCTTGTAGCCCAAATTTTGGGGGGTCACAAACACCCCAGAAAGTGCTCCACTGCCAGACAACATCAACACAGCCCCTCTTGAGCAGGTGGCCACCAGCCCTGCCGTGCTTGGGCACAGATCCCTGGTGCTGTGGGGGTCCCCAGTGTCCCCCTTTGAGCGGGAACAGGAGGTGGCTGCAGTGCCAGCTGCCAAAACCTGTCCCAGCCAGGTGGGATGGGCATCCCAACCATCCCAGGCCTGGTGTGAGGCTCAGCAGGGAGCCTGGGCGAGCAGCCCTGTCCCTCCCCGTGTCCCCAGGGACTCGTGGCTGCCTCCTCTCCTGGTGGGCTCAGTGTGGGGGTCCCGCCCCACGGCCCCTCTCCCCCTCGGGGCGCCCGTGTTTGTTCTCCTCTCGGCGCCCGTTATCAGCTCACAACACACACAGGAAGTCCTGTCTGGGATTGTCCATCCCCGGCCTGATTTATACAGGAAGAAAAGCATAAAAAGCCACCCTTCCACCTCGGCAGTCACCTCCTGCCTGTGCGCGGCCGGCTGCTGGCCATGCTGGGGACACCGGGGACACCGCGATGGTGCCCGGGGCTGCTGGAGCCGGGGTGGCCGGGCAGGGATGGCCCCCGGGAACACGGCGGAGGACAGAGGGGCACCCAAGGTAGCCCAGAGCCACAGTGGGGATGAATGGGATGGGATGGGATGGGATGGGATGGGATGGGATGGGATGGGATGGGATGGGATGGGATGGGATGGGATGGGGATGGGGATGGGGATGGGGATGGGGATGGGGATGGGGATGAGCAGCTGGCACTGAGGGCAGCAGAGCACATCCTTGTGAGCTCTGAGTGGGTTTTGTCCCTGCCTGTGATGCTGGGAGCCTTGGGGGTGGTTGAACACTCAGCACGGAGTGACCAGGTGTGTAAAGCATCCCCTGGAGCACACACGGGTGTGTAAAGCATCCCCTGGAGCACACA
>CM031872.1:2661000-2686418 GCA_018697195.1 Certhia americana
TCCCCTGGAGCACACACGGGTGTGTAAAGCATCCCCTGGAGCACACAGGTGTGTGAAGCAGCCTCCCCCTGCTCCTGGCCAGGCTGGACCCGCTGTCAGGCACATGCTGAGCCCAGCTTTGCTCTGAGCAGAGCCCAGCCTCCAGCACTGTTATTTTGAAGTCATCCCACTGGCACTCAGGTTGTTTTCACCGGGAGGAGAAGCCAGCGGGTAAATTTTGCCTCCTGTGCGTGTAGAGGCTGCAAACACTTGCACAAATTCCTGTGAGATAGTTGGGAATTCTTAGCTAATCTCTTTTCTCTCTGTAACTCCCTCCTTTTTTCCCCTCTGCCTGCTCTCTGGATACCTCTGACACATCAGCACGCTGTCTGCTCTGCTCCCTGCCCTCTGCTCTCCTCTGTGTGCTGCTGAATTCAGCCCAGACCCGGGTGGGATGTGGGCAGGGACTGTCCTGCTCTCCCACCAAGGCTTGTCCTGACTAACAGCCAGGTCTGGATTATGCTGGGTGTGCACGCCAGGAGCTCAGCAAAGCCCCCCAAATTTATAAGCACAGAGCTGGGAGGTTTTCGTGCTGCCTGCAGCTACCTGTGGGTCCTGCTGTCCTCACCTGTGACATTGCACAGTGCTGGCAGGAGGCTTTCAGTGAGACACCCAGGGTATTTTGGGATAAAGGAACAGCTGGGATACCCAGGCACTGTCTGGCTGTGCAGGAATATGGAGCAGAACCACCCCAGTGAAGGGCTCTTGGTAGAAATAACCCAGCATATTTTTTCCCAGGGTCCGGCGTTCGTGGGACCAACTCCCTGAGCGGGGAATCAAACACAGAAAGAAACAACAAGGCTTTGTCAGTGATTAAATGAATTTCAAGCTGGATTGGGAAGGTCTGGCAGTGCTTGGGAGGCTGTGGAAGGCTGCTGTGGCTGGAGCATCCTCCAACATCCACCTCACCTCTGGGCAGCAGTGGAAAACACGGATCTGCCCCGGCAGATTCTCACTGCTCTGCCCTGGGATCTGCCGATGGAGCTACTCCCCCCTCTCTGCTGTTCCACTACCAGCTCTCCCAAGTTCCCCTGGAGGTAAGGACGAGAAATTGAATCTGGTCCGGAGCCTTTTCCCAGGCTCTGCTGCTGCAGATGGGACTGGCCCGGGGGGAGGCAGATTTACAAACTGCAACAAATCGGGGTAAACGAGCCCACCCCAGAGTCCCAGCAGCAGCAGGAGGGCTGGGAGGAACACCAGGGAAGAGATCCCAGACCAGACAGGGAAACAAAAGTGTCTCTGCAAGGAGAAGGGGAGGGGGAGATCAGAACTGTTCTTTCCTCTCTCCCAAAGCGAGCGCCGGGATCCCCGTCCTGCCCTCAGCCTAGGGCAGGTTCTTGCAGCTGGAGACTTTCCCCTGGAAATATAATAAAAAGAAAGATAATCAGAGCAAAAATGTCTTTGTGCTGAGCTGTTCCGTGGGATGGTGAAAGGGCTGAGCCATCCTGCAGCTCCCAGCTATCCCACCACACTTCCCATGTGCTGACTCACTGGGAAAGTGGGGCAGGGGACCACTGCCGGGTTTTGCCAGGGAAATTTTACAGAAAGCCACAAAATTCCCTTTATTCTTGGGTGGGATGAATCATTTCCCAGTTTTTACGCTGCAGCCATTGCTGCCTCCTCTAAATGTAAATAAAAATTCAAGTGTGCATGCGAGGGAAAATAAAGCTGGCTATGGGATGGTGCCCTCTTCCTGCATTTGTTTTTGCACAGCTCCAGCTCAGCTGCTGGTTGTCCCCATGGGCACCTTAAGTTATAACACACTGGTCCCGAGACAATTAATGCTTTTGAAGTCCTTACTCAGGCCAAAAAAAAAAAAAGAATCTCTCTGTGGGGCTCAGGGCTTGGTTTTAATATGAAGAGTCCGGAGCCACGGGTGACAACAGAGCAAGAGTTATGGGTCAAGTCTTTCTCTTGGTTTGACCTGGTTTTATCCCACTGCCATCAGTGGACTCCTCTAGATTTCCACTGAGATAGCTGGTGTGCAGCTGACGCAGCTGAGAACAATGTGGGCCAGAACAGAATAGTGGGAGGTCATTTTCCTCACAGGCCTCTGCAGAACAGGGGCTGCTCCAAAGCTTAAACTGAAGTGTAAAGTTTACAAACAGCCTCATGAAAAGCCTGAGCAGAAGAATTTGTCCTAGAACAGCAAAAAGCCATTCCTCCTTTTTTTTTTTTTTTAATTTTTTTTTTTTTTGCGAAGCACCAAAAATTCCCTTTTGCTTTAGCAAGTGCTTCTAGTTCTGTGCCAGACCCCCGTGGAGACCAGAGAGGGCTCATTGTGCACTGCAGGTATGGGGTCAGCCACGGCTTGTGGGGGCTGAAAAGTTTTAGTTTTGCATCTGTATGTGTGTCACTCTCCTGCCTGTGTCCCCATCCATCTGTCACTCCAGTTTGGGGAGAGCTCGTGTGCCTGGGCACGTCCCATTTTCTGTGAGGGGGCTGGAAGTGCCCCTCTCTAAAAGGGCAGGTTCCTGATGTGGGACTTTAATGCTGATTTGTTAATTCTCCACTGTTAATCCTTCCTTTTCCATGCCCCAGATTCCTCCCACCCTCCGAGCTCTCCTACCAAACAGGGAAGTGCTTCCAACCCTCAGCTCCGGCTCTCAGTCCATCACGGATGCTCTCAGGGGGATGTTGGATGCCCAGGCAGGTGCAGTGGGTTTGGCAGGCTCTAGGAAACTGGGAGGTGGATGAAAATCTCACCTGCACAGCCAGCCTGATGCTCAGCCTGAGATCTGCTCGGGGCCAGCACTCGCCATCCCTCCCAGCTCACGCTGGTGGTGAAACCAGAGGGAGACAAGGAGGTTTTGACATTGTTGGATCTAAGAGGGAGGTTGGGCAGAAATATTTCTTTCCTGGCCTGGAGACATGCATTAATATTAGATGTCGTGGGAGTACACTTCTGGTGTTCAAGAGAGAAAGCTGTGGGGGGAAAAATGTGAAACATCGGGCAAGGGAGGGCTTTGAATTCAGGAGCCAAAATCCCCTGCTGCCTCTGTCAGGAGCTCATCACACTGACATTGACAGTGCCAACAGATCTGATCTCCCCTCACTCTGAACTGGCATAACTCCTGTGCTGCCAAGGGAACTTTGCCAGGCCTTATCCTGAGGGATTTCCCTCCCAGCATAATGAATATTAGCACAGGAGACACAGAACCCTCCCTGAGAGTGGAGGATTAAATGCTCTTTTAATGGGCTGTGTGCAGTTCTTTAGCAGCTGACACGGGCACTTGCTGGAGCCAAGATTTGACCCAATAAATGGAATTGGAAAGGAAACTTTCTGCAGTTAAAATACTGGCAGAATTTTAAACTGCTCAGTGCACTTAGGGAGTCACTGCCCTGGAAGGAGCGTGCTGTGCTGTGTGGTGGTGTCCTGTGGGGAGCTGAAGGATGAGTCCATCCTCTTCCTCACCATCAAATTTGCAGCAGGAATCCTAGGGATTCATGCAAATGTTTCCTGGGCAGTGAGGGGTGTTTGTCCTTAGATGAGGGTAAATGAAAAAATAGAGTTTAATGGCAAAATATAATGTAATGGTAAAATAGAGTGTAATGGTAAATTCCAATATAATGGTAAAATAGAGTGCTGGGGAACAGCAGATGGGATCACAGATCAGGGAGGTGAACTTGGATACACCTGAGAGACTGTGCCAGGTGCAGTCCTGTTCTCCTGGGCTCTTGGAAAATCCCAGCCTTGAGCACTGGCAAAGCTGCTGGAGGGAACAGATCCTGCTCAGCAAATCCCTTCTGCTCTGCTCAGCCCTAAACGGTGCAAAGGCACTGTGGCTTTGCCTGGATTCCCACTGGGATCACAGCAAGGTCCAGGGCCATAGGATGCTCCTAAAACACCCACAGAGGGATGGGGATGGATTTTCCCATGCCCTGCCACGGGTGTGACAGTGTCTGTGCCTCTCTGGCACACCAGTGGTGTGAGCTCACAGGGACTCTGTGGCCACCACCCTGCTCTCATCCTCCACCCAGCTCTGCAGGGATCTTTGGGAGTGTGCAGGGAACCCCAGGTCCATGGTGGGTGAGGGCTGGCTCACTGCTCTCTGTCTGCCTGACAAAGGGAGTGTAACACTGGGCTTTTTCTGTCCTCACAGAAAGAAACCAAGATGTTCCTCAAGCAAAGCATCCCTGCCCAGGACACCTGATGGAGCACCGTGGATGAGGTGAGTTGTCTCAGCTGCAAAACGAGATCCTGTGCTTTCAGTGTGGCCACACAGAGAAGCTCTGGCTTCCACACGTATTTTGCAATTCTTGGACAATAATTCAGGCTCTGTTCATCTCCCCTGTACACCAGAAAATATCCAATAACACTCTCTGCATAGCAAGATAATTACAGTGCTTCCAAGGCTCTTGGGAGAAGTTGCCTGTGCTGATGAAATTAAGGGAGCTGAAATCATTCCCCAGAGGCAGGATGGGTCCAGAGGGTGAACAACCCGTGTGAGATGCTGTACAACACGGAGCTGCACTTCCACCAGCACCAGCAAACCTTTCCCTGCTGCTGGGAGGGATCTCCATCTCCAGCAGCACTTCCAGAGAGGATTCCCCTCTCTTCCCTTCTCAGGAAGGATCCCACCAAATCTCCTTTTACACGGAGAGCCCCAAGCACCCATCAGCTTCCCCAGAGGGTGCAGCACAGCCCGAGGCAGCTCCAGTTCCATCAGCAGCCCCTGCGTATCCCTGAGGAAATGGGGCCAGTGATCTCAGTTGTTCTCTTGAAGCCATTATTGTTGAACTGGTAAATATTTCCTTTAAATGCTCACATGCTTTCCAAAAATTTACAGGGTTTAATGGGAACAAATATTCCCAGGGGGCTGTATCCTGCCATTCATTTGCACATCAATCCCTGCTATCTTTAAGAATGGTTCTGTGCATGGGCAGGCGCCTAAGTCATTTGGGAAACAATAACCCTCTGTGCTCTAATTTTCCAGACAAAAATGTAGACAAAACAAGTGGCAATTTGGCACAAACCGAGCCGCTTTGATAAATAACTGGGCATTTAAGAGGAGGAGAAGCCTGTAGGCAGCTGGGCTGGGGCTGCCCGAGCTGTCCCGGGGCAGGTGTTGCACAGCCAGCTGAGCCCTTGGTGTCACCTGGGAAGTCCCCTCTGCAAGCTGGGGGGATTCCGAGGATTCCTTACATCCTTTAAACGATTTGCTGGAAGCTGCGGTTTCCATCCCCCGCTTCCTGCAGGATTTTGGAATGAGTTCAGGGGGATTAACGGGCACGCGTGAGGGTCTGGAGCAGTCCCTCTAACCCAGGGGGAGGTGTGTCTCCTCCTAAAACTCAACCCTCTGTGCTCAGGTGGGGGTGATGTCCTCCTCCAACACCCGCTGTCTCATGGTGGGGGTGATTTCTCCCCTAAGTGCTCATGGTGGGGGTGATGTCTCCTCCTAAAACCCTCTGTGCTCACGGTGGGGAGTGTGGACCAGGACAGTCATGTTTAGTAGAGAGAATTAAATTTGCCCTGGCCACTGCACTGGTGATGGACCATTCTGAGTCCCCCTGGGCGAGGGGCTGGGGCTGTGCTCTTGATCCCCTGCCCACCCAGGCGGGCTGGGCCATTGGGGGGCCGCGTGTCCTCGCAGCGTGGGGCTGGGCTGTGGGGCTGGGGGCTCATCCTGCCCTGGGGTCACCAGGTAAGGCTCCAGACCCACCCAGGACGGGGGGTCCCCCGCAATCCTGTCCCCATCGGGGGCAATGCGGCAGCGACAGCATTTGGGACACTACAGCAGCGTGTCCCCCTGACCCCGGGCAGGGTCCTACCCTGTCCCCGCATGACTCCCCCGCGGAACCCGATGGCCCCGGCGGTGCTGTCCCGTCCCCGCGGAGCCGGGGGCAGGTGGCGGCCGGCGGGGCGGGGGCAGGCGGAGATCCCCGAGCCCCGGCGCTTCCCCCCGACCGGGAGGCTCCGCTTTCCTCCCCGCCGGGAGCTCATTGGGCCGGGGCGGAGGGACCGGCTCGGGCCGGGGGAGGAAATGCGCGGGGGGCCGCGGCGGCGGCGGCGGCGACTCCGCGGCTCCGCCACCGGCACCGGTGAGTCCCGGCGGGGTCCGCTCGGGGCTCGGCACGGCCCGGGAGGGGGGGGTCCGACCGCATCCCGGCGGGGAGGGGCGGCCGATGGGGGTGTCGGTGGAACGGGGCTCGGCCGGGGAGGGTGGAAATGGGTCGGTGGGAGGGCTCCGTCTGTCCCGGGGGTAGCGCCGGGGGGAGTCCGGCTGCGGGGAGCATCCCCAGGACATCCGCGGCTCTGCCTCCCCCCGGGATATCCGCGGCTCTGCCTCCCCCCGGGACATCCGCGGCTCTGCTTTCCCCCGGGACATCCGCGGCTCTGCCTCCCCCCGGGACAGCCCTGTAGAACCCGCAGCCCCCCCGGGACACCCGCAGCCCGCCGTGGTAGGGGCTCCCTGCACGGTACCGGTGTCCCCGCAGCCCCGTGTCCCGCTCCATGCCCGCGGTCCCGCATCCCAGCCTGCGCAGGGAGATGTCGGGGAGGGAAAATCCATCCCCCCTGCGGCCGGTGCTGAGCCGCTGCGGGTTTGGAGGGTTTGGCTCTGAAGGCACAGGCCAGGTTTGCAGGCGCGGTTTCACCTGCAGAACCAGGCCAGGCTGTCTGGGAACCGTGGTGATCCCGGGAGAGTCACCGCATCGTCGCCAGGGGCTGGAGTCTCTCGTCCCTTTGCAGCCAGAGCACGATTCCTCCTGCTGCCGTCAGCTGGAGTTTTAGCCTGGGTTCCGTGGGCAGAGCTGGAGAAAGTGCTGCTCACCTGCGCCGTGGGTTTGTGTGTCCCCTCGGTTGCTGTGGCAGGTGAAGCAAGAGCAGAATTTGGGGAATTTTGGAGAATTTTGGCAATGGTTCTGGCTGATGGGACAAGGATCCCCAGACTTGCAGGAGCACGTGGTCAGCCAAGGAGGGGTTTGCTGACCCCTAAGACACAATTTCACTTGTCAGACCACGGGGCTTCACCTCTTCATTTGGGAGGCATTAAAGGCACGGACAAAAAAACAGTATTTATTTTTTCTTGAGCATATTTTTCTTCCGTAAGTTCTGTGCTTTAAAAAAGCATGGAATACACGGTGGCAACAGGTTGGAGGATCTTCAGCAGCTTTAAAAAGGTTGCTTTTTCTAAATCTTCAAAAAAGATGAGTTTAGACTATTTTATTTTTTACTTTCACAGCTTTTTCTGGTATTGGAGCAACCAAAATTTTATGACCCAGAGGGATCCTCTGAGGTAGGGCAGTGCTGCTGCAGTTCAAAGGGAAAAAACAAACTCTCTGTATTTTAGGCTCATGCCCTGTGCTTTTTGCTGTCCCCACAAGGAAAGCTCCCATGGCAGCCACGGGAATCCTGTGGGAGGATGGAGATGGTTGGCAGAGTTTGACTTCCAGGCTTCAGGAGCAGCCCTGAGAGCCCAGGATTTGGGATTGTAGGGAGGTTTTGTGTCCCAGGATAGCCCTGGGAAAAGCTGGCTGATGGGGCAAAGGAGAGTTGGTGTGTGTGTCTGTACACCAGTGTCCTTGGAATGTCTCCAGGAGGACTGGGGAGAGGGAAAACTCCTTCACTATTTTTAAAAGTACTTTCCTGCAGGACAAGAAAGATTTGCTTTTCTGATGGTGGACGTACCATAAATTCATCATTAGGAAATGAAATTAATTGTGGTGTTTGAAGGAGAATGGATGCTTTAAAGCACCAAAATCCTCCTTCCATCCTCAGGGCTGGGCTTGCATGGAAATCTGCTGGGATATTTGATATTTGACATTTGATATTAAGGGGCAGGAAGGCACCAGGCTGGTTTCTCTCCAGATGTGAATTTCCATTTCTCCCAGCCTCAGATTCCTCTCCTGCACCAAGGGAAGGATGTGGGCCTGCAGATTTGCCATGGTTATTTGTAAAAACCTGTCTCAGAGTTGGGATTTCTCAATGGAGTTTGGGGATCAAACTGCAATTTTCCAGTCCAATCCTGCCCCACAGCACTTGGGGATTTTAAAAAGTTGATTTTCAGCTCACCATATCTGCAGTCTCAGAAGGAGGTTTCTTGTTGTGTAGCCTCCCCTTTCAGAAAGTTTAATCACAAGGCCTGATTCTTTCTTTAATTGGTACATATTTAAGGTGGGTTTCTTTATTTCTTTCTCCTTCAGCTGCTGCCATCCGGAGGCCAAGTGGTTTGTTTAGACGAGATATTGTTTGAATTGGATATTGTTACTGACCCTCTCCAGCCTTGTTTTGTATTTGTCCTCTGCTAGAAAATCAAAACCTCTCTGTGCCTCAGAACCAACTCTGCAGATGGTACATATGGCCCTTACAGCACTTTTCTCTGTCACAAATTTGTGTTTTAAAGAGAAAAAGATCAGATTTCAGTGTGTTATACGGTGGGAAAACACAGTTTTACAATGCTGCGTGCATTAAGAAATGATGGGCCATTGTTTTGCCCTCCCTGCCTGGAACTGGCAGCGAGTTTCAGGCAAAACTCCTCCCTTCCCTGCCCCTCAACACATCACTGCACAGCCCCTGGTGCCCTGAGAGCATCTCCAGCCATCCCCAGGGGTGAATCAAGAATAATTCTTGAATTAATGTCGTGCCACAGAGATGAGATGAGCGGGGCAAGCTGGGGTTGTGCCTGGAGCAGCTCCCACCTTGCTGGGGCTTTGTCCCCACGGCTCTGTAGGATGTCACCAACTGGGCAGGGACACCTCATAGAATCACAGAATGAACTAGGTTGGAAAAGACCTTTGAGATCATCAAGTCCTTTGACCCAACACCTCCTCATCAATTAAACCATGGAACCGAGTGGCACATCCAGTGTTGTTTTAAACACGTCCAGGGATGGTGACTCCACCGCCTCCCCGGGCGGAACATTCCGGTGCCCAATCGCTCTCTCAGTGAAGAATTTTTTCCTGACACTTCCTCACGCTCACAGCGCTGCTCTCCTGCTTGCAGGGATCCCCTCTGAAGGACGAGCCATGCAGTAGGAGCCAGCACATCCCATGGAAGAACTGGCCCTGGTGGTGCCGCGGGAGGGACGGGACATGCGGAGCCTCGGCTGCCTCCTCTGGGGACTCCTCCTCATCCTCAGCACCAGCAGCACGGAGGGCTTTGCCCAGGCAGGGTAAGGCCCTGTTTTGTCTGCTCACACACTCTCAGGTGTGTTCTCCACCCACCAGGGCGAGGCACGGCAGGGGAACAGCCCTGTGTGTCTCTCTGGGATGGTGAGGAGGTGGGAAAAGCTCTCCAGGGCTCAGCAGCCCGTTGCTGGCTGTTTGCTTTCTCCCTGAAGCTAAAACATCTCTCAGAGAAAATGTCCCAGCTCTGTTTAACTCCATGCAGGGACACAAAGACTGGCTCTGGGCTTTTTGTCCAGGAGAGTCAAAAGCTCATCAGGCTCTGAGCTGTTCAGGAATTATTACTGTCTCTTTCGAGCACATCCTTTATGAAAATATCTGTGCAATGCTGCTGGCACACACACCAAGCCTTGTGAGCAAGCTGTCGTTGGAGGATGCATCTCTCATCAGAGGAGGATGCAGCTCCCAGCTCTGATAGATATCCAGGGACACAGGTGTGGAAAGCCCTGGGCTGTGCTCTGTGCTCCCCAGGATGCTGCTGGGGCCCTGCAAGCCCAGCAGTGGCAGCTCCAGCAAATCTCCTTCTCTTTCTGGGAAATGGGTCTGGGAGAACTCCCTGGATCCCAGCACAGCCTGGGCAGGCTCAGCTCAGCTCCTGCTGGATCTGAGGAAGCCCAGAGCTCAGTGCCCCAGTTTCTTCCCCAGCCAAGAGGAGATGGAGCTCAAAACCCGCCCCCAGACACAGCTTACATTTTCTACAAAGTTTGTTTTTACACTAAAATGCTCCTCCAGCATCAAACCTTTCACATTCTGTCCAGGACTGAGACCACAGCTGAATTTCTCGCTCACACACACAGGCTGCAGCTAAAACTTTGTTCTGAATTTTACAAAGCAAACAATTGCCATTTAAGAATTGCATCTTCTATAACATTAATCATGAGGCTGAGAGGAGTTTTCTGGAGTTAATGGAAGCCATCTGATGTCCATGCTAATTCCCAGGCTTTTTATTTTAGCTTCTAATTGAGCTGGGAGGCTGAGACAAGTAGATGGGTTCCTCAGTGGGACTGACCTGCTTGGGCTGGAAATTGTTGGGAAAAAAAGGGATATTTAACCAAGACCACTTTGGCTGTTAACCTTGGGAAAGTTTTTGACTGGATAACACTTATCTTAGGAAGGCTGGAGAGTGCCTTTTATCCAACCTCTATTTTTTTTTTGCGGTGAGCGTGACCCTTCCTGTGAAATCATTAATTTCTTGGGGACCACAGCGGCATCTGTTTCAGGAATGTGACAGTCTCAGAAAAGAAAGTGAGTGATTTTAGGGGAAGGGAGACAAAGAATGTAGTGAGTAAATCATCCCTAAATCTGGGTCCCAACTGCTCCCCTGGGACGGGGAAGGAAGCGCTCGCGTCTAGAGTTGTGTCACTGACCTGAAACAGCTTGAAGTGGCTTCAGAGGTCACTGGGGCAACCAGCCACTGCTGTCCACTAGCCGAGGGCAGGGAGGGGAGCTCAGGCCGTGTCCTGGCTGTGGGACTGACCTCTCTGTGCTCAGCCGCAGGGTGTGTGCAGCCGCGGGGCCGCCGAGCCGCCTGAGCACCCACGCCGAGTCCCACGTCCAGCCCGTGTACCAGCCCTACCTCACCACCTGCCAGGGCCACCGCCTCTGCAGCACCTACAGGTGAGCCCCCTGTGCCAGCAGAAATGCTCCTCCATCCACAGCCACGGGCATGCCAGCCCCTGCCAAGGCCCCCAGCTGCTGTGGGAGCAGGGTGTGGGTTTGGGGCAGCCAGCTCAGCCCGTGCTTGCCTTGCAGGACCATCTACAGGGTTGTCTACAGGCAGAGGTACAGGCAGCTGCCTGAGCCCACAGCCTCGTGCTGCCCTGGATGGAGCAGAGCAAACGGCCACACACTCGGCTGTAACAGAGGTAAGGAGCTGCTGGGTCACCCCTGTGCCACTGACTGTCCCCAGCCCCCTCGTGTCCCTGGAGGAGGCCCCAGACCACATCTCTCATTTCCCTGCTTGTGGGGTGGATTCTCCCTGTATTAAATTTTCAGCATCACAGCCAAATGCGGTCCAATATCTGATTAATTCACAGCTTTTCTCTGCTGCCTCATGGGCCTTTTTCCTTTGGGATCACTTATTATCTGTATAGTTACCAGAGGATAAATAAACCAAGTCCTCCCCATCTAAATCAGCAAGAATGGATGAGAAAGCTTTCAGGAGGCAACAAATGTAAACCACAGCAGCAGCCAGTCTGACCCTAGATGAGCTCAGAACATGGCACCGGGGGCTGCTGCTGCTTTTTGCCCTCCTCCCCTCCATTTTTGCTGCCTGCACCCCCTCAGCCTCTTTCCAGCTCCTCTTCCTTCCACCCATCCCGAGTCCTGCTCCTTCTGTGCAACTCAACCCCGCTGTGTGGTGCTGGTGTGTTTTGGGGTGTGCACACATCCAGGGTCCCCCCGGAGCTGCTGGGTGATGCTGTGCTGCTGTTCTCTCCCACAGCTCTCTGCTGGGAGCCGTGCCAGAACGGCGGGAGCTGCACCTTCCCCGGGAGATGCTCCTGCCCCCCCGGCTGGATGGGGCGAGTCTGCCAGACAGGTACTGGCCATGTCCCCCCTGTCCCTGCTCCCTGTGTCACACCAGCCCTGCTGCTGCTGGCAGAGCTTGGGGCTCTGGGTGTCCTTTGTGCTACACTGACCCCTCAGGGGGGACAGGGGCTCCTCTCAGACCTTGGGCCATGTCTGATTCTGTCCCCCTGCACACACATGCCTCCCATACTCCAGGGAAGGATGGGAAATGTGGCTCCCAGAGGAGGTCTGACCTCCCTTTAGCTGCCTCAGTGATCTCAGCCCTCCTGTGCAGCTCTGGCATGCCCATTTTCTCTGCCTGCTGCTCCGTTCTGGGTCAGTGTGAGCTGAGCTGTGAGCATGCCAGCAAAAGCCTCTCTGCAGCACAGAGCCCTTGTGGGGCTGGCCTGAGATCGTGTGCTCGTGATCATCCCTCCCAGGCTTTGTAAACTCTTGCTGTAAACTAAAACGCCCTTTTACTGCAGTGACTAAAAATCCATTAACCAAAAATATCCGGGGGTGGAGGGGAAGCCTGGTGATGTCCAGACTCCTCTCCAGCGCAGGAACAGCCTTGTGCTCCTCACAGCACAGGGAATTCGGGCAGCAGGGTGCACACCAGTTCAGCAAACCCCTGCCACAGAATTTCCCAGCTTTTCCCGGCTTTCCAACCTCCTGTAAGGCAGAGGAGGAGCGTGTGGCATTGACCCATGCTGGGCCAGGCAGGGCTGAGCCCATCGCTGACAGCTCCGGCTCTGAGGGGAAAGGATTTTCCCACTGCCTAAAACAGATTTGCCCGGGCGTGGGAAGTGCTTCAGCTCTTTCTGCTTTGTGGGAACAGCTTTAATAACTCCCCCGTGTGAGGAGAGGTTACTGGGTTTTGTACACACTTGAAAGGCTGATAGCTCCTCGCCACAGCTGGCTGGAACCAAAACCCTGGCCGTAAATCCGGGATGAGAGCTGAGCACTGCCTGCGCCCGCCTGGCCAGAGCTGGGACATTTCTGACCACAGCTTTAACTTCTGGCTGTCTTGTGAGGGGAGCAGGAGGAGGGGAGGAAGCCAGATCCCCTCCAGCTTAGCCCAGGTTTATCCAGGACTGTCCCAGGCACTGGTGGTGCTGAGACACCCAGAGCTGTGCCCACCTGGGGTTCACTGGGGTTCCATTGCAGCCCCTCTGTGCCTAAGCCACCCGTGCCACTCCCACTGAGCTGTTCCTGTGTTCCAGACGTGGATGAATGTGCCAGCCAGAGCCACGGGTGCAGCCAGCTCTGCATCAACACAGCCGGGAGCTTCCACTGTGCCTGCCGGGATGGCTTCAGCCTCGCTGCCGATGACAAGAGCTGCCAGCCCCTGGTGCCAGCGCCTGGGACAGACACCTCCAGCCAAGCAGGTAACCTGTCCCCACATTGTCCCCCCAGCTGCTGGGGGCCTGCAGTGAGAGCTGAGGGAACACTCAGCATCTCAGGAGTTGCAGGAGATGGGAGAGGGGACAACAGCCAGAATCCCTCAGCTTTATTCTTGCTGATTCAGGAGTGCTTCTCCCATTTAAACAACTTCCTCTGAGCACAAATCCATCTGTGAGGGTGACAGGGCCTGGCTGTGGCTGGAGGTGTCTGGGCTGCATCTGTTCTCTCCGTCATCATCCTCGTTCCCACAGGGCAGGTCCGGAGCCACGAGGAGCGGCGGGCGCTGCTGGTGACGGCCCATTATTACTTTTGGTACGCGCTGTGACACTTCAAACTCGTACCGTGAGTAATAATGCGCTGTGGCCAGCACGGGCATCGCACAGCAAACATCTGGGACAGCAGGGCACTGCCTGCATGTGCCTCACCTGCCTCTATCCCTGTCCAGGCCCCTCAGCAAGGACAATCCCTCGTGCCCAGCACAGCACAGGGCAGAGCTGGGTGTTTTTTGGGCACAAAAAGCCAGGATTCACCAGATCTCTTGTCCTTTAAGCATCACCCCACTGCCTGGAACCCTCCCCGGTTTGTTGCAGGTGCTGCAGCAGCAGTGTGCCTTTGGCAGCTGGACTAGATGCCAGCAGGTCCAGCTGATGCTCTGGGGGATGATCCCAACCAGGCAGACCCTGGGGGTGGAAAGCAGCAGAGCTTGGCCAGAGCCCTGCAGCCATATCTGTCTCCCCAGCAGCTTCCACCTCACCTCAGGCTTTTACTGACATTCCCTCGGTCACTTTTTCAGGTCCCTCCAGTGAAATGAAGGAAGAAATGAACGAGCTGAGGAGCAGAGTGGAAGCGCTGGAGCAGGTGAGTTGCAGCACATCACCCTGCCCTGCTCCCGCTCAGCCAGCTCCCACCCGGGGCTGTTTGCAGCCAGGGTTTCCCTCCTCCCCGGCTCTATTTTTAACATCCCAGCAGCAATCCCAGCTGTGCTCCCCCCCCCCTCCACCGGCCGCGCCCACGCCGAGGCTTTTCCAGCCCTTTGAACACAACCACAGCCTCACAAGCCCTCCCTGGTGGGTGCTGCATCCCTCCGGGTGGTCCTTCTGTCCGGAGGGGATGCACTCATAGCTCCCCTTCTCCCTGTAGAAGCTCCAGCTGATGCTGGCCCCCTTCCACAACCTGATGCCGCCAGAGGATGTCGGTGCAGACCCCATCAGCCGCCTGTCCCACTCTCTCCAGCAGCTGGACAGGATTGACTCCCTGAGCGAGCAGATCTCTTTCCTGGAGGAGCGACTGGAGACCTGTAAGTGCCTGGAAAAATCAGGAGGGAAGGATCTCCCTCCAGCCACAGTGGCCACGGGGAGCAGGTGTGGGCCAGCGAGATCAGTAACACATAACACCACTGTTAATCTGGATCTGCCTCAAGCTCAGCAGCCTGTAATTAATAAAGGATGAACACAAACAGCCCATTAGCTTCGTTTCAAAGCTGTTTCTATGGCTGCACCATCTGACCGCCCTTGTAGCAGCCAAAAATTGTAGGATTGGCACATGGAAACGTGGCTGTGGGGGCAGAGTGGAGGGAGGAACTGGGAGCAGTGGGTTACATGTGGCAGGCAGCACCTCACAGCTGCTGCCCCTTCCTCATAACTCGGCCCTTAGGAAAGAACCCCTGGCTCTTAGGAAGTCAACAGTGCGAAAAGTCAATCAGGGAAGTTTAGGGAGCGTGCAGAAGTTGGCAGATTTATGAGCCTGGGAAGTTTTAGGCATTTCTTTTGGAAGTTTACAGACCAGTAAGGGCAGCAGAGAGAGGGGCTCCAAAGCAGCAAACTGAGGAAGGGACCCCAGTTGGAGCTGTCATGTGTGAAATGGTTGGAGGTGGGGCATCCTGCCTGGTGTCCCCACCACGCAGAGGGACAGAATCCCCTCGGGTCCCTGTGGTGCTCACCTTGACTCCAAGCAGAACACAACCATCTGAACTCTTTTATTTTGATAGACAGCTCTTTGCAGCTCGTTTTCCCATTAAATAATTCCAGAAACTAGGCATGGCTGGGGTTGCACATGGCTGTGCAACAGCAGCTTGCAAAAAGTCTTGGAAAGACTCAGGAGAAACTGGTTCAGGGCATACCCAGTCCCAGTTCAGTGCTTGCAGTAATGGCTGAGAGAGAAAAAAGAATTCAAATAACTTGTTTGAAGACAAAGTAGCTGCAAATAGACACTTAAAAACCATGTCAGAAAGGGGTAATTACTAGAACCACTGAGTGCTCCAGCAGGCTGAGTTTTCTAGTAGTGCTCTGCACATATTATTAGTGACAGCACAGAGGAATGTGAGCAGTATCACAAGGTAGCATGGATTCATTCCAAGGGATGACTCCAAAGTCCCGAAATTAATTTCTACCAAGTGTGTCTCGGCAAGCAGAACCTGTTTTTGTCTCTTTTCATGGTCTTGCAAGTCCCTGTCCTGTCATAGTCCAGCAAGCTCTGGGGCTTGCAGGGCATCCCGTGGAGTTACTCAGCCATCCCTGTTCTGTGCCTGGTGGAGCATTTCCCAGTGAATGCTACCCTACAACTCCACTCCCTATTTAACTGCTCAGTGGGGATGTGTCCCAAATGACCAAAAAAACCCATTTTCTCTTCTTTAAACCATCAGCAGAGGCACCAGGTCAGAGCTCTTTAAGCCGTAATGATTTTGGCCCCTCTAGGTCTGAATTATCCAGCACAGACTGTCACTGTTCCTGTCACTGGTTTTAGGGACATTGTGTACAGGGCCCAGGCAAGGACTGTGACATGCCAGGGAGGTGAGAGTGACACTCCTGACTGTGGGGGGGATGAAGCCAGCCTGGAGTTGTTTGGCAAAAGGAAAGCAGCAAACGTGGGTGACATTCCCAGAGGTTCAGGTCAGTCTCCTTCTGCCTGGGAAAGACACACACCAAAGCCAGGCTAATGACTGAATTTATCTTGCTGAATTTATTTTTTTTCCCCAATCTTCCCAGGTTCCTGCAAGAATGAACTCTAGCAGAGTGCCTGGGGACCTGGAGCAAGCTGAGTGCATCCCCAGCTCTGATCTCCCTCTCCAGCCCCAGGCTGGGGATGAAGCCACACCACCTCCAGGAAGGCACAGGGCAGCAGGAGAAGGCTGGGCTCCCATCAGCATCTCCATCATTCTCTCTTCCAGCCCACCTCACCAAAGATGACACAGTTCCTTCCAAACTGGACTCTGAGCTCTCTCCCTGCTGGAGAGGCAGCAAATAAATGCCTTACCTCGTGCCATGAGTGCCTGGCTGTGCCAGACTGGCTGTGTGTGTCACCTGGCTTTTCCTTAGCATTATCCTGGGATAACATCTCCCAGGGAGCAGCAGGCACAGGGCTGGCTGTGCTGCCTGCCCTGTGGAGCACAGACCTGGCCTGGGCAGGGCAGCTGCTTCCCCAAACTCCCTGTGCTTGCTGTCACAGGGAGAAGGTGGGGACAAGTCCCTGCAGTCCCTAGCCAGGTGTCACAGCAAGGTCAGGATTTGGATACAGGAGTCGGTGCCCATCCCTGCAGCTCCAGGAGCTCTGGAGTTGGGATGGTGCCTCACCAGTCAGGCTGGGTGAAGCACAGTCCTCCTGCCTGGGGGGCATAAGGAACCCCCCCCACACCCCTCCATCATCAAACCCACCCCTCAAAAAAGCTCAGGGCTCAGCACCCCACATCCTCCTCCCTCAGCTCCCACACAAGACCAGGAGGCTCCTTTATTTAAATAACCAAAGGTGTAATTTCTTTTTTTTTGCTGTTGATTTTTTGTAAAGCACGTAACATTCTCGGCCCAATTAAAAGTGAACAGCAGACAACTGCACACAGAGGCACTGCACCCTCCACCCAGGAGGAGTCAGACATGATTCCCCTCCCTCGAAGCCCTCCCAGGGCCCTCCTGGGTTGACTCTCCACGACAACCCTTTATCTGCCACTCTCACAAAGTGCTGGTTTGGTTCCCATCCTCCCACCCCGACCCTTCCCATCCCCTGAGTCTGTACTGTAAGGCCCCTCTGATGAAGCCCCTGGCAGCACCAGCTCGGCCCAAGAACTCCTTCCATGGAGCTCCCTGCCTTTCCCAGCTGAGGCTTTAGCCCCAAAATGCCAGAAAAAACACAACTCCACCAATGCAGGCTGTGCTGGTTACCTGAGTAGCCCCAGGTGGCTTATCCCAAGGTCCCCTGTGCCATGAACAGGAGAGCTAAAGCTACAGGAACCATGGACCTGACCCAACCTCCAAGGGCATCAACATTCCACAGCTCCCGGTGAAGGATCCAGGAGCTCTGTTGGTCCATCACCCCAAAGCACAGGGTAACCCCTTTTATCTGACTGAGAGAGGGGTTTACGTTCCCCAAAGAGGGAGATGAAGCCTTCCAAGCTTTCCCAGCCCCGTTCCAGCTGCAGCTCACCCACTCTGTGGCTCTGCAGGGGTTTTACAGCCCTTGGAGAGCGGCAGCTCCGCCTCGCAGACCGGCAGAGACGCGGGACAGGCACCATCTTTCGGCCAGTGCTGACCATGACAAGTGACAAAAGCAGCACGACAGAGCCCTTTGCCTCCGTAAGGGGCATTGCAGGCACCGGGATGTGACCAGGCTGAGCCACCACCACGGCAGGGAGCTGGCAGTAGTTTTCCCAACGTGATGCTGTTGTGACACAAGGGCATCTCAAGGGGACAGGCCCGTGAGTCCCACTGGTGGGTGGCAGTACTCTGGGCTGTCCAGGGAGAACACCACACTCCCAACACCGCTGAAAAGCCAAAATCAGGATTTTCACCTAGTTTTCAGCCCTGTTTGAGGATCAAGGTTGTGCTGATACAAATTGCTGCCTGGTGGTTTCCACCTGGGACATCACAGGGCCAGGCCAGCACGAGCTGAGCCTGCAGGAACACAGGTGCAGGGACAGTCACACGAGGCAGAGCTCAGGCTCCAGGCAGGTTTTTGCTGTCACCCCGTGCCAGCTGCAAGAGCTGGGGGAACTCACCTCTCTGGTCATTGAGCCCTTTGGTAGCACAAGTTTGATGCCTGAGAAATTCAGAGAAAGGAGACATTTCAAAGTGAGAAAATGAACCCAAAAGAGAAATCCACTCAAAAGGGAACCTTAGTGCTGGCTTGACACCCTGTGTGTGCCAGTCTGTGGTGCTCCCCAGAGTTAGAAATCACTGCAGAGGACAAGAAGTTCCTTCAGTATTTGTCAAGAACAGACAGGTCCCTTCAGCCACCACCACTCAGTGACACCACTGGAGAAGCCTCTAGGATGAGTCCTTTGCCTCGCTTGGATGGCCTGACAACCTGAAGAGGGTCTCCCTCATGGTGCTGAAGCATCTGTCACTGAGGTCGGTGACATCGTCTGACGTCAGCCCTTTGGTCTCTATTGGAGGCAGAACCTCAACCTTGATTTTGCCTGGGGACAAGAGAGGAGCCTGTGAAAAACCCACATGCCATAGGAGCTCTGTTCTCTGCCCTGTTCCCCACCATGGACAGCCCCAGCACAGCCCTCAACTCCATCCAGAGCTTCAGGCATCCATCCCTGGGGCACAGACAGAGTTAGATCCCAGCTCCAACAGCTGTGCCACCCAGAATAATCCCCCTGTGCCCCAAACTGCCATCCCAGCCAGAGCCTGCCCAGAGCAGGAGGTGGGAACCAATTTTTAATGAAAACTTCCCTCAGTGTATTTAATTACAGCCCTTCCTGAGTTAACCCAGCCCAGGCTCTGGTGCCAAGTGCTTTGAACTGCCTCCAAACATCTCCCAGCGGGGCTCCTCCTGTTCACCCCAGCTCTGCTTCCCTCCCACACCCTTGTGAGCCAGACCTCCACACGGGACAACGGCAACCCTGTCTCCAAGTGACTCTGTTACCTGATGTAAATAGCTTCGTCTTTGGGTTGTAGAAGCTGGTGAAGGAGGAATACACCACAGGGATCACTGGGACCTTGGGGAAGGGAAGAAAAAGAGGAGTTACTGGCACTTCAGCAGCTCAGGGCAGGCCAGAGGCAGGCAGCAAATCCCACACAGCAGAGCTGACCTGGCTCTGACACACAGGGCACACACAGCCCCACAAACAACACCCACTTCCAAAGGCTGGAACAATCAGCAGTCAAATGGAATCAAAACCATTCCCCAAAAAACGCTAGGCACAGGGATACTCAAGGAACCAGGGCCAAGTTCCACTCCAGCCTCAGCTCAGCATTGGCTTTTAGGGCTCCTGGACCCAAGCGAGGCTTCAAACCCCAGGTATTTTCTGTCCTGCAATCAAACACTGCAGGCTGCCTGTTCAGACAGGCCTTGCCTGCTGTACAGGCACGTGTCTGGGGCAGGGTGGCTGCTCTGCTTTCAGTTTCTAAGAAAAGGAGTCACCAGTTGTTATCAATTGCTCCTGGGGAAGCTTCTGACAGACACAGGGCCAGGAGGGCAGGCAGAGCTGTTGCTCCAGTGCTGGTAACACAGTCAGGATCTACAGTTGGTGACTCAGGGGGGTGTAGCAGAGGCGGGGACCAGATCCAAGTCATCTTTTCCTCCCAGCAGCTGCCAGGCTCTGCATCACCCAGGCAGGAATGGGGATGGTACAACTCAGGCTACACCCAGGGCTTGGCCAAATGAACCCAGCGAGAGAGCTGGCAGCTCTTCCCTTTCCCAAAATCCCTGCTGTAACACCTCTCCCAGGGAAACCAGTTTCCCTTGAGGCCTCGAGTCATCCCAGTCTCTGGCACACTGCCCCAGCACTGTGCCCAGGCAAGCACCCTGCTCCTGAGACAGCTCTGGCTGGCTGAAGCTGTTGGCCTGCTCCCCCACTAACTGCTCATGGATGCTGCGATTTTGGAGAGAAAAGACATACCAAGAACTTCCATATGGCTGCCAGGGAGGCAGCAGCTATTTTCACACAGAGCAAACCCAGATGTTGCTCTAAAGCACAAGAATTAACAATCCTGAATCACCACTATACTCTTGCAAACCTGGGGGGTTGAGAAAAGCATCGACAGCTTTGGGTCTCCTCGGGAAAGAATCCACTGGGATCCCTGCCAGGAGTGAGCTCTGGGCTGCAGCCATGTCCCCAGGAATCCCAGGGCACAGGCACTGCCCTGCCATGCTGCCAGGAAAGCCTGGAGACAGGGATCAAGTGTGCCTGTGCCTCACACTCCTCCCTCCAGAGGGGATCAGGACTGAGGCAGGCAAGAGAGAGGACAGGGCAATTCCACACTGTCTGCATGCCCAGGGTCAGCTCACTCCCAGAGGGGATGGAAAAGGCTCTTGGCTGGTGCTGGGCAGCATTTCTGACACCAGTGGTTTACCTGAGTATGTGTTACCTGGGCACACAGCTCATCTGAGAGCAAACAAACCACACACTGCATGACCAGTGCAAAAGCACTCAGGATTCCCATGCAGGGGCAAATCCCCATTACCTGTGCCTGGATAGCGAGGTGAAATGCTCCTTTCTTGAATGGCAGCAAATCCCCAGTGCAGTTCCTCGTGCCCTCTGGGTACACCCACACCTTCACCTGCACATGGAGACACAAGGCTCTGCTCCAGAAATCCACCTGCAGTGGTGGGAGACACCACTGCCAAGCTGAGCCAGCACCAGGAGTGCCACAAGCCCCCCCACGCCACCCCACCCAGCTCCACAGTGCCACTCACATTCTCAGCCACCATAGTCTTGGCCACCTCTGACATCACCATCTTGGCACTGCTGGTGCTCTTCCTGTTGATGAAGATGACGCCGCCGAGGTACATGATGAGCCCCACGCTGCCCATGTACATCAGCTCTCTCTTGCCCACCTGGACACAGTTGTCGGGCAGGACCTCCATCAGTCCTAATGGGATGGCAGAGGGCAAAACCCAGCAGTCACCCCCCCTGCCTGCACTCAGGGAGGACAAGGACAGGGGCACCAGGGACAGGCTGGTGCCTTGCTTCTCTCCTGGCTTCTGAGAGCAGGAGGCTTGGCAAACAGCAGAGTTAGTGGGGCAGGGTGGCTGCAGGTGACAGCTCATTCCCCAGCCCCCAGGGAGTCCAGCAGGGCCATTGTGCTGGACCAACACCCCAAGGACAGCAGTACCTGGGGTGCTGCACAGGTGTGGCATTGCTCAGAGTGACAGGAGACCCCTCCCACAACCAGCACTGATGGGGAAGCTGCACCAGGGGCTGCTTGTCCAGGAGGTACAAGCAGGACTTCTCCCAATGGTGAGCAGGAGAAATGTTCTCTTCCCTCCCAGCAGCTCCTCACCCATCATGTCGAGGACGCTCTGATGGTTGGACACAATGATGACAGGGCCCTCCACCTTGAAGTTCTCCAGTCCCTTCACCTCAAACCTCAGGCCGAAGAAATACTTGAAGGTCCTGACAACAGCTCTGATGATTCTGCAGAAGAGAAAAGCAGTCAGCAGCAGGGCAGGGGCTGCTCTACCCAGTGGGGGTGGAAGGAGACAAGAGGAGCTCTAGGACAGAGAACCTCCAGTCTAATTTGTGCTGTGGTGCACCCAGGTGTCTGCCCTGCACGGTCCCACGTGCTCCAGGAGTGCTGTTCATTTGCCCTGTTCAGTGCCACGGCTCTGGGCTGCCCCGGTGCTACCAGGCTCTTCCTCCTGCAAGCAGCAGGGCCCCACAAATTGTTCAAACAATTCTCCCAGGAAGGGCCACTCCCCACCACATCCAACACCCAAGGAAGGCTCTGCCAGGTCTGCTCCCAGCAGTGCCGGAAGATGCTGCTCAATGATACAAACAAACCCGGGGTGCCCAAGGAAGGAGGAGAACGAAGGTGAGAAACACTTCCCTGCACAAAGCAAGGATGCAGGCAGCAAACAAGATGCTCCCCACATGGCTTGACAGAGGCTGGGTGCCCCCAAGCAAAGCCATGCTCCAGGTTTTGCCCTTCCCCAGTGGATCCACAGGTCTGACAGAGCTCCCAGCTCCCACTGGAGCACATTTCCATGCCCTTGTCACCCCACAGGAGCAGGGCTCATCTATGCCACCCCCTGACCTGGGGACTTGGGGACTCTCCAGCTAAGCCGAAGGACACAGGCAGAAGCTGGCAGAACACAGGGGCTATTTTGGGCAAGGGAGCAGCCATTTATCAGGACAGGTGGCAGAGGAGCCCACACATGAACAGCGCTCCCAGGAACAGCCACCAGCTTGGCTCTGCTCTCTCCTAGAGCTGATTCCAGAGCTGACCTGCCCTCCAGCAAGCACCTGGATGTCCTACCTCAGGGCCACCTTCTCCCTGGCAGACAGGGCATGGAGCTTTCCTTCCTGCTGCAGGAGATTGAGGGACAGTGTCAGCTTTGTCCCCACCACAGGGTCCAGCTTTGGAACTGAGCAGCACCATCCCCCTGAGGAGCATCCTTGTCACTCAGGTGGGAGGGGAGCACTTGGACAGCATCTCATCCTGGCTTGGCAGCAGCTCCCAGCATCTGCTCTCCAAAAGTCTCCATAAACTCCTGAGCAACAGGACTTCCCCCAGCTTGCTTCTACCCACGGCAGGGTTCACATCTCTGTGGGGTGTCCCCCCAAAGCAGAACACCCGAGCTGGCTGTGACACTGGAGTTCAGGCCAGGCCAATGCCCTGAGGTGACACTATCAGTCCTCATTTCAGCTTGCTGCAAAGAGCCACACCCAGGGAAAGGACACAGGGGTGGCATAGAGAGCTCCTGAGCTCCACAGCCCGCTCCAAGGTTACAGGGGTGCAGTCCAGGTGAAGAGAAGGGGTGAGAAGAGGCAGGGTGACACAAACCAGTGAGGTCATGGGGGATGCCAGGCCACCAGGGCGACCTAAATCACACTTCTCCTCCCTTCTGACTGCCAACCAAAAAAGAGGTCACCGCTCTGGAAGTCACAGTGCTCAGTGGCTGCTGGGAGAGGCTGGTTACACATTACTCAAGAGCAACCATCCAGCTTCCTCCTGCCAGCCCGGGGACAGACTTTCCTTGCACAAGATGTGGTGTGAGCCACTGAAAGAGGCAAAGGGGCAGAGCTCAGAGCAGGCAAAGAAGAATAGGGTGACCAGCAGCCCTGGCCACGTCACCCACAGGGTTAAAGGATGGATCAGAGTCCCCTCTGACCCCACAAGCAGCTTCTCTGCTGGAATCAACGACCCAGGCGTGGTGCAGCCACAGCTGCAAAGAGCTGTAAAACCAGTGCACTTATTGCCAGGCACAAGGAGCACAAAAATGACAGGGAATGGGACTTTTCAGTGCATCCCTAACAGTCTGAGTATGAAAGCCAGCAGCCCCCAGATTCACGTGCTCTGCTCCACAGCCAGTCACAGAGGCTTGTTTAGGATACTCTGATTTTCAAGGACTACTGAAATCTGCTTACCAGATTGGAAGCTCTTGCAAGATGTTTTACCACAGATAAACAGTTCTATCTCTATCAGACACCCTGGGTAACCTCTTCCAAGTCACACCAGCTTGATACTGGAGCCAGCAGCACAGCAAGAACGGGGTGTTCTGCGCCAGGCAACAACACCATTATGTCTGTCTGTCCACCAGCACATGCTCTGCTCCAGCTCCCTTTCCCAAGCTGGAATAAGCAGCCTGGGATGCTGGAGAAATAAAGAACTCATTGGATCACCTCAGCCACGGACCTCCCAGGGGCTGGGATACATCACAAGGATCTTCAGCCAGTGCCACTACATGGAAACAACAGGCTTAAATTACAGGAATAGGGCGGTTCTGGCCAAAAATTCAGCCCCTGGGTTTCAACATGAGGAGTTATCCAATGCAAGTTCTCTTTCGCAAATAATTTCTTGAAGTTTACAGAAAATTTACAGGGTTTATTTTTGGGGGGAAATAAAAAGATAGTGTCTCCATCACTGACATCATAAATCCTCCCAGCTGCAGAGCTGGCTGAGCATTGGAAAGCTGCTTCTGGGCGAGCCAAGGCAACCAAAGATGGAGAGAAAGGCAGGCTGGATTGCAGAGCAGATTGCCTGGGGCCATGGCACCAACTGGGACGGGCAGGGCACAGCCCTCAAGGCAGCACATCAGTGTCCTGTGCTCGCTCCCTCTGCCCCGAGTCCTATGTGTGAAAGCCACAGTGCAAAGCAAAGTCCAGCTCCACCTGCTGAGATGCTGCCAATCTTTGATCCTAAAGGATGTTAAGGCTCTCCTTTCCCCTGCATCCATATAACACAGTCAGCACAGGTAAAAAGCTGCCTAGGGGAGAACAAAACCAGGAAATGAGCTGTCCTGTGCTGCCAGCACAGAAGTGTCAGCTCTGCCCTTGTCCTTTGGCACGGAGAGGAGGTCCTGGGTGACAGCAGCCCCTTGGCCCTTGCCACAGGTGTCCTGTCAAGGGGACACAGGGCTGGACAGCAGCTGCAGGAGAGCTGTGCCCCGGCAGCACACAGCCTGCCAGCCTCTGCTCCTGGGGCAGGAAACACTCCAAACACAACCACCCGATTGTTAGGATCAAAAGGGACCTTCTAGAGATCAGCTACATCTGCCATGGCAGGGTCACCCAGTGACACAGGTGTGTTTGGAATGTATCCCGACAGGTAGATTCCTCGCACTCCCTGGGCAGCCCCCTCCAGCGCTCTGCCACTCTCAACAAACACTGCTCTCCGGCAGCTTTCCCAAAAAAAGCCACCTCCGCCACCTTCCAGGCGCTTCATCTCCAAACGCGGCGTGCCGAGGGCTCTGCCCCGGGCCAGGACAGCCCCCCTGAGCACAGAGGGGACCCTAGAGCTGCGCTGCCACCGATGTGACAGAGATCGCCACCACCGCAGGGGCTCCGGGCAGCGGCGGGGAGGGCGGTGACAGCGCTGTCGCCAGCGCCCGTTCCCCCCGGTGCCCCCTCACCTCATGTTCTTGACGGTGCGGCCGCCGTTCACCAGCAGGCAGGCGGCGGCCGCCAGCGCCGAGGACACCAGGCACAGCAGGCAGTAGAAGCCGATGCGCAGCGCGAAGTTGACGGTGGGGCTGAGCACCATGAGGACGTGGAGCAGCAGCAGCACGGCCGTGCCCCATAGCAGCCACCCCAGCTCCATGACGGCTCCACCCGGACCAGCCGCTACCGCTGCCTCCTCCCCGGGCAGCCCGAGCTGAGCCCGCCTTATGTGGGCGGCCCAGCCCGCACCGCCGCTCCCTCAGCGGGGCGGGCCGGGCGCGCAGGGAATGTTCCCTGCGGAGCGGGCATTCCTCAGGCTGCTGGGCGGGACTCGGTGGCCATGGAGAGGGGAGGAAAGCCGTTGGTCCCCTCGCGGAGACCTGTGGCGGTTTGGTCCCCTCATCGCGGGCTGTGGAAGTTTGGGACCCTCATGGAACCGTGGGGGGTTTTGGGACCCCCATGGAGCCCTGGGGGGGGCTTGGTCCCCTCATGGAGCCCTGTGGGGAGCTTGGTCCCCTTACGG